>CM029375.1:7597681-7975181 GCA_017165825.1 Hepsetus odoe | reverse complement strand
GAAAACTCCTTTTCCACTAGATGATATGGATAAAGAGTGTCTATAGGAAACTCAATAAATACAGGGCCTAAAAAACAAAACAATTTTTAAGTTGTGTATATTATTATCTGTAATAATAAAGTGGCATTATGTGTACAGATCCCCCCAATGTTCACATTTTTAAAAATATACTGACAGCAATAGTCTGCTACTGCTTACCTGGTGTGTCAGACTGGGCAATGGCCAAAGCTTTTCTTAAGGTGGGTACAATCTCCCTCACACTCCTTATAGATGCACAGAACTTACACAGTGGTTTGAATAGAGATATTTGGTCAATATCCTGGAGAGCACCCCTACCCTGCATGCACGCGCACACACACACACCCCAAATATGAAACAGAACTTTGTGCCAGCAGCATTTTTCAGTGCTATCTTATTTCAAAGAAAGCTTTGGCTCATGCTATTCTGCAAATAAATTTAAATTGTGACATTTATGTTGAAATTTTCAAAAACAAAATAAAGAGAGCTTGTAGTGCAATCAAATATTTAAATAATATAAAGAATTAAAAATAAATAAAAGTTCAAAACTAGGTGAGCACTGGGAATTATTTTCCATTTAACTGTTTATTAAAGCTATAAAGCTTTTCATATATTAGCTATGGATGATTTTACAGTGCCTTGAAAAAGTATTCACCCCCTTGGCATTATTCATATTTTGTTGCCTCACAAATCCTCACGCCTGGAATTAAAATGGATTGTTTGAGAGTTTGCACCATTTCATTTACAGAACATGCCTACAACTTTGAAGATGTGTGTGTGTGTTATATTATATATATATATATATATATATATATATATACTATATATATATATATATATATATATATATATATATATATATATATATATATATATATATATATAGTTTTTTTTAAACTGTGAAGCAAATAACAAATGGGACAAAATAAAACTTCAGTATGCATAACTATTCACCCCGTTAAAGTCAGTACTTTGAAGAGCCACCTTTTGCAGCAAAAACAGCTGCAAGTCGCTTTGGATAAGTCTCTATGAGCTTGCCATCTGCCACTGGGACTTTGCCCATTCCTCAAGGCAAAACTGCTCCAGCTCCTTCATATTGGATGGTTTTCACTTGTGAACAGCAATCTTCAGAATCCTTAGATTCTCAATTAGTTGAAGTCTGGACTTTGACGAGGCCATTCCAACATATTTAAATGTTTCCACTTAAACCACTCAGAGTGTTGCTTTAGCAGTATGCTTTGGGTCATTGTCCTGCTGGAAGGTGAACCTCTATCCCAGTCTAAAATCACAGGCAGACTGAGACAGGTTTTACTCAAGAACATCCCTGTATTTAGCACCATGCATCTTTCCCTTGACTCGGACCAGTTTCCCAGTCCCTGCTGCTGAAAAACATTTCCACAGCATGATGCTGCCACCACCATGTTTCACTGTGGTGATGGCATTCTTGTTGTTGTGGATGTGTTGGGTTTGCGCCAGACATAGCATTTTCCTTGGTGGCTGAAAATTCAATTTTAGTCTCATCTGACCAGAGCACCTTCCTCCATACATTTGGGGTGCCTTTTGGCAAACTCTAAACGTGCCTTCTTATTTTTAATGTTAAGTAATGGCCACTCTTCCATAAAGCCCAGCTCTGTGGAGTGTATGGCTTATTGTGGTTCTATGAACAGATACTCCAGTCTCTGCTGTGGAACTCTGCAACTCCTTCAGAGTTTCCTTTGCTCTCTGATTAATGCCCTCCTTGCCCAGTCTGTGAGTTTTGGTGGGTCTTGGCAGGTTTGTTGTGGTACCATGTTCTTTCCATTTGAAGATGATGGATTAGATGGTGCTCTTCATTGTGTGCTGCCTCCTGCTTAGTGGTTGTTGCAGCCTCTAGGGTCTTTCAGAACAGGTGTGTTTATACTGACAGATCATGTGACACGAAGTCCACCTGTGTGCAATTTATTTCACTACAAAATGTGACTTTTGAAGGTAACTGGTTGCACCAGGACATTTTAGAACTTCATGGCAAGGGGTGAGTACCGGGTTTTGTTTTTGTTTTGTTTTTTTAAGTACCTCATTTCATTTACATTTCTGGCGTTAGCAAACGCTCTTATCCAGAGCGACTTACATGTCCTAATTACAGGGACAGTCCCCCTGGAGCAACTCAGGGTTAGGGGTCTTGCTCAGGGACCCAATGGTGGTAGTGCCAGAGGTGGGATTCGAACCGGGGACCTGTTGAGCCAGAGGTCCGTAGGCAAGTACCCTACCACTAGATCAATGCCACCCCATTTCACCAACTTAGACTATTTTGTGCAGATCCATGCCATAAAATAAGATTAAAACATTTACATTGAATGTAACAAAATGGGTAAAAAGCCAGGGGGGTGAATACTTTTGTAAGGCACTGTACACACAATGAAATTCCTTGCAGCACACTGACATTATATTCCCAGGTTTTAATCAGTTCCTCACCTGCAGCAAAGTGGCAGCTGCTCCAGCCATCAAAAGCAAAGGCGATTCAGTCATCTGAGCATTCTTCGCTGCAGTAACTGTATTAGTGAGGCCAGGACCTGCTGTTACTGCAGCCACTCCTACAGTGCCTGTTTTAAACAAATCAATACAATTCTAAACAACATGCAGTTGTACCATTTGTGCGCCTATACAACAACATGAAACACTCAAAAACTACACTAACGTCCACTGAAAAGGTCATTATAATGGTCAGATTATGTGTTTTGAAAAAAAAAAATCTATTAACAGAAAGCATTGTTAAAAATGTTTTTAGCTTTTTTTTTTTAAACAAATAACTGTAGTTGCTTGATGGATAATCATTAGCAGTGTGTTCCCAAGAAGTTTTTGCCAAATAAAAACTAAAGGCTGTTTGCCTGTCTACCCTTATTTAGCTTGATTAAGAGTGCTCAGGTATTCAGTGATATTTGAAGCTGCCAATCCATTAAAAGCTTTGAAAACAAGTGACAAACTTTTACCATCTATTTTTAATGAGACAGGCAGCTAGTGTATTGAAGTTAAAACCAGTGTTAATTTTAGGTGATTTTAGAAAATTAGTATTCGTCTAGTTAAGAATACTAGACAGGCAATTTGAGAGTTCAATGAATACACTCATTCACAATTACCGGACAGCCTTGCGACAGCACATCAGCCGCGAACACTGCTGTGGCCTCATGTCGAGTGTCCACAACACGGATTCCCAGTTTCTCACATGCCACCAGAATGGGTGAGATGTGCCCACCAACCAGCGTGAAAATGAACTTGACACCATGAGCACGCAGTACTTCTACCACACTCTCACCTCCATGTCGAGGGCTCTTTGTCTCTGCCTGAGTTAACAGGAATTGAAAACAATTTCTTAGTCACCACAGACAAAAATTATAAAATGCTGAAATTATACCAAGAAATGTAATGACTGAACAGAAACTAGTAACAGCATTTTGGATAAAATATCCCTTTAATTCTGATTTTATGAAGCTGCAACCCAGGAGTTTCCAAACCTCTGATCGAATTCTGTTTATCAGTGTGGCCTTTACACCTCCACATGCACACAGTACAGTTAACAAGTATCAGAAGAAAGAATGGCTAAAGGGCTAAGTTAGTTCCTTCCTGCTTGTTAAATACTACAACTATGTTCATGTAAACATTGCTACTTAGTGTCATAAAACTGACCATTCCCTGGCAGTGCTGATTACATCACTACTAATTCATCAGACCATATCACTCATTTTCTGCTGAATCATAGTCCATGAAGATTAACATCCTAAATGTATTAAATTTTTTTGAGTTGAGTTTTGACCTGAATTAAATAAATGAATAAATTATTTCTGGTGTCACTTTTTACACCTATCTGTATCCTACTTGGATTGAACCAAATAGCTAGCTCCTATTTAACAAATAAAAAAATCCATGTTTGGGAACGCTTGACTTAATCCGCATTCTTTAATCCACAAATATGTCTACGTTTTCACACGGCAAGTATGCAAGAAATTTGGTGAATAAAACAAAAGAAGCGGACCAATCACGGACACGCAAGCGACGGATCAGTTACTATTGGGCCCGTTGAAAACTCATCTCCTCAAACAAACGATGACAAGCTTCTGAGTGAAAAGCGGTTCAAATAAACACGGAACACTGCAAAACATGTGAAGCAAATCAATAAATCCTGCTATGCCCTCGTAAAGCCTGTGTCCATAAAAGTTAAAACCAAAAATTGTCTGCCAGTGAAATATATAAGAATAGTAAATAAAACAAGCCATTGTTTTCGCCATTACCTTAATGGAACAATCATTGAATTAAGCCGAGTTTGTAAACAGTAAACAAAAAGGCTACCAAGGCAGCACATAGAAAACCACCTACGATCGTGCCGACGTCCATTTGTAGGCAGTGTTGTTTCTATGGGGCTAACAGGTAAAAAGCAAACTTAGTGTAAAAACAACCTAACACTACAAAGAAAAATATCGAGACAAAATAGGAAACGTGTGTTTACTAATTGTTAATAAAGCAATTTTACATTTACTAACAATTCGGTCATAACTACTACGTGATTTTTAGACGCACATTATCTTAAACACCATATATATATATATATATATATATGCCCTCATTCTCGCTCAGCAGTCGTTCTTCCGGTACTTATCTGCTTATTCTACGTTCGCGATCCGTCTTTGTTGCGCTGTTTGCGCAGGTCGTCAATATTTATAGACAGTCCACGCTTTAGTTGCTCTTCGAGAATCCCAGTCACAGCGAGGCGTAACAACGACAGCCGAGTCAGCCAATGAGGAGTCAGGAAATATAATGGTATCTGCGCGATATCATCTTCACCCCGCCAGCCAATCACTGATTTACTTTTTGGCGTTCTTTAGCCAAATCCGTATCGCACTTCTATTGAAATCTAGAATTAAAATCTAAAATACTACTACAGATTACCTACAGTGAAAACAGGAGGACCTGTTTGTTACTTGTTTCTGCAGCATTTCTGTAAACTCTTAATGAAATTAGTGGATTGAAGCCTCGCATGGTCTCAAATTACAACTTGATTCTTTAAAAAGAGCTAAAAGTTACACTTTTACCAGTAATTATTATAGTTTAAAATCTGTTGTGCTTCCTAATTCCACTTGACTCTTCATACTTGGTAAGTTAGCTTGAGTTGTCTGTTTATCTTACTGCTACTTAGGTTCTGCCCAGTGCTTGTTGTTACTGCTATTGTAGTCTTTGTTTGACAACGACACCAATTCACCAAGAATACGGGGAACTTCCGGTTGCAACATCTCCCTTGGTTTATCAAAAATAAGTCGGTTTCATCAATCAATTACTACATTTCAGTCCATTTTACATAAAAGAATAATAAATATTGCCATGATATATTACAATGGCATCGACGTAATTACCATATTTATTGATTAAAACGTGTTAAAATATAAACCAGGAAAATGCATAAAATCTCAGTTTATATACATTTTCCACACTTGAACTAGTTCCTAAAAATCTATAAAGAAACAAACCTCAGGCATTCTACTAACTGTGCTTTAATACAGACAAGTGTCAGATATATCAAATAGCGTCATTGAAAGTTTGTGGGTTTAACACCACCAGACACAAAGATAATTAGGCCTGATGTCACATAGGGTCAAGCGCCATTACACACCAGTACAAGTTGTGTCGCATCGAACATTTTGCGCACATGCTGTTCTCAGGTACATTCTGCTAACTGTACTTTAATACAGACAAGTGTCAGATATATCAAATAAGCATCATTGAAAGAAAGTTTCTTGCTGGGTTTAAACACAGACACAAAAAGCGATAATTATTTGATGTCACATAGGGTCCAATGTATACATTACACACCAGTACAGGTTGTGTCAGCATCAGACCTACTCCATTACATTCTACTAACTGTATAATACAAACAAGTCAAAAGTAATAATTGCCTGATTTCATATTTGGGCAACGAGTGTTGATTTTTCAAGACATAAAGAAAATACATAATTACCAATAAACTAAAACTGCCATCTCTCCTGGGTCAGAAAAAACAAAACAAAAAACAAAAAACAAAAGCCAAACCCACTCCCCAGTCCATTGCATAACCTTCCAAGCAAAAGAAACAAAAATGACAGGGATCTAGTCTCTCTCCCTAAATAACTCATAACCTGGAGGAAAGCAGCAAATATGGCACAGACCTTTTCAGCTTGGTCCAAAGGCTAATGAGAAACAAATGACAAGCTGTGTACAGTGAAGTTTACACACTTTAGCAACAATAACTGAACACTCAAACACCACAGATTATTATTCTACACACACACACACACACACACACACTGCTTCATCTTCTGCTCTCCTTGGTCTTTCTTCCAGTTGATTCCACTAGCCCAGTTGCTTCAGTTATAGGGCTTGCCCACAAGCCTGCAATAAGGACCTGGAAGAACACACTGCAAGACACACAAGCGGAGAGAGAGAAACAAAGAAGAAAGATGAAAGGGGATCAACACAGTACAATTTTCACTAGGACTACAACACAAATCTAAATACAGGGTATAAATCTAAACTTCACTCTGCTAGATGGACCATGACATCATGAAGTTGTATACAGGTGTGTGTTCTGAGTTCGTATTCTATAACTGTTCTCATGTCTTCAGCTTAGAAAGCCTCATTATAATTTCCACCAAGCAATAATGACTTTGCAAATAAACAAACATATAATCCACAACTGCTGTTATCCGTTTGTTTTTCAAAAAATGGGCAATAATGACCATTCCATTTCAAATTGTAGCTCCTATCACATCATTGTACAGTACTAGGTATTGGGCTATTAAGAATTTGTAGTACTGTGAAATTTGTTTAATTTCTGCTATCTTATGCATCTAAGAAGTCATGATGCGTGCATGAATCGTTATAGATTTTTCATTTTTACTGAACTTACTCATGTCATTGGGTAATTGTATCATTTGACATGCATATGTTAAATGGGACAATTACATTATTAAAACACCACCAGTTATTTCTGTTTTTAGGTGGACTAGGAAGGACTTCTATGTCTTTGCAGTAAAGACTCATTAATGTTTGACTCACAAATATGGCATTATTAAGTGTCCTTTTATTGTCTCTTAGAAGCTGCATGTATGCATCTATTATGCCATTTCCCACCTCTAAGAATGTCGATGTCTTCTTTTGAAAGACTGCTGTTTAGTGTGAGCTCTGTCGGCACACGTGTGTGTTGTGCATTTGAATACTGTATTTACAGTCCAGCTGTACAGTATGGACTTATCACTGTTGAGTAACAGTTTTGTAAAACCACTTCGCTGACATCATAGGCCAAAAAATAAAAATCTGCATTAGAAATTAACTTGTGACAATATCAAAGGAATACTGGAGCAACATTATCATCATTTAGGTTCCATTACGTTGTTTGAATTTAATGTATGTAACTGAAGTGTGAGGATATGTCTGAAAACACAATAAAGCAGCTCTTATTGTATATACATTTTCCTTAAAAATTGAAGACAGTTTTAAAAGTTTTGGTGGTGCACATCCTTTGAATTTAAACTAATTAAAGAAAGTGATTGAGGTAGATGAACAATATTCACCTGCTGACTGTCAAGAGCAAGAAAACATTTTTGGCTTAGAGACAGCATCGTCAGAGGAAGGTGCACACATACTCTCTAGAGATTCCTTTCTGAAATCTCGGTCACTGTTAAAATATATTCAGACCTTCTGTGTTGAAGAAGACACCATCTGTACATTTAAGCGCCCAACTAAGATGTACATAGATGTGAATTAAACAAATCATTAAAAAATTTGCAGATAGTGTTTGTGAAAATAAACTTACAATCACATTTCTGATAGACCTTGCTGAAATCTTATACTGCTGAAAGTGTTGTTGATTTGGGTAGTCAGATGTTTGTAATACAGCGGCTTGCATTGTGCAAGTACTCTGATGATGATATACTGCAGCTTGTCTAAGCCTGTGACTACAACTGAAAAGCTTTGTAAATCTGGCATAAAATAATATGGCAGCTGTGCGAACAGCTTCACTGCTTTCTTTAAGCTCTAATTTCTGGTAATTCAAACCTTCTGTTAAGAAGAACCTGAAGATTCCTGTTTATGTACGACTGCTCTATTGTGAAGCTACTTGTTTTTTTGTAACTGGAGTTACTTTTCATAAAAATACAGTACACCACTTGTTTTGTTCTTCCATGCTAGGCGAAGGAGTTTCTAAAAAGAAATATTAAGGTCGTGACTCTAATTCTGCAATTGCCGTCTTTAAATAACAAAGACCAATAATGTCCGTATGTGGAAGATTCCCCTGTATGACATTATTTTTAATCTATAGGTCTGTGTTCCCCCATCTTCCAAACAACATTCTATTAGGAATGAGGCTTCAACCTGGAGTACGAATAGGTTTTGCTAATCCTGCCTGTGCATAAATGAGAACATCTGGACTACTTGCCAGCATGTCTGAACTCTATAAGGTCCATGGCATTTTAACACAGCTCCCAAAGCTGTCATCACATTCCAGCTGCTTTTAAGAGCTCACACACAGAAATGAGTTTATTTCCTACATTAACAAAGAAATATAAATTTAAATCGAGCTCCTTAATATTTATGCAATTACAACTGATACAAGTAAGCCTGTGTGTTACTGTTATATGTTTTAACGTGCAGTGCTTTAATCCAGGACATAAAGACACAAAGTCTAAAGGATCATTTTGTTGTCCAAAATGCAGAATTACTAAAACACCCGAAGAGCAGATTTCTTTAGAGCATTTTTATATCTGTAGAGTTTATCGTGCACCTGGATGTGATATTTGCAAATTGCAACAAACTAGCTAACTTGAGCTTGTATAGATGAATTTTGTACAATATGTATTTACACTGTAAGTTTTGAAATATTTTTCTCACTATTGGAACATGTGAAAACATTGGACAACTAGTTGAACCAACAATTTTTGGTAAATGTTTTCAAATTTACAAATGTCTGCAGTCACTGGAACCTTTGTGGGGTTTTACTTTGATTGTTTGAGGATCTGTAATTTCACGATACATTTCTCATTGAGACTAAAAATGTTTTGTATGTTTTGCTGGTAACTTTTAGATTTTTTTAGATATTTTGGTACTTTTTCTTTTTATTCCATGTTTCCTCTGGCTCCTCTAATGACAAATGTGCGTTTCAGTGCTTTTAATGCGTACCTTTTAGCAGGCTTTCTTTCCCTCTGTAACGGTGGTGGTACCAGAGGGGCGTCAGGTCGAGCCGGGGTTCAGGGCAAGTTTATTAAACAAGGAAAACACAAACAGAGCTCAGACTGCCCGGTGACTGACGGCTGACTGACTGACTGACTGACTGACTGACGACCGACTGACTGACTGACTGGCTGACTGACTGACTGACTGACTGACTGACTGACTGACTGACTGACTGACGACTGACTGACTGACTGACTGACATTGGCGACTGACTGACTGACTGACTGACTGACTGACTGACTGACTGACCTGATGACTGACTGGCAAAAACCACCATTACGTTACTGACATAGCCTATCTAATGAGCGCTCTGTTCTGACTCATCGGGGCAATAATTAGCCCCAATAGTGCACCGCGGGGAACTCCAGGTGATAACTTAGTCAGCTGAAACGCCCTCTGCCGACAGCACGTGACCGAGAGCGCCTCTGGCGTGCTTAAAGCCCAACACACGTGACAGAGAGCGCCCTCCCTGGCGTACCCCCCAAACCCAACACGTGACACCCCGCCCCCTTGTACAAATCATGAAGTTTAATTATACATTCATCAACTCTCATTTTCTTCACCCAAAATAAACGTTTTGTATTTTAAATGTTACCTCACAAATTGCTGTTGGTTTCATTTTGATATTTCTGCATCACTTTATGGAAATGAAAATCTTGACAAGTCACCTGAAAGTAAATTTCGACCATAAAGGAATAATAACAGAGGAGAGTTGCTAAATAATTTATCAAGCAATGTTGGACCAAAATAAAATTCCTTTGGAATGATTCAGTCTTGTCTCACTTCATTTCAATCCTAATCGACTGAAACTGGTTCAGGAAGGGGATTTACTCCTGTCAACAGTTGGACAACTTTTCTCATTTACATATGATGTGTATTTTGTCTTCAGGTTCTTCTTGTATATTTAATTTTTGAACTTTAGATTTGATATTTGAGAGACTCGTTTCTACAGATTTGGTATGATATTTGCTCCCTAGTATAACACACACATCATGCTGTCGACAAATTTCTTATACAGGGCGATTTTACCAGGATGCTAAACATGAACATCCCAGCTGTGTATCTCATGTCTTTACCACTGTATTTGCTTCTTACAGATTTCACTGCCTGTCTCATTAGATGACTTTTTGCAGGATCGAATTATACAAATTCTAAATCTTCCTCTGATGCACATCCTGACAATTCTCAACATCGCAGTAAATATGACTCCATAGTATTGATATTAAAAATGTTCATTGCAGCCTTTAATAAAACAATTGATCTGTCACTATTTATTTGTACGCAATAGTGTTACTTTTGAAACAGCGTCCTTTCATGGTCTTTCTGATTGATGTAAAGTAATTGTTGTACTACTTTAGCTTTGTGTGTGCTCTTCAGAAATCATAAATGCAACTGGTGCTGCAGTGTGTTGTGATGTGGGTTACTCACTACAATTTTCATAATACAAAATTCTTTTTCTTTGTTAGGTTTGACTTTATTATGCACCTCTGTGCATCCCAGAACACAGAGTCGTTTTGTCATTTCATGCCAAAGTCTAATACCCCCCCTCTGTGTAAAACATATTACTTTGAAAGTACAGCCTGTATTATTTAGATCAGCCTTTAATATGTACTATTAACACATCCTTTTTGCTCCAGGTTACCTTTTTAGAATCTGTGAGGCTTAACCTCATCCAAATCAAGTAAATTTTTCATTTGTGCTCAGATTTAATTTTCTCAGTACGGCTGTGCACAGACCCTATTCCTGTTCTGTTTTGAGCTGACAAAGAATCAGGATCTGCATTTCCCTATTGTTATTATACAAATTGGTATGGTTTCATATTTTTCCAATTTCCTCTGCTATTTCCTCACGTTCTTTGCTTCCTGAAGAATTAGGTACCTTCAATTTATCACTGGAATGTATTATCTTTCACTATAACTGATTGTAAACATTAAACTTGTTTCATTTCTAAGTTTATACAGAAAGACATTGGGCAGGATTTATAAACACAGTATCCATGTATTCTTAAAACAGGGTATTTCTGGGTCTTAATTTAGCTTGACTTAAATGTGATTTTGAAAACAATCACACAGTAAGAATTGACCTTTTAATTTTTCAACAAATGTTTTTGCCAAGAGTACTTTTGAAAATATTTATAGCTCTTTTGGCATTTAATGCAGCCCACTCTCTTCATGGGTGAGTGTAAATGGATGTTTTGGAGCAAGCTTTAAATTCCCCAAAAGTAGCATTTTTGAAAGAACACGCTAAAGTTTCCTCTGAGATAAATGTGTTTCATAAGTCTGTCTTTGGTGCAGCGGCGGCTTTAGTTAAACTACAGGTTCTTCAGGAGGAACTTCTCTAAAGTCTTCAGATGCAGACTTCAGTTGAGATGCACAGCTACTGCTAAGAAGATTGTATCTTTTCCATTTCAAAATCATGTGCAGTGATGATAAACTGTTTTCCACTGTCAGATACACTGTGTCTGTTTGTGGGTCTGTGGGTTTGACATCTTGTTCTGTTCTCACATCATCATGTATCACCTCACTTTGTTTTATGTCCCTACACGTGTCACAGCCTTCTCCATTTTGTTGCTGAGTGATCTTTTTGCATTTTTTTAGTTTACTGTGCACTAATGCATCCGTTACACCTTTATATACATTATAATTGCCTTTGCTTTTAGACTCACTTTTTATAATAAATCCTGTTGTTAAAGATAGAATCTGTAATTGCAAAATTCTGCTTCAAATATAGCCTACATTTTCTAAATCTATATTTTGTTCGTTAGAAATGCCTATGCAATCAAATGATACCACTGATTTGCCGATATCTGCAACAATCATTGGCTTCTTTATTGGGAGATTTACAAATACAGAACTGTTGGCTGAAAGTGCCCCAGAAGAAACGTCAGGTATATGTAGTCTGTTAGCAACAGTCGCCTTCTATGGATCTCTTTATCTCTCTCATTTTGCTCAGTGGAAATTTTTGGAAGTTCAGATCTAGATGTGTCTCCTTTTGTAGCTCAGATGATTGAGTGCCAAATAAGCTACTCAGTGTTTTGCAACTATGTTGTGAATATCATTTCTATTTCATTCATATCTGTGAAGTGACTTTATACTAAGCTTTGCTGCCTCTGGGCGACTAAATGGCCAAGACAAATATTTAGCAACAATATCAAAACCCATAATCCATCTCCTTATGAATTTTTGTCTTCTTAACTGAATTATGGCTTTTGCAATGTTAGCATAATCTAATATTGCATGCTTTACCTTTAAATGATCTGTGATTATTAGTTTTTATTTGATCACTACTGTTGCTAGGTGCACCAAACAGTTTTGCTTCAGGTAAAACTTTTTCTGACTAACTCTCCTCTGGTATACCTCAATCTACACCTTCATCTTCTGCACCTACTCTCTCTCCTCACGCCTTCACCTTCCTTTCTACTCTGCTCCTCATCTCCATACCTGCTCTCCTCCTCTTCTCCACACCTTCACCTTCTGCCTGCTCTCCTCACTCCTCTTCTCCACGCCTTCACCTTCGCACCTGCTCTCCTCATCTCCCATACCTGCTCTCTCCTCTTCTCCCACGCTTCTTCACCTTCCACCTGCTCTCCTCCTCCTCTTCTCCCACGCCTTCACCTTCGCACCTGCTCTCCTCCTCCTCTTCTCCACGCCTTCACCTTCCGCACCTGCTCTGCTCCTCATCTCCATACCTGCTCTCCTCCTCTTCTCCACGCCTTCACCTTCCGCACCTGCTCGCCTTCTCCTCTCCACGCCTTCACCTTCTGCACCTGCTCTCTTCCTCGTGCCCTGCCTTTCCATACCTGTAGCCTTACCTGTCTCTATCACCTGTCTTATCTGTTTCCTTGCCTGAATCTTCACCTTTTCTGCTTTACGCTGCCCTGATATCTGCTTTGGAGCACTGGACTGTGGCATCACCAATGATGAACACATCACCACTCCCGACCTAAAAAAGCACAATGTTATCAGATTCGAAAGCCTGAAAATGCAGAAAGGAAAAGTGTTTATTTATTTTTAAAAAAATACAGCAATATCCCATTTATTCATACATTTTAAAATAAACAGAAAATACTAGGAATAATAAGATATTTTCTAAACATTAACATGAATAGAATATGTTCACAAAGCCACATTTATACACACAGACACACTTATATATATATATGCACATTCTACTTAACTCAACTACTCAGATCAACCAATAACAATATCATATCTTTTGTAATCACTGTATTCATAATGACCCATTTATTCCTCCTTGTAATTTATTAAAAATTGAAAAGCATTTTAAACTGTTACCAAGGAAATTTCACACTAGGCCTGCTGCCCAATTGTCAATTGTTTGTTTGTGTGCATATTAGGAGTAGAAACATTCCACATATTCAAACATTATCCAAACATTACGGAGTGTTTGAGGAAAGCATGTCAGATCTCTAATGAGAATGCGCACTTCAGAATCAAAATTACACTGTTCATAGCTGTTCTGCAATCAGGGAAAACACAAAACCAGGTGTTTTGTTGCATATTATTTTTAAATTCCACAATAAGTCAGTCAGTCAGTCATTCATTTCCTGCTGCTTGTCCGAAGTGGGGTCGCGGGGGGGTGCTGGAGTCCATCCCAGCTCACACAGGGCGAAGGGCAGAGGACACACCTGGACAGGTCGCCAGCCCATCGCGGGGAGGGCTGAGGCGAGGGTGGCACCTTGCTCAAAAGGGTACCTCAGGGCAACCTGTTGAAGGGTTGAATCCCCGATCCTCCGATCATGTGGCCAACGTCCTAACCACTAGGCCACTGCTGCCCCTCCACAATAAGTTTTAATTCAAATAAATTTTATTGATGTCTTCTTTTTTTCACTGTACCAAAAAATGACCAAACCAAGAACTTCAAAACTGAGGTTGCAGCGATCTGTGACTTTTGCATGCAGTTGAACCCACAGTGAACAGACACTCAAACAAACACTCACATCCACACTGATAATAAAAGAAAAAAGAAAAGGAAGATACTTACAAAGATGTCTCCCTAAACTGGTCTTCTGCAGCACCTTTCGAGATACCTCTTACCACCTTAATTCCAGTTAAGCTCCTTCTGAGTCTCTTTCCTGATCGTCCCCTGTCACCACCACCTTTGAAATACCGGACGATGCAGGCAGCTGGCAGTGGTGGAAATATGTGTCGGTGGAGCTGACAGATGCAATGACTGCTGTCCAGATGAGTTGTGCCAGGATAGGCATTCCTCCATCATCACTGAGGTTGCCACGCCATCTCTGCACCACAGGTCAAGAGCAGACTGAGAAAACATGCTCACAGATGGACATGTATCTCTCACTCCTGTGGAACCAGGATTGCTGGCGCTAGAGAATTATCTGTTTTAATAGAACATGTCCTTACTATTATTAACATTATAGCATGATATTAACATTCAATTTCTGTCATCTTGAGAAAACACCACAAACAGCACTGACAAAACTCACTGTAGGCCAAAATAATCATCTTGAACTTCTGTTTCAGTAATTAGTGCAACTTGTGCCCATGAGTTATTCTGTCAGTCCTCATAAAACACGATTGATATTTTATATAACACAACTCAACAAACCCAGTCTCTAGCAGTGCGATGGTATTCCTGTCTCAGATCCTGGAGGGTGACAATCCCACCGTGAGCAGAGTTGGGAAGTCTATCTCAATTACCTAAATACAATTTGAAAGTCGTTATCCATTATTTTCCTTTTTTCCTTAAGAAAAATCTTTTTCAATCTTTGTGTATGGTCCATGACTCAACACAACCGGATAAGGTTGTTGAAGTCCCTCCCGAACTGCTCAGGGTGTTGCTCATGGTGATGTTCTTCCCCCGAGAGCTAAGAGGCACACAAGGTCAGGTCGTGAGGTGCTTACACCCTGAACCTCACCCGAAGGGTTGACACTGCCCTGGAGTGCAGCTGTACTAGGAAAGACATCCTCCTGGCATGGGCACAAAGCCATCAACAAGGGTTCTCCGATGAGAATCACCCACAACCAGAACAAACTGCAACAAAGAAAATTATACACGGACATTATACAATATATATACATATTATTATGTATGGTGCGAACAATACCTGACTAGGTCTGATCTTTAACACAATCCATTACTGATGTGTAATGCATATACATTTGACCTATCAAATCGGGCGAATTAATAAGCCTTTTTGTGTCTATGTTTAAAAAACCCAGCAAACTTTCAATGGCGCTTATTTGATATCTGACACTTGTCTGTATTAAATTGCAGTTAGTAGAATGTACCTGAGTAAGGTCTGATGCTGTACAATCCTGTACTTGATGTGTACATATACATTTGACCTATGCTGAAATCAAACAGATTGTGCCTTTTTGTGTCTGTGTTTCGCCAACAAACTTTCAATGGCGCTTATTTGATATATCTGACACTTGTCTGTATTCAGTGATTAATTAGAATGTACCTGGTAGGTCTGATGTGACACAATCCTGTACTGATGTGTAATGCATATACATTGGACCCTATGTGAAATCAGGCTGAATTATGTAACTTTTTGTCTGTGTTTAAAACCCAGCAAACTTTTCAATAATAGCTTATTTGATATATCTGGCACCTGTTTCTCTTTTTCTTTTTAGTTCATACTATTATTATATATATATATGTATATATATATATATATATATATATCTTATATATATATATATATATATATAATATATTATTATATATATATATATATATAATTAGTATTATACATAATATATATTATATATAATTAGTATAAAATATTATGTGATTATATATATATATATATATATATATATAATATCCCAATTTGGGACAATGACTTGAATAATGGATGGATATATATATATATATATATATATATATATATATATATATATATATATATATATATATATATATCATGTAATACTATCACAGAAGTCATTTACATAGTGGAATCAATTTACAAATAATATATATATATTTTTTTGTTATAAATCCAGTAAAGTTATTTAAAATGTATTGAAATCAGTAAGAGAAGAAATGCTTTAATTTTTTCATTGACAGGTTGAATATCAAGGTATTGCTGCAGCGGCATTATATATTGAAGGAGAAGTTTCACCTTCTTTCATGTTGAAACTCAGGAATAAGTCTTGTGGAAAAAGCCTGTTCTGGAAGACCGCGGCCACTTCTCCACCTTGTGTCTGAAGCCAGTACCGTAGTAATCCATCACTGTAGACTTTATCAGTTAACACAGACTGAATTACATTTGCGACTTTATAATGTGATAAATAATAATTATTATAAAAATAGTAATGTGAATATTCTTATATGATTTATATATAATACAAATGTATAAAATTGTTTGTACATTAAAAAAATAAAGAAATCTTATCACCAATATTTATATATGAAAATACATCATAACGACAACACTATTTTTACCTTTAATCCACAAAAGAGGCTGAAATGAATCGCTTTGGCAATGAAATACGCAGCAAAATATCGGTGTAGTCTCACGGAACCGCAAGCCACCTCGATATCTAAGGCGCAAGCCTTTAAATTTGAAAAATGCATCCTTGGTAACCACGACAACAGAAGTACTTCCGGTTCATTATTCTTGCTAGGTTCACGCTACTTTGTTTGACTGGTTTCACTCTGTACGCTGAAACCAGGAAGTAATTAAGGTGCGAATTGGTAGGAGTGGCCTTGTTCCCACTCAGCACTTAAAGAGGGAACAGTCCGCGGATGTAGTAATTTTCAAGGTTTTGTTCACATCCTAACTTAAGTATATATTCTCTCTCCCTTTACCGTCTGCCACTATGTGCCTACATATACCTACAACTACCCCAACTCCTTCTGCTGTCAAACTCCATACTAATGAACTCCTCTCCTCCCTCAGCCATTCAATTGAACAGCTCTGTCCTTTAATTAACAGAACAAGACGTGTCTCTCTACTGGCCCTGTGGTTGTCTGAAGTTCTGCGCAACAACCGTAGAGAACTACAATCAGCTGAAAGGAAGTGGAGGAAATCACGGTGTTCTGAAGATCTTGTTTCATATCATTCTCTTCTCTCCAAATTTGCTACAGATCTAGCCTCTGCCAAGTCAACGTTCTTCAAAACCAAGTTTGAAGAATCCTGAACTAACCGGTATCCCTTCTCCCCTTTCTCTCCAAAGTCTTAGAGCGAACAGTATATAATCAACTCAATGTCTTCTTGGCTCAAAACGGTCTCCAGGATCCCTACCAGTCTGGATTTAAAACATCGCACTCAACTGAAACGGCTCTACTGGCTGTCACTCACAAACTCCAAGCTGCAAGATCAAACTACCTGTCCTCGGTCTTGATTCTCCTTGACCTCTCGGCGGCCTTTGACACAGTGAACCACCAGCTCCTCCTGACCACTCTCTCCAACCTGGGGATTGCTGGCACTGCCTGGCAGTGGTTCTCCTCATACCTACAGGATCGACAGTACCAAGTGTCATGGCAGGGCCATCGGTCAACTCCACGAAATTTGACAACTGGCATTCCCCAAGGATCTGTCCTCGGTCCCCTACTATTTTCTCTATATACTGGCTTCTCCTATATTTCTTATGCAGACGATACCCAACTTATCCTCTCTTTGCCCTCCTACGATCAACAGGTATCTACCCGAATCTCTAACTGCCTGGCTGACATCTCTACATGGATGACAGCCCACCACCTCAAGCTCAACCCTAACAAGACTGAGCTTCTCTACCTGGAAGGCCATCAAACACCGTGTCAGGATCTTCTCATCTCCTTTGGCGGTTCGCTTCTCGTCCGATCTGCTAGGAATCTCGTTGTCACTTTCGACAACGAGCTCTCCTTCTCCTCCCATGTTCTTAATCTTTCTAGGTCCTGCCGACACCTTCTTTTCAACATTAGAAGAATCCGTCCTTTCCTCACCACCCAGGCAACCCAACTGCTGGTCCAGTCCCTGGTCATCTCGAAACTGGACTACTGCAACTCTCTTCTGGCAGGTCTTCCACTGAAGGCAACAAGACCACTACAACTGATTCAAAACACTGCTGCAAGACTCGTCTTCAACCATCCCAAGTTCTCTTCTTCCACTCCTCTGCTGCGGGACCTACACTGGCTCCCAGTGGCTGCTTGTATCAGGTTTAAAACTCTACAAGGCTACTAACAGCTTTGCACCAACTTACCTGTCTGCTCTAATCAAACATCGTGTCTCTTCTCGTCCCCTCAGACTATCAAGCACTGCTCTTCTTGAACCCCCACCGTTGAAAAACAGAGGAAGACAAGCATCAAGACTCTTCTCAGTTCTGGCCCCTCAGTGATGGAACGAACTCCCCCTGATGGTCAGAGCTGCTGAGTCCCTCGCTGTCTTCAAACGTCGATTAAAGACCCACCTGTTCATGGAATTTCTGAGGAACTAACCCTCCCAAACCATCTACTCTCCTACCCTTGCTGCTTCTTTCCTAAAAAACCTCTACTCTCTTTCCTGTCCAAAAAAAAAAGCGTATGGTGTATACTTGTCACAAGGGCGCTTAGTTTGTTACTTAGGTGGTAATAGCTAATCAGCAGTTACTGATCTGTGCTGGTTACCAAGATGATGATGATGATCTAATGTGGAAATAAAGAAGTGTTGTAAGTCGCTCTGGATACGAGCCTCTGCTAAGTAAAAGTGTCCGTTCCCTTGTCATTGTGAGGTCACAGCACATCAGACAGTGAACCACAACGAAATTGGACCTCTGCATTTAATCCATGCACACTCAAACACCGTGCAGCAGTGGGCAGCTAATGAAAGCGCCCGGGGAGCAGTGATGGGGACGGCACCTTGCTCAAGGGTACCTCAGGGCAACCTATTGGGAAGGGGTTCGAACCCCCGATCCTCCGATCATGCGGCTAACGTCCTAACCACTAGGCTACCGCTGCCCCTAAATGAATTAAAAATTCTAATAAAGCACAGATCAACGTGGACACCATGCCCTCTTTAGGACTTAACTCTGCATCCCATGTACTTTATTTCAGGACTGCACTGGTTACAATAACAACTTCACAATTTTTTAAAATAATTACACACAGTATTCATTTTTATGTAATTAAGAAAAATACCTCTGAATTATGTCTGACTACAATTATGACACTTATTAAGAAACATTTCAAAGAGCATAAAAATGAGAGTGTAAGATCATAATTAATAGCTGTGGTATTAAAAAAGTTTAAATTTATAATATGTTAGTTAAACACATGGAGTTAAATTGCTATTCACTGGAGGTTCTAATGATGCAGAATAAATGGGCTATATCATTTTTTACCTTTACATGGTGGAACACTTTTCAAAAGAGAGTACAAAAAGGTTGTCTGGACAAATCAGTTATCTTGCCATGTTGTGGATTCTCAACAAAATGGATTTTACCACCAGCTCTGTGCTCCTCAAACACAATCACCTAAATGGACAAATGTATATTATATTTCATTTATAAGTGATAAGGGAATAAGAGATATTAATTATAATGAGACTAGGTATACAAAGTGAACACATCATGTATATAAACATAGGATTTATTATCTTATTTAGCTTCATATTCACCTGGTTATCTCCACTCTTTAACCATGGACCAGGGAGATAGAGGGCATTCTGAGGACCAACAGACCAGTGGCGTCCAAGATTTTCCCCATTCACAAAAACTACTCCTTTGCACCAACCCTGGCAATGAATGTAAGCAGTGTTATTTGATGTTTGTCCTGTTCCAGTCAAGCACAATCAAAACACAAAGGGGTCATAGGTGCATTGTTGAACTTTGCACTCACCGGCAACTTAATAAAGCTATCTCTTGGCTGACCTTCCACTTTGAAACTGCCTCTGAAGAATGCAGGGTAAAGGGGGGTTTGATCTGTAGACTTCCATTTCAGTGACTGCAATCTATTACAGTAAATTTCTTGTTATTCAAAAGTATTAAGTATGACAAGCAAAAACATTTTCTGTAAATTCAGATTATTAAATGCTATGTTGGATTGTCCCTTCATATTCAGTGTATTATGGTAGCAAGTCATTCACTTACAAGGTCATTGAAAGAAGATCGCAACCAATTTTTCTAAAATATTTGTATATTTTGTTACAAGACATCTGTTACTCTTGACTATACGATCTCAAAGTCAAGGCAAAGATCATTGTTTGGTTGACTGGGTGGAAGTCACATGTTTTTTAACAGGCCACCCCGTTACACAATGCAGCCAATTAGGGAGAGGAAAGGCCATCTTAGAGGTATAAAACCATCCAATGCATGTCAACAAAAGGCAGGCAAAAAATTTATATTATATGTATATATATATATATATATATATATATATATATACACATATACTTTCCCAGAAGAGAAACGTTTTTTAACTGGTTAATAATGTTAGTCTTTATGTAAACATTAATGCTATCTTTTGCATACATGCTATCTTTTAAATGATAAACTTTTAAGTACTAGGATTCAAAACATTTGGATGGAGAGCTGGTGCAAATTTGGTTTGGTCAGAGACCTGGAATCAAAGAATTCTTTAATAGGGAAGAACCAATTTAAAACATCTTCCTACCCAAGTCATTTGATAGTGAGTATTGGCTGATACCAATATAGAGTTCCATTTTTTCTCTTCATAGATGAAAAAGTCACAGGGTATTATATATTAAGCCACAGGGAAACTATATATAAAGTCCTGCATTGCTCTCTTACCATTTGTTGTAACCAGAACCACAATATTTAAGTCTTATGTCTTATGTCTAAATATGATACTTTCAAATAATACAAAAAATGGCTAAATGAGTTAATAAAATTAATTGTGAAATATTTAAATATTCAAAAAAAAAAACAAACTTATGGGACGCAATTTATTGTGTTTTTTATATTTGTTAATATTTTTACAATCACTTAACACAATGTTGATTTCATTACAACATAATTATGAAAAAATTAATAAATAATAAATGTATTATTTACACAATAAATGTATTCATCAACCTATGGAGCAAATGATGCTTCATTACATGACAAGCAACATGTCCTACAACTTAAAGTGTTTAAGATCAAGAACTTGGAAGGTTTTGGGTTTGAATCCTAGACCAGCAGGTTGCCCTGAGGTACCCCTGAGCAAGGTACCATCCCATCCCCATTACTGCTCCCTGGATGCTGGATATGGCTGTCCTCTGCTGCATGGTATGTATGTACATCAATTATAGGCAACCTTGTTTTTTGTTGTTTGTGTATGCACCCTTAAGTCATAATAACATCACAGAAATTAAAATGAAAATGGTGTGGCATCTGGCATAAATCAGACCGTAAATTTCACAATTTCAGCTTACATAGCTGAATATAAATTCAAATTAGTATGACCAACCTTTTAATAAAATTGGGGGTCATGTCCAATGAGTACATAGTGAACTTCTTTAGAGGGGTTTGGTTGAGAGTGATATCTCCAACAAGGCCTGTGTAAATAAATTAGATTTAACAATTTTTAAAATGATACATTTTAATGAAATGAGTGATATTTTCCAGTACCTTTCCGTTGTTTATCCAAGGAAGGACCAAAGTTAACTCTCCCGCAGTTCTCCACAAGGAGACCCAGAGTTCTCTCCCTCTGTGCACAGACATGAAATAATGGTTATGGAAAATGTCTGATTAAAAGCTTTTTTAATAAAAAAAATTTAAAAAACTTTGTCACAGTATGTCTAGGTTTTGGGTTTTGTGTGGTCATGACAGGGCGCTCTGTTCTGACTGAGCAAACCTGAGTTCATGAAGGCACAGGTGTGCTTCACTGGGGCTGACTACTTAAGCCCCAATGAGTCAGAACAGAGCGCAGATCATTCACTAGGCAAAGCCTTAGGTTACGGGTGGTTAAGTTTCTGTCTTGCGTCTTGTTTTGCTTGCTATCTTTAATAAAGTTATGTCTTGGATCACTGATGTCTGTGCAGACGTCCTTCCCACACCCCGCCACCATGACAATTTGAATATGCAGTACTGTGCAAAAGTTTTAGGCAGGTGTGAAAAAATGCTGTAAACAAAGAATGCTTTCAGAAATATAAATAATGATTGATTATTTTTATGAATTTACAAAATGCAAAGTGAAAAACCTAAATCAAAGTGAAAAACCTAAATCAGATCAATATTTGGTGTTACTATCTTTTGCCTTAAAACCAGCATCAATTCCTTTGGCCCCCACAGAGCCCTGATCTCAACATCATCGAGTGTGTCTGGGATTACATGAAGAGACAGAAGGATGTGAGGAAGCCTACATCCACAGAAGATCTATGGAACAACCTACCAGTTAAGTTCCTTCAAAAACTGTGTGCAAGTGTACCTAGAAGAATTGATGCTGTTTTGATGCAAAATGAGCAAACAAAAGAAAAATCTAAATCAAATCAATATTTGGTGTTACTAACTTTTGCCTTCAAACCAGCATCAATTCTTATAGGTACACTTGCATAAAGTCATGGATTTTGTAGGATTATAGTCAGTTGTATGATCAACCAATTTTACCAAACAGGTGCTAATGATCATCAGTGTCACACATAGGTTGAAACACAGTCATGTTTGGAACAACCTACCAGCAGAATTCCTTAAAAACTGTGTGCAAGTGTACTTAGAAGAACTGATGCTGTTTTGAAGGCAAAGGGTGGTCACACCAAATATTGATTTGATTTAGATTTTTCTTTTGTTCTTTCACTGCATTTTGCTGATTGATGAAAATAAATAATTAACACTTCCATTTTTCAAAGCATTCTTTGATAACAGCATTTTTTCACACCTGCCTAAAACCTTTGCACAGTACTGTATATTAACATTTTAAACTGAGCCATGAGGTTAATCCACTTTGTCTACATGTTTAAGAATATAATGAATGTATAAATGACTGCTGTAATAAAGGGGTCATTGAGGCAGGATGTATCCTAGCTTTCACAGGCAGAGGTCAGTAAATAGGCAGAGTGAAATAAAATTTGAGGAGCAACTAAAACAGAGTTCCTTAGTCCTGCAAAGCACTGCACTACTATCAAATATTTTTTAGCTAAGCATTTTTAATGTTTGACCTAGCTAATATTTAAACGTATTATCTAAAATAATAAATTTACCTGCTTAAAATATGTGACTAAAATATTGGGGATGGTGAAATTAACAACAAAAGGTTTTCAGCCAAATGTGTTGAAAATTGGTCAGTGTCTAGAGACTTCAAACGCTTAGTATAGGTTCCTAGTTTACTAGGAATAAAGGCCTGTTATGTTATCTTATTTGATTATCAGTGAAAATGCAAGTTTTTGAAAGTTTCTTGATTGGCTCTTTGAATGCTAGCACTGTTAACCCAGACTAATTTAGTTAACTCAAGCTTCACTTTTACCACTTCAGCCTTAGAAATACTCTTCTGTGAAACCAAAGTGAAAGAATTAAACATATTTTGTGTGTATTGCTCTTGTTTTTCTTAAGTCTAACCAGAATCTTAATACCCACAGACAGAAATAAGATTTAAGACTAAGCTTGAACTAATGCAGAATTTAACTTAAGCCTGTTCCCTTTGAAAACCAACCAAAATGTAGTTTGACTGGGTTTGTTCTAACTTGATGAAAATCAAGCTAATTGACATCAAGTAGGCCTCGGGTAGTTCTGAGTGACTTATTTTAGCCATTGCACCAGCAGCTAAATGCTTTCCAAACAAATAGGAAAAAGTGCCTTTCATTTTCTTGTCCTGAGCATCAGACTCTTATAAGCATTTTACAAAAACATCCGGGTTTACATTGCTTTGTAAAACACTATTGTAGTTTGAAGCACAGGGAGAAACAGGAAGCATCAAACCAATTTTTCCTGATTTCCTGAAAAAAAGGATGGACAGCATCAGGCCCTGCCCAGGACATCACAGCTCAACAACCAATAACCTACCAGCTTCAGTAGGAGGCACCAATGGCAGCCAATTACATTTTTGTTCAGGCTAGTGCCATCCTAGGGTCCTGAAACACACTGTTGAATGGAGCTTCGTATCTGAAATACTGAAGCTGAAGTTGAACAGTGATAGGAAACAAGTATTCAAAAACTTTTGTTTGTGTTATTTAATGTAATTACAGGGTTTGCATTTTTGTTGCACTTGACTCAAATTATCAAACAAATTTAAATATTAGACAAAGATAACCCAAGTAAACACCAAATGCAATTTTTAATTGATGATTTTCTATCCAGTGAAAAAGCAATTGCCTCCTAAAGCTAATAACTGGTTGTGCCAACCTTAGCAGCAAGGAGTCTATCACATTGCTTTCACATCGTATGAATTTTGGTCTACTCTCCTTTGCAGAATTGTTTTAACTGAGCCACACAGAAGGGTTTCCAAACATGAACTGCCTTTTAAAGGTCATACCACAGTACCTCAATTGGATTTATGTCCAGATTTTGATTGAGCCACTCTAAAACCTTAATTTTGTTTTTTTAAGCAATTTAGAGGTGGACTGATGTGTTTTGCCAAACCCAAACCCAAACCCAAGTGCACTTCATCTTGAGGTCACAAAGTGATGGGACCAGACATTCTCCTAGCACCAGACCATCAGACAAACTTCATGCTCAACTTTTCTTTCATCAGTCCAAAGAATAAAAAAGTCTTGAGGATCAGCAAGATGCTCTTTGGCGAAAGTGAGACAAACCTTTTTGGTCAACAGTGGTTTTTGTTTTGGAACTCTACCATGGCTGCCATTTTTGCCCAATCTCTTTCTTATGGTTGAATCATGAATATATGAATATATTGACTTGAACTAGTGGTTGCACTGGTGGTTCAGTGGTAGAATTCTTGCCTGCCACGCGGGAGACCAGGGTCCGATTCCCAGCCAGTGCACCAACCTAGCATTTGGAGTAGCGGTGGCCTAGTGGTTACGGAGTTGGCCACAGGATTGGAAGATTGTGGGTTCCCTTACCAGTGGGTTGCCCTGAGGTAACCTTGAGTAAGGTACTATCCACGCCACTGCTCCCCGGGTGCTTTCATAGCTGCCCCCTGCAGCACGGTGTTTGTGTGCAAAGGATCTTGAGGACTTAAGTAGGAATGCTACACTGGTCAATCATCAAGTCTCAGAGAAGCTTAAGCTTACCAGAATTCAAGCCAAGGATATTGAGAACTAAAATTTGAGGCATGCTTTGCATGAGATGGAAGCAAAGTGCAAAAGATTGGAAAAGGACTGTAAAGACCAGGGTGAACAGATCATTTGGTTAACTGAAAGCTTGAATAGTACCCAGGAGAAATAAGGGCTGAATCAGAAAAGCTCAGACAGGCCAATGTGAAACACAGTGCACTTCTCATGGACATTCACCAAAAAGATGAACAGATCAGCTGCATTAACATTCAGATCACTCAACAGAAGGATGTGCTGACAAGGCTCAACCAGTAGCTGAAAGAGATACAGGCAATCACCTTGGCCACAAACAAATGACTGAAACACGAGGAAAAGATCATTAATCTGCTTTCTCAACTCGAAGAGACCAAAGGACTCTTGTCCTTTGAGAGGGAGATTGAAACTATGGAAACAGAAAGAAAAGCTCTGGCTCAAGACAATGGTGAGTTTCAAGGAAAGATCAGTAAACTCAGAAAAGAGAGGTCTTGTGGAAAAAGCTGCAAGCTGTGATTGTTGTCCAAAGAGAAAGGCTGAAGAAAACAGATGAACAGAAGAACCAAACTGCACTCAATGCAACAAAGAGAGTGGAGATTCCAACCCTTCAGGAGAAGCTGGAGACTAAAATGGCCACTATGGAAGAACAGCTGAATCAGACCAGGGCAGAGCTGAAGCAGGTGCAGGACAACAGCGTCACTCTGCAGGCTGAACTGGAAAAAAGCCTGGAGAGAGGCAAGTAAGCTCACAGAGCTGGAAGAGCATGTCAGCGGTATGGGAGCAGAATTGAAGACCTGGTGCTCAGAAGTGAAGATCTTGGAATCTCAGCTCACTCAGCAGACACCAGTGCATGCTGGGACCCTGGTGGATAACTCCAAAATGGAGCAGCTGAGGAACAGTCTCATGGAGAAGGAGAGGCAGGTAAAGATTCCAGAGGATGAGCAGCCATTTGAGAACTCTGAGTACGTTGCTCAGAGCCCAACAGAACACCAGCAAACTCTTTCCACGAGGAGATCATAAACACCCTACCTTCTGTTTTCCCTCACACTTCAGCAGACTCAGAACAGGGTAACCGGTGGGTGGTGGTGGTCTAGTGATAGGGCATTTGCCTATGGAACTATGGCTCAAGAGGTTTGAATCCCACCTCTAGCACTACCACCACTGGGTTCCTGAGCAAGACCCTTAACCCTGAATTGCTCCAGGGGGACTGTCCCTGTAATTAGGACATGGGAGTCGCTCTGGATAAGAGCGTCTGCTAAATGCTGTAAATGTAACCGGTTGAGGAAAGTTGCACTGCAGGCCCTGAGTGCAGCTTCTCTCAGTGAAACCAATAGCAGGGCTCCCGTTCTTAAATATGTGCACACCTTGGAGGCCTTGTTGGTTCTTGGCCTAGATTCTGTAACCGAGTTGGTAAGCAACGTTAATGTTCTTGATTATGCACCAGTCACAGAGATCAGAGCTTCTGAGACTGCTCAGGGTCAGGGGCATTCTGAGGAAGGAGTAGGCAGAAAAAACTGCAGTCACTGTGAAGATGGCAACAAGGGCCTTGCAAACAACTCAAATAAAATGAGCGCATCGTTGAAGGAACTTCAACCTTGAACTGCTTAGTAAGTTTTAATCCTTGCAGTGATGAAGGTCTGTACATCCCCTATAGTCATGTGTGTGATAAAGAGAAGGACTGCAAGAATGGTGCAGAGGATGACTGTGAAAGCCAGTGCAAAGGGAAACGTTGTCAGTGTGCCCAAGATGAGAGATGTATTAACCAGAAGATGGTGTGTGATGAAATCCCTCATGTTCAAGATTGTTCTGATGTAATGAACTGCTTTTGTTTGTCTGACTATTGCCACCAGCACTGCGACAGCAGAAGCCAGTGCCCCCGTAAGAGCATTGTCGGTGATGGTGAAGGAGTCTGCTTTAATAGCTCAGATGAGATTTGTGGTGCTCCGAAAGATGGACCAATGCATATCCATGAAGTGCTGCTCTGATGGCCCTACGGACTGCCATGATCACTCAGAGGAGAAAGACTGTAGTAAACCTCCACACCTTCCCCAGGGGGAACGTCGTACTTTGGGTTATCAACACCTATTGAAGGTTGGACATACAGACCGCAGTGATGGATCTGATGAGCTGAACTGTTTTCCTGTCCTCACTACAGTCTCCTATATCAACACCTCCACCAAGCGCACTCAAACCAGTGGAGATCTTGTGCAATATAGACTGGATTTATGTAGGGTTTTTGAATGGTGCCTTCACAGATCTGAACATTTGGAAACACCCCGGAATTGGACAATGTGTCGAGCATGACGTCATGGATGAATTTGAAACATGAGTGAAACATGTAAGCACTGTCTGTCAGGACTCTATACCAGGTCCAAAGGGCTGTCCCTATGACCATGGGAACCAGAAGTGGACTCGGACTTTGGGACCCTTCACCACCGCAAGCAGCCCTGGACGTGGCGGCCGCTGGTCAGAGGTCCCTTTTGTTTTGCTTTGTTTTTGGGGGCCTGGCCAGGTGCCCCATAAAAGGGGCTGTTTAAGTTTTGGAGTTTTTGTTTGGCCTCCCCCCAGAGGCTCAGCTTAGGGCAGGGCTATGTTTTAGCACACCGGGAGTTGGTTTCGTTTATGTTACGGTAGTGGGCACTCTGCTCTGACTGAGCACACCTGGGTTCATCGGGGCACAGGTGTGCTTCATTGGGGCTGGTTATTTAAGCCCCGTTACAGTTTACTTGGGTTATCTTTGTCAAATTTAAATTAGTTTGATGATCTGAATCATTTAAGTGTGGCAAATATGCAGCAACATAAAGCAAAATCAGGAAGGGATCAAATATACTTATATGGCCCTATATGCCCAAATCTACACATATAATGTTTCAGCTAGTATGAACAAAAAAGGATAAATAGATTTAGACTGATAAAGTATTCAAAAATTAATCATGCTTGTATGTAAAGTTTAAAATTAAAATCCTACATATTAAAAATAAAAAATACTAGCAAATGACTTCACAAGTATTACAGCTGGTTAGGAAGATTAAATTTACATTTGTAAAAGAACTACTTTACTCTCTCTTTTTGAGAGATTAAAAAGGCAAATCTCATTAAGCAGTAACAACTGATACAAAAAAATGTAAGAGGAACCACAACTAATCATTCTTGGAGAATCATGCAACAAGTTTGCTTTCACACTGATCAGAGAAACTGCAGTCTCTTATAATGTAATGTCATCAGCCAAAAAAAAAAAAGGGAGAAGATTTTTAGGGAGACTTTTTAAAAAGATGATTCCAAAATAATGCCAAAGCACTACAAGACGGGTGTCTAAAAAGAGGTTTTTTTGTTTAGATTTGAGCTGAATCCCATTAGAATGCATAAAGGATTTTAAAATTGTATTGTTCAATACAATACCGGGTGTACAGAAAATAACTCATTAGGAAACAAAGGCAAAAGTTGTGTTGTCCATTTTCCATTAAAATCTTTTTGAGACTAAGAGGCATTTTCCAGGCTTAAACATAAACTGTACTTTACCTCACTGTGGGGCACTTCTATTTCCTGCTTCCTGTAGTCCAGAACATCAATAAAGTGTTTGTCAACAAACATCTGTGAATAAAATTTCATCATTATATGGAATCTTTGACAAATGCATTACATTTGTTCAAATTAGTCTCTGTGCCTCATATCACTTCTCACAAGAATACACACTAAAATAACTACAGACTGATAGAAAGAAAAATCTCATTAGAAAATGACGTTAGAGACAAAGAGGTGTAGTCTTACTAGAGCTCGGTCCCGAACATTGTTTCTTGAATTGATTGCTCCACCCTTGTAAATGGTGGTCTCATAAAGTGTGTATCCATATGACTGACCACTGTTATGGTTGACAGGCAGGTTCTCCATATTCACTGGATCATCTGATCTGAATGGCTGAGGAAAAGCTCTTAGTAAATATTCATGTTTGGCATTCAGTTATGGTTTTGGAAAATGTATTATGGCTAGCACTTAAAAAAGAAACTGCTTGCTACTTTAATAAAATAAATATCTAGCTAAAAAGTGTTATTTTGTTAAACAAACTGACAAGCAGAAGCTTCATGAGTTCAAGAGTTCTTACCATGTCTGTAGACTGAAGACTTTCCCACAGAGAAATATACTGAGAAAGATTCACTGGCTCATATTCCTGTTTGCTTTGTACAGCTGGAATGCATGGTACTTCATTATCTGGAGGGGGGGGGGGCAGAGAGAGAGTGAGAGAGAGAGAGAGTGAGAGTGTGTGTAATGTTCACTCTTGCTGCCTAGAAAGAGAATGCCTTTGGAAAAGAAACTTTACTTGCCAAACCAAAACTTACTTTGGAAGCATCTCAACAAGTTCCTCAAGAGATGATATTTAATGTTGTAGTCCCCACTTTCAGATAATGGAGCATCGTAATCTAGTAAAGAGACAAAACCTGGTGTGTTACTACATCTATTAAAGTACCTGTACCTCCACACACAAGGAGTTGAAAAACACTGGAATGGGATGCTTAGGTGCAGCTGCATGAGCAATCTTTAGAATTGATCAATATTTCAATCTGATATTTAATAATGCATTAATCTCTAGAAGAGCAGAATCTTTGCAGGCATGCAAAGATGCAGGCATACTACACATAAAAACTTCTCATTTAACATGATTATTAATATTATTTAATAACTTTAATAAGAAAAATAAATAAAAGTTATATGCAGACTATATACTGCGATGGGCTGGCGACCTGTCCAGGGTGCGTCCCCCGTCCTCGCCCTGTGTGCGCTGGGTTGGACACCAGCACTCCCCCGCGACCCCGTTTGGGACAAGCGGCAGTTAATGGATGGATAATGGATGCAGACTATATGTTCCAAATCCATATAATTGTAGTCCAAGTCTTTGCACTTTTTTTGTATCCGCATCAGCAATGATCCCACATTCACAGTGTTTGAAACCAATAACATTAACAGAATGTTAAGATATAAGTAGCAGGCCAGAATCATGACAGTGTAAAACCCAGTGTTCCTTAATGTACTTTCTTTACAAGCCTGGCTGTCTACATTAACTGCTCAGTTAAGTTTTGCCAAAGGAATGAACTTGAACTTGATCAGCTTAGAGAAGTGTAAGCCCATTTCTGTGTACAGAATGGCTTCAGTTCTAGGACGGTGGTGACTTTCCTCACCATATTTCTTCATATATTCATAGTCATAGTTATTCTTCATTTTGTAAAATAAAACCCAGTTTCTCTTGAGATTCAGTTCAAACAAAGATCTTGAAAATATTCTTTGCCAGTAGAATTCATAATTCATTGTTCCATCAACGATGGCAAGCTATCCAGAGAAGGTTTCTACAATCTTACAAGATTGAATTAAACTATTTACAAAGAAATTTGTATTAACTCTTCTGTATATCATATATTACTCCTGTAATACAACTGATTTGGTTGTTTAAATTATTTGTTGACTAAATTATATGCAAAAATTTTATGGAAGTGTGGCCAGAAAAAAAATGCAATTACTTAACGTTAAAAATAAGAAGGCACATTTTGACTTTGCCAAAAGGCATGTGGGTGACTCCCCAAATGTATGGAGGAAGGCGCTCTGGTCAGATTTAACTTTTCAGCCACCAAGGAAAATGCCATTGTCTGGTGTAAACCCAACACATCACCCCCAGAATGCCATCGCCACAGTGGAACATGGTGGTGGCAGCATCATGCTGTGGAAGTGTTTTTCAGCAGCAGGGACTGGGAAACTGGTCCAAGTCGAGGGAAAGATGCATGGTGCTAAATACAGGGATATTCTTCAGCAAAACCTGCGTCAGTCTGCCTGTGATTTGAGACTGGGACGGAGGTTCACCTTCCAGCAGGACAATGACCCGAAGCATACTGCTAAAGCAACACCTTAGTGGTTTAAGGGGAAACTTTTAAATGTGTTGGAATGGCCTAGTCAAAGTCCAGACCTCAATCCAATTGAGAATCTGTAGTCAGACTTGAAGATTGCTGTTCACAAGTGAAAACCATCCAATGTGAAGGAGCTGGAGCAGTTTTGCCTTGAGGAATGGGCAGAAATCCCAGTGGCAAGATGTAGCAAGATCATAGAGACTTCTCCAAAGCGACTTGCAGCTGTTATTGCTGCAAAAGGTGGCTCTACAAAGTACAAACTTTAGAGGGGTGAATAGTTATGCATGCTGGCCGTTTTATTTGTCGTTAGCTTCACAATAAATGAAATGGTGCAAAATCTCAAACAATCCATTTTAATTCCAGGCGTGAGGATTCGTGAGGCAACAAAACATGAAAAAAGTCAAGGGGGTGAATACTTTTTCAAGGCCCTGTATATACCATAGCTGTTGGTCTGCGGCCTGTAGGAGCCAAGGTCTACAGCACCATTCATGAAGCCAAAGCTTGTTCCTCCATGAAACATGTACAGGTTGATGGAGACCCCACGATCAAGAAGTTCTTTCATCACTGCAATCATATCTGAGGCAAACATGGTTAAAAATATAAAAAGTTATAACTTTTTTTTTTTTAAAACCTTGTAATTCATTTTTTACAACTTTTAAAAAAATCAGCTGCCCTTTACATTGTGTTTCCACTTTGAATTATTAAACAATACAATATCAGTTACTTGTAATACAATTGAAATTGTTAGCACTTTCAAGCTTTGGTTACCACAGTAACACTAGGTTTTATTAGAGCATAAGGGTACTTTGAGGTAGGAGTATCTTACCTTGAGCAGAAAATACATGATGAGGCCCTCCCCAGACATCAAACCAGCCACACCAAAACTCCATCACAAGCAATGGCTTTTGGGGCTGTAACATTACCAAATCACATTGTCAAGTGCCTGCTTTAACAAGGGGGGTTGTTAAAACTAAACTAAAAAGTAAAAGTAAACTGACACTAGAATGAGTAACCAATGAAAGGTCCCATACCTTAATTTGTTTTTGCATTTTATTTTATTTTTCCTATCAATTTACTGCATCTTTATGGTTTTCTTCATCAAAGTTATAATTTGTAAATAAATCATATTTCGGAAATCATATAAATGGGAGCAGCCAAAACAGAAAGAAGAAGACAGTTTTCTTGTTACTCACCTGTAAATCAGCCAAGTACTGTATAGCACCATAAGACAGCTTCTGGAGGTTGATAGTTTGTAGGACTGTAAACAAAATTGAAAGAGGTTTCCAGTTTAAACCCATGCAGGTTTGCCTTTTTTTTTTTTTTTAAATACAATGAAAAAAATGTATTGATATGGTTGATCTGTGAACCCCAGAAGGCCACAGGAAATTTTAAGCCCGCAATGAAGAGGTAATACTGAAAAAAAATTACAGTTATGAACGGGATTAACAAAATTAGTTTGTTCCCATTGTTTTACCTCCTTCCACTCCTCCACATTTCAATCCCTCACGGTTATCACAAGTCAGCAAAAGTTCTGTAATTCCTCTGGACATTAATGCCTATAAAAAATAACTGATTTATAGCATTTTATAACTTATCAACAATACATTTTAATACCTTCTAGGTCAACATCTCACATTTATTTCTTGTTTATTCTTGTTTAACATTACAAACAATAAATGTATATCAGTACTTGTGGTTCCACCCTCTTTCCACCCTTTATACCTCCTTGATATAGGTCAGGTATTGTTCATCTTTTGCATAGGAGCCATATTCATTTTCTACTTGTACTGCAATGATAGGTCCGCCTCTTTTGAACTACAAGAAAGAATGGAGGAAAAAAACCTAATCAGTAACAGAAAATCATAATGTAAATAGAATATCAACCAAATAAGTATTACCTGAAGAGGCACAACTCTTGGTATGAGTTTGTCAAAGTAGGAGTTAACAGCTTTCATGAACCCAGAGTAAGTTGTTCTTAGTTTCATATTTTTGTCCCTCAGCAGCCAGCTGTAGAAACAGATGCTATAAGTCTAAGTTGTTCAAATTATATAAGAGAAAAACAGATGCATATGACAGAGTGAAATCATAAATGAGCACAGCTGACTGTCTGCATTCTGTTTTACTGTGTGCAAGTCTTTGCCATTTTTTGGGCTCTATTTTTGTTCAGAGAGAAGTAAATTTTGTGCTCGAACACTGGCATGTTAATTTGGTAGAGTGCTTTTTTTTTTATTCTAGTCCTGTTGCAAATTGATGGCCAAACTGACTGTACTGAACTGCTGATGAAAACTGGAGGCCAGATGTACAGGAAATAGTTACAGCCAGAACACTTGCTTGGAATGCTCCTGAAATGAGTGTCCGATTTACTAGAGCTGAAAACAATTCCATAAACCCCAAGATAAAAAGCATGCTAATGTGCTGGTAGGATGTTAAGGTATGCCCTTGATATATTGTTGATACATATTTGAACAAGCTAAGTGCGGCACAGAGTAAAAAAAATATAAAAAAAATAATTGTGCAAACACTGTACACTGATCAAAAAGTTACATACAACAGGCCATTCCAATTAGAAAAACCAATCCAGGGTTGTAACAGTAAAATAAAAATAAAAAGAGGGAAAAAAAAAAAAACATCCGACATTACCTTAGAACAAGCAAAATAATAACATGGATTGTGTATGCCTTCTAATGCCCATATCTAACTGTTCATTAATACTATTAATTCTGCCATTGTTAATAAAAAAATCTTGCTACAATGCTTTTGATTTATGTTTTATGAGGCTGATAGTAACCCAAAATTTAGTACAAGTAAAATGTAATCTCCCTCTCTATTGTATGGTTTGATCCACAAATGTAATGTGTCTTGCTTACAACTTAAACTCCCACCAAAATGTACATCAACCATTTGTTGTTGTTTATTTTTAAGAAAAAAGATGCTCATTTAATTGAATATTATTGTGTTCTCACCAAACCTGGGCTAAGAAATAGGACTACCTATGAACTTACTCTTACACAGTACCCATACTTTCATTTAAATACAGATTGTAGGTTTTTAATCTGATGATAAACCCAGTGAAGTCCTTCTTACACAGTTGGGCCACTTTTTGCCAGGTTAGCAGATGTGCTGATGGTCAGTTAAATACCAAGAATAAATTTAACACTTGTTTCAGCAATGTGATGCTGTGACAGATCATTTTCATTTATGTTATTATGAAAACAGGTCTCTTTCATAAGCAGCCTGACCATGTTCCTAGTGTACTGCTTTTTGTATGTGGTTCTGCTTTGGTCTTATTTAAAACATAGCAAATTGGAGTGTAAGCATTCCAACCTGGGGAGTCCACCAAAGTCCCATTCAGCACAAATATATGGCCCTGGACGAAGAATTACCCACAGGTCTAATTCTGCAGCAAGACGAATGTATGCCCTATAGAAAAATCATGAAAAAAAGTTTAGAAGCATACTGGTCACATTTGGTTTGTTGCCACAGTCTGTCTAGGTTTGGTTATGTTTTGTTCACGGTAGAGGGCGCTCTGTTCTGATTGAGCACACCTGAGCTCATGAAGGCACAGGTGTGCTTCATTGGGGCTGACTATATAGTAAAAATCCCTTTACTTTTGTCCCTTTGCGTTTGCCCCTGTCTTACAATGTCCCACACCGAGCTACATTTATAATTGAACAATAGTGGCACCTGCAAAAGGTTACATGTTGTCTGGTGTCTTATGCTGTCGCATGAGTTCCTCAGAAAACATCCAGCAGCAAATAGATTCGTTTCTAAACTGAACAATAGTGCTCATAGATGGCCAGGTGTGAACAGTTACATTTCTAATCAAGCTGCTGCACTCACAATTGGGAACCTGGATGGGAAGAAACCTTGAAATGTTGGTGGTGGATAAGACAGGGAGCCAACAGTAAAAGGAACTTTGTCTATTGTTGGTGAAGTGGCAAAGGTGGGGGGGAGATCTAATCATGACAGCATTGAATATTATTGGTGGAAAACTATTAATGGGATGGATTTATGTAAATTTGAACGTGATTGAAATGTATTTAAAGTCTGATGTTGGGATGAGCGAGTTGGAGCTGCTCCCTCTGGACCACGCCTGCTGATACTCTTCAGTAAATTGGTTGTGCTGCATCTCTCTGACGTCGCTTGATTTTTGACCTCATTGGATTTCTGACTTGGAAAAAGTTTCGGACTTAGGATTACACTTCACTTTTCCACGACAACTACTTAAGCCCCAATGAGTCAGAACAGAGCACAGTTCATTCACTAGGCAAAGCCTGAAGTTACAGGTGGTTCAGTTTCAGTTTTGTGTCTGGTTTTGGTGACTTGTTTGAATTAAAGTATGTCTTGGATCACTGGCACTGCGCAGACGTCCTTCCCGCACCCCACCACCATGACAATTATTTGTGATCAATTTTATGAAAATCTTTCATACACCATGTAGCTCTTTTAATTTGTCACAATAATATGTGCTTTATATTTTGTTAAATCTACTCTCTTGAAAAGTGATTACAAAATTTATATTCAAAAGATTGCAAGAAAGAATTCACCTGCTTTTTAAAGATTTGTCACACAATTGTTTCAAATCTTCAAAAAAAGTTATATAAGAATATAAGACTTCATTTATTAGACAGGAAAATGTTATCCAACGAACTGTTGATATGAGGCACAAGTGCAGCTATGAAATGTGTAAATAAAAACAAAGATTAAATTATGTATTGAGAGAAATATTTTTTAAAAAGGTTACCAGATCTAATTCAGACAGGCAAATGCTTTCACACCATCTGTATCATTTAAACACAGTGGCAAATCTACACTGATATTTTGAAAGATGGTTCTTACTCAAAATCCAGCTGCTCATGGAAGGAATACACTCCTTTTTCTGGTTCATGTAGGTTCCATGGTACATACCTGACAGATAACACCAGTCAAAATTGTTTAAATTGTTAAAATCTTTTTGTTTAATGTATTGTTATAAGCCTAGCTGAAATGGAATCTTACGTAGTGAGGGTGTTTAAACCACAGGCTTTTAATTTTAAAAGCCTGTCTCTCCAGTATGCCCTGGGAACCCGGAAGTAATGTATGGAGCCTCCCAGGATCTGGATTGGTGCCCCATCCAGGGTAAAATTAATAGTGTCTGCTTTCAAACCTTCTCTGTGAGTCATTATCCTCTCTGTGGTCTTCTGAAATTAAACATTAACTTCACAGTGAGCTGCACATACAGAGCATGACAGAAAAATATTAAAAAAAATAACTACAATGACTTAGAGAATTTCCACTGTTTGCACACTTTTTTATGCAAAAGTTTTGTTTATTAAATTTATATCTGGGGACTTACTGTGTCACACATTATTTATGGTTTGTTTGAATAAGTCTTGATTAACTCTAAAACTTGACCTGTTCTGAGATAAGGAAAATGAAAGTGTTCAATTCTACCAAATGCATCACAGATTTTTTTTTTCAGCATTACACTCCTATACTGTACATATGAATGTTGTTCTTAAGTAGCATGATGGGCAAGTAGTTACAAGCAAGTAATCTGCTATATTTAAGATAAACATAAGTGAAATTTAGTTTTGCCACAATCAAAGTACAAAGATTGAAATCTTTACTGTGCAACTATCTGCTCTTATATGCAAATTCCTAATCTTCTAAAAGCTTAAAATAAAGGAGTATAGTCAAATGAGCCACATCAATACCTCCTTACCTGGATTATATGAATCAGTAAGGTGAAGATTTGAGATGTACAGAATTAAGCAGTCATTTCAGCTGTGGCTGCAGTACCAGTTGGACCCAAGTGAAATCAATGAGGCAAGGTCCAGAAGACATTTATACAAAGAAGACAACAGGCCTATTGTGGCAGGCAAACAGCTTTACAATGTTGTGCTTTGAATGCATAGGCAGTTTGGTGAGTCATTATACAACTACACAGTATGTTACATTCAAATAAGTTGTTTTTTATCATTACCTTATCAGTGTAATTCAGGACGGAAAACTGATCCTTGAAATTAAGAGATAAAAGAGAAAGCCTCATTCTAGTGCTTGAAAATAATTTCACATATTTTTGGCTTCTGGAACTGGTTTCCCCAAACATTGGGTCATAATGAACACAAAGAAAAGAAGCTTACAGGACACATAAAAAGTGATAACTATATTGCTGTTTGCATTATTATTAAATAAACATTGAATTAACTGCAACATAAACTGTATTCTCAGAACAACTTCCAATTCCTAATTATAGGGACAGTCCCCCAGAGCAAGTTGGGGTTAAGTGTTTTGCCTAGGAACCTGCTGGTGGGAGTGCTGGAGGTGGGATTCAAACCTGCGACCACTTGGTTTGTCGATGAGTAGCCTACCACTAGAACATCACCAACTTCCTCTTCATAAATGTTAATGATATGTCAGTTCTCTTCCTAAAAAATTGTTTTGATGTTTGAAACTTACCTCCTTACTATCTCCTTATCTAACGCTATTGCTTCCTAACCAGCAAATCAAGGATATCTTAACAAATTAAATTGTCGGAGTAGCTGTGCGCTCCTTCCATCTGCTCAACACACTCTGTTCACTTTTGAGTACGTTTCCATTTCATTCTCCTTAATGCTCAACCTCTCACACAATTCACCATACACCTTATCTTTAGGCTTTGCCACTGCTTTCTTTGCCCTGCGCTTCATCTGCTTGTACTCCTTTTTTCAACTTTCTTCAGCTCTTGGACTATCCCAGTCCTTCTTCGCTTGCCTCTCCTTCTGTATACACTCCTGGTCTTCTGGGTTCCACGACCAGGTTTCCTTATCCTCCAGTCTTCCTTCTAGATGTCACACCAAGTACCTTTCTAGCTGTCTACCTTACCACTTCTGCAGTAGTTTCCCAGCAATCTAATAGCTCTCCAGCACCTCCCTGTGCCTGTGTTAACTCCGGCCTGAATTCTACCTTGCAGTCCTTCTTCAGCTTCCAACACTTGATCCTTGACTCTGCCCTCACTTTCCTAAACTTCTTGACCTCCAAGGTCATCCTACAGTCCACCATCCAATGCTTTTTAGCTAGACTCTCCCATCACTACTTTGCAGTCTCCAATCTCCTTCAGACTGACCCTCCTGAAAATTATATAATCCACCTTCCTGTGCATCTTCCTCCACACTTATACGTCACCCTATGCTCCTCCTCCTTCTTAAAATAAGTATTAACTACAGCAATTTCCATCTTTTTCACAAAATCTACAACTATCTGATGTTCAACGTTCCTTTCCTTGATTCTATACCTATTCATCATTTCCTCATCACCTCTGTTCCCCAGCATGGCCATTAAAGTCTGAACCAATCACCACTCTCTCCCCTGGGTACATTCTCTATCACTTCATATAACTCACTCCAGAAATCTTCTTTCTCCTCTATCTCACAACTTCAACTTCCAGCTTCAAACTAATCACCCTATGTGACACCCTCTTCACCTCCAAAACACTCTTCACATACTCTTCCTTCAGGATAACACCTACCCCATTCCTCCTTCCATCCACACCATGGTTAAACAATTTAGTCAAGTCAAGTCAACTTTATTTATATAGCGCTTTTTACAACTGTTGTTGTCACAAAGCAGCTGTTGTACAGAATTCGGGTCCGAGCCCCAATTGGGTAAGATGAGGGCAACAGAGGCAAGGAAAAACTCCCACAAACATGAGGAAGAAACCAAGACCCAAAAGGGGAACCCATCCTCCTGGTTGACACCAGAAATAAAAAGGAAGGAAAGAAAGAAAGAGAGAACCCTGTATGGTGATGACTTCCAGTAAGCATGAGTTATAGTAAAAGTAAAAGAGTCCATTGGTGACTGTAATTGGAGGTTCATGAGCTAATGGTGGTAGCTCTGTTTGAGTGGGGGAAGCTTTAATCTTTGTGGCAGCAGCTCCTGCAGAAGAACCAGTCTGATGTAGCTGATCTGAAGTTCCTGATCTGTTCAGGTATCAAATATGATGATAGTAGTTTCGCCGACTTGGTGGAGTAGCTGGTATGGAATTCAGGAGACCCTCACAGAGACTGATGGACTTGCTTTCTGGAAATACCTAAACTGCCCACCACACAGGTGGTGGACAGCTGCCCATCTCAAATAAAGAGAAAGGAATTAGATCTGTTTTGACCTCATTGTTTAGAGCATGAGTTTAAAGAACGCAGTATGCATGTGACTCCAGCAAACTCGCTATTACAACCTGACTAAAAAGGACAGATCCAGGGGTTTTACAAACCCAAGAGCACCCTGTGACACTGGTGTCCCCTGACACCATCATCAGCAAACCTGAATTTACTTTTCTGTCTGGGCCTTGGTTTGTGCCTGAGTTTTTGGAGTGTGAGTTTGTGAGCGTGAGAGTGGTGGGCTGGTAGCACCAACATCCCAGTTTACAGTAATTCTCTGTATCCGTGAACCCTTAAATCTGCTCTTTTTAACTAATAAAGAAAATTAATTACTAAAAGTATGACTAAACAAGTAAGTCTTTAGCCTGGACTTAAATACTGAGAGTGTGTCTGAGTCCTGGACAGCAGCTGGAAGAGATGGGGGGGCTTTGAATGAAAAAGCTCTTCCCCCGTTGTTGCTTTCAAAATTCTGGGAACTGTTAGAAAACCAGCACCTTGCGATCTAAGTGAGCATGAAGGTTCATAAGAAGAGATAAGCTCAGAGAGATACTCAGGCACGAGGCCGTTTAGGGCTTTATAGGTTAGCAGTAAAATTTTTATAGAAGATGCAAAATTTTACAGGAAGCCAGTGAAGTCTAGATAATATCAGGCTAATATGATAAAGTTTTCTGGATCTAGTGAGGACTCTAGCTGCTGCGTTCTAACTGGACTAACTGGAGTTTATGAAGGCTTTTACTGGAACATCCTAACAGGGCATTACAATAATCTAGTCTTGAGGTGATAAATGCATGTATCAGTATTTCTGCATGAGTGCACTTCTGAGTTTAGCAATGTTTCTAAGGTGAAGGAAAGCTATTTTAGTGATATTTCCAATGTGTGTAACTAGGGATAGATCTGAGTCTATTGTGATGCCCAGGCTTTTGACAGTGTGTTTAAGATTAACTGTAAAATTAGGAAAATGTAGCGTTAAACTTTAAAGTTTGTCTCTAGCAATTTTGTAACCTAGCAAAAGAACTTTTTCTTTTCAGAACTGAACATAAGAAAATGTAGTGACATCCACTCTTTTATATTTCCTATACAATCCTACAATCTTTTTTAATTTGAGTTTATCTTTATATTTAGCTATATAGAGATATATAATTGTGTGTCATCAGCATAACAGTGGAAGTTGATTCCATGTTTCTGGATAAGAACGCAGAGGGAGAATGTATAATATGAAGAGTAGGGGGCCTAAGACAGAGCCTTGCAGAACTCCATAATTAACTTTTGTACAAACTGACGTTTCTTCACTTACCTTTACAAATTGAAAGAGGTTGCAGAGGAAAGAGTATGATTTAAACCAGGAGTGGGCTGTTCCTGTTATACCAACCAGGCTTTCTAGTCTGTGCAGTAAGATATTGTGGTCTATGGTGTCAAATGCTGCACTAAGATTAAGAAGGACTACTAAGGATACCGACCCTTTGTCAGATGCCATTAAAAGATTGTTTACTTTTATCCCTAGTGCTGTTTCAGCGCTATGGTGTGGTCAAAAACCAGACTGAAATTTCTCAAAGATGTGTAGATATGAGCACAACTGCTGGGTCACAGCTTTCTCCAGAATCTTTGATATAAAATGCAAGAAATTGGTCAATTGTTAACTTGAATGGATCAAGATTAGGTTTCATGAGTAGAGGGTTAATAACTGCTATTTTGAATACTTTTAGGGCAGGTTGAGAGACGAGTTTACTATTTCTAATAAAGGCCTAATTATCATGGGTGTGACCTCTTGAAGTAGTCTGGTAGGGATTGTATCCAGGATGGAAGTAGAAGATCTAGAAGAGGAAATAGCTGAGATGAAGTCAGTCTACAGAACTGGATTAAAGTAGGCTAACCTCTCTGTTGGTATTAGGTTTAGATCGGTATCTATATCTGTCATGGGCAGCAGACGCGGTGTATTTGTTATTTGGTTTTGGATTTCATGCCGAATGATTTCAATCTTATTGTTAAAGAAATCCATAAACTTATCGCTTTTTAAAATTTGTCAGCCGCCATTTTTGCTAGTTTCCGCATCTTTTGCTTTATAGCACGTGTTTGGTTAATGTACTATGGAACAAGCTTTTTTGTCTAATTCTTTTACATGTTAACAGTGCTACATTGTCTTACGTGGAACGAAACGCGTTCTCTAGAAGTTCAGTAAGATTATCCAGCTCTTCTGGACCAGATGGTGATCTAATAAATGTTGATGAGTCTGGATGATTTTTGATAAAACTATAGGCTGTGGAGGACGTTATTGTACGGCTAACATGATCACGAAGTGACGTATATAGATTTGAGCTATTGTGAACCTTATATGTGATTACGGCTGACTTGGGAATAATGGCAATATTGTCAACTTGGACACCTAGTGTAAGGATTAAGTCTAAAGTATGATTATGACAATGAGTATTAGTATTAAGCATGGTTATAAAGACAAATTTCAGTGAGTCTTGCTCTTTCTCTACATGAATATTAAAGTCTCCAACAATTATAACTTTATTTTTATAAACTGACAGACTTGCTATAAAATTGCTGAACTCCTTTAGGAACTATGAGTAGGGTCCTGATGGCCTATAGGTAGTAATCAGTGAAAAGGCTGTCTTTTTTGTTTTTGGGTTAGTTATATTGAGAAAAAGGGTTTCAAAAGAAGAGAAATTTAAACCTGTTCTCAGATTGAACACTATGGTGTTTTTATGTATAACTGCTATACCTCCCCCTTGTACACTTGTACAAGTGAGGATTTTGTGCATAACTATAACCTGTCGGGATGGCTTCATTTAATGTAATAAACTCATCAGGTTTAACCCAGGTTTCTGTGAGACACAGAACATCAAAATCCTCATCACTGATCATCTCATTTTAGTTTAGTGACCTAATATTGAGAAGTCCCAGCTTTAGATCTAAGGTGCTGTTGTTGGATGATTTATAAAGTTCAACATTAATCAAATTGGTAGAGCAAGTTTTCAGATTTTTTCTTTTGTAAAGTTTTGTTCAGGGAACAGACACAATCTCAATATGGTGAACCTTGAGTGACACCTCATTGCAGCGGTCACTTTAGCCAGTCTGTCTGCAGCCTGGTCCTGGCCCTGGATTGTCAGCAGTGGCTAACTAAACTACTCTGCTGACTAACTAATTTAAACCTACTTCCAATACACCTGGTCTTACTACCCTTCTATCTGGTCTCTTTCACACACAAAATATCAACCTTCCTACTCTCCATATCCGCTAATTCTCTACCTAAATCAGTTATGCTGCCAACATTCCTACCCTCACTTCCACTATCTTCAACTTCCTTCTGATAAAAAAAAGACTGCTTCAAAAGAAACTGGCTCCTACCATAGAACACTGACTTAAAACATGCTTCAAAATTTACTTTGAAAAAATATAACCTAAAACTTTTGGAATAGTCACCTAATTTGAATGTCAAATTCTCTGGGTAGATGTAACGGTGGCGTAGTGTGGGTAGGACGTCAGCGCGGAGCCCGGGGTCAGGACCATAACTTTATTATCCATGGTAACAAAAACAAGGTACAAGGAACTAAGAACCACCATTAACTGTAAGGCTGAAGCTTCATGAATGAGCCCCCCTCTGTTCTGACTCATTGAGGCTTAAATAGCCAGCCCCAATGAAGCACACCTGTGCGATCATGAGCTCAGGTGTGCTCAGTCAGAACAGAGCGCCCTCTACCGTTCCACAAACGAAACCTAACCGTGACAGTAGATAAAAAGCATGCTACACATGCAAATAATACAGAATGCTACCAAAACATCAACAATACACTTTTTCTCTACCATTAAAAGTAAAACAGACTGCCACTTGAATACCACTAAAACAGAATAATTACCTGAACAAAATTTTATGATTTTAGTATAAAACACAAAAATAATCTCATGAATTTACTTTAATTTCCATAATTATTTTATTTTGCTACATATTGTTATCTATATCTAATCTGCACGTTTCCTCCACACTCTTCCTTCACGTTTGGCACTGTGATGAGTATTTTTGATTTTCAGTTACTATTTTGACATTCTGGGATTACTCACTCATTCACTTATTTTCATAGCTGCCTGTCCTAAGCAGGGTTGAGGGGGGTGCTGGAGCCTATCCCAGCTCTCACAAGACAAAAGGCTAGGAAACACTCTTAACAGGTGCATTCTGTGAAAAACAAAAATAAATGGCATAAAATTATTAGTGGAGAAAACTGCTGAAGCTGACAAAGACCCACTAGAGTGTTGGAGACAATCCCAAATACTCCAGTCTAGCCAAGAAATATCTGCATCCCAGTCACATGTTCCTTTACTGATAGGGTCTCAGGACAACTGAAAATTCTGTCACCTGCATGTGCCCCAGTCTGAAACTAGATCATGTTAATAGGCTGGTGTTTGTGGTTAAAAACCTTTAATAGATTACTTAAGCCATTTTCTATTGTTTGTAACAGTTCACGTAATTTATCTTACATATTTTGAGGAATTTTTTTACATTTAATAATTAAGCTTTTTTTTTTTTTTTTAAGAATTGTTTCAATTTATACAAGTAATATAATCATGTTCAGTATTGACCAAAATAATCATGTTTATGATTTTTACCGTAATCGAGCAGCCCTACTCCTTTACATTCATGATGTTTGATAATATTCATGAAACATCAGAAGTTTGGCTGAAGTCCAAGTAATGTGTATACCTGTGTTGACTATTTTGATTCACTGAAGTTAGATTGTTCTCTGAATTTTGAGGCAGATTTCAGAAAAATAATCTTTGAACTCAGCATTTTTTGTTGCAAATTTAGCTAAAAATCAAACTCTTTAGCTAATAATTTTGTGGAAGGGAATTGGATTCTCTTTTTTTTGTTGTTAGTTGCAGAATGCTAAGCAATTCTGTGAATAGCAGTATCAGACTCTTGAAGTAGAACTGATTTTAACAATTAATACAATCCCAAAACAAGCCAGTCCCTATATTTATGTAACATTCAATATTTATTTACTGTTAATACCATTTTTGCCCAAACTTTATAACTATCACTGTCACAATCCTTTGCCAATCTTTTTACCTCTTCCCAAGTAAATTTGACACAATACTTTATCCCACTCTGTACTTTCCTGCTTTGTGTCAACTATGCTTGTGCGCTGTTCTGTTGTGTTGTATTATTTTGTGACTTTTGCACGGTGTGTAGTGCAATCTACACTTGTGTATTTTTATGTTATCTTTTGTCATTGATTGTTGCACATATCTGAAGGAATGTGAATATGGTTGAAATGGTGAAAAAAATCTACTTGACTTCACAAAATATCAGTGTATCCAATAGGAAATTTTAATTCTTTGAACATTAGTTTTGAATTTCTAAGTAAAGGTCTAGATACTCCATCTCTAGGATGTTCGGGGTGAGCATGGAATCCCAGTTTAAAGAAATCTGCTGCATAGCTTGCTATATTAGCTTTGATGACAGAAAGGGTAAGGCAGGTGTTAGATTCTATTTATTGAAACCCAGTCTATACAGACATTAAGGAAAATCAATTTTGTTTCATATAAGCGATTTGTTTATTCGACAAAATGTGACAATGTCTGTTTCGGGGCAATACACTGAAAGGATGTAATGATGTCTGAAAAATCAATTTTACATGGTCTTGACATCTGTAATCACAAAAGTAGAATTGCCTAGATTCCAATGCCCGTATCTTAACCATATTGCACCAACTATAAGACTTGAACTTCTCCTTTGCTTCACTGGTTCCCTTTTGTTCCTTTTGATTATTGTTTGATGAAAGGACCAGTATTAATCCCTGTTACTTTTATTTTCTTAGTTCAAACAATATGTGGCAGCCATGGCACCTGTTTTAATGCTCATGTTAAAACGCCCTCACAGTTTCCCCCTTAAGGAAATACCTAAAGTCATCATAAGGCAATTTAATTTTATCATTTCATATATTAGCTAAAGCTTGTTCAATAGCCCCTTAGAAAAGAGGAGATGAGAAGTTTGCCATGTTCAGCCTAGGACAAATTGAGAAAATGATTCCATCTGTTAAACATGAGTACTGATTTAACTTGGCCAATTGGTAACCAGACATTTATTCTAAAACTAAAACAACAGAAACATCAACAATAAACCACAGTTGTAAACCAAAGCTTTAAGCCACACAAAGCTACTATTCATAAAAACAATTTATTTTTTTATGTTCAGCCTTCTATGCCCCACTCCCCCATCCAAACACAAATTAGATAGAATGTATCTAATTTGTTTTTCAGTCCTCCAAGTCCCCTTCAGAGGAGATTAATTTTCACTGAGTAAAAAATGCTGATTTTTATTAAATGTGCCCTTTAAAAGTCTTGACCAAATTTTTTTAGTAATGTTACAGGACATTTTGTTGGCAATATACATATTACAGATGAACAAAAATAAATGATTTTCATTTAGCCAAAACAACAATAAATAAAGATCTTCATGTCAGCATGTTAGCATGGGGCTGTGCATGTTCCTCCAAAGTCTGTTAGTTTGGCTTGGGGTTCGCTTATGCACAAGAAGCAAGTTCTTATGCACACAAGCATTTTCCCTGTCTTGTTCACGGATATCGAAAGTCTGGAAGCCATTATGCTTTTCTGGAGAAATTCCCAGGGCCTTAAAACACATCCCTGTGTATACATCATCAATAGGGAAAAAAGGAATATATTGGGAGATTAAATTTAGAGGTTTGAGAAGAGGTCCAGAGAAAAGAAACCCACCGCCACCAGCATAGGATGGGTATGGACCTTCATAGAATGATAGGGGGACATAATATTTGATCTTAGTGTCTCTTAAAGGGCTGGCATCTGAGATTATCTGACCAGTGTACAATTTTGAAGCTTTGCTAGGCTCTAGAGACTGTAGATAACTGAGTATAGCTGGTGTGTTAGCAAAAACATCATCATCACCTTTAAAAATGAAAGACACATGGGGGCAATGATAAAGAGCCCATTTAAAAAACACATGCTCCTTAAGGGTCAGATTGTAAAATGAGTCTTGAAAGTCCCATATGAGTAGGTCTTGAAATTCCTGTGCCTCAAAATAGATCAGCTTTTGCAGATTAGGATCATCCACCGATGAGCTGCCTAAGAGAAAAACGGTTCTTACAAGCATCCCCTGGTACACTCCCTCTCTTCCCCAGGTTTCTCGAACAGCCTGCCTTCTCTCAAAGTGGTTTGGTGTGGATTTTATAGCAAAAAGAAGAAAAACCTTGCTGTCAGCTGAGGCACACTTGTCCGGCTGATCTTTTAGAATCTTTGGATTTCGACAGTCCATGCCTTGAAGGAAATCTTGGTAGAGTTCAGGGTAAGATCTAAAATCCTGTATGTTCATGCGAAGTGTCTCAAAGCTTTCAGGCTGGCATTGAGATCCATTTAGGGGGCCTTGTTCTGCCAGATTTCCTGTTACAGTTTGATGTCTGAGAAAATGGTGTAGTTTCCTGTTCCAGAAAGCACCACTTTTTGGAATATCCTTTAAAAAACTCTCAGAAACAGTGACTGGCTGAACTGCTGCAGCAATGGTATATGGAACACTTTTAAACTTTGTTGTCTGTTCAGTGGACTTGTTTTCTTTAACTGTGACAGTGGTTGCTTTAACTGAGCGTGTGCTGGTAGCGGTGGATATTTCTGCTACTGCTCTTTGGTTGTGAGTAATCTGCAGGTTTAGCATTGAATATAATATCATGATGAATAAACTGCTGATCAGTGTCATGGCGATAAGGGTCTTTTTACAGTACACTGTCATTGTCACGGTCCTGTCCTTTATTGAAATCAGTAGATTAGCAGATCACCATCCTGTTGGAAAAAAATTATGCAACATTCATTATGATAAAGCAAGCAACAAAAAAAAATGGTTGAGCATAAAAAGTTATAAGCAAATTAGCCAATAAATGTTTTGTAATAGCTTTTAGTAAAAAACAGATACATGCTGATCATACAGTGAGGTGGCAAAGTGTAACGCTTTCCGGACTCATGATTTGTGGTTTATGTTAAGATTACACAAACAACATGCTGAACTAGTGATCATTAGAGCATTTGAACACTATGGGAAAGGAAATATTTCTAGACTTATGACAGTGTGTTTGGACTAAATGCATATTTTAATATACCTTTGCCATAGAATATGGTACATTTGAGTACTGAAGACATACCCAAAAGTATACCACCTCAAAGACAGCAATTGTTTCATGAATTTTTTTTTCCATAGTGTAGGCTTCACAGACAAGAAATGACACCATGTACCTTATGTCTAGACATATGCCTCAAAGTTGATCATGTGTAGAGATAAGCACAGTTCAGATCTTTCTTCTGTGTTAACTACATATTAGTTTATCTAATACATAAACAAGCATTACTTCATTCTTTCCATTTAAAGGCTTGCATGGCAGAACTTTTTTTAATTTATACAATTAATTGCACAGTAGGCTTGTTGTACCATTATACAACTGCTGGAAAATGACAAGGATCTCAAATAGCAGATATTTCAGGACAGTGAGCTGGCCAGGCCCTGCTGCAGCAAAGCATCCCCAAACCATGACACTTCCACCTCATGCTTCACAATAGGTATGAGGTTCTTTTCCTGGAATGTTGTATTTGGTTTACGCCAGACATGTCCTCTGTTATGATGTCCAAATAATTAAATTTAAGACTCATCTGTCCAAAAGAACATTATTCCAGATGTCCTGGTCTTTGTCTACGTTCTCTAGCAAACTTCAGTCTGGCCTTAATGTTTCTCTTAGAAAGCAAAGGATTCCTCCTTGTACACCTGCCATGCATGTTAAAAGGTTTGCAGTTTAATTCTAATTGTCGAGGCATGTACTTTCACATCAACAGCAGCAAGAGCCTACTGTAGGTCCAGTGGGTTAGGGTTTTTGGAGACTTTTTTTTAGATTGGCTCTTGGGATGAACTTGCTTGGACAGCCAGACCTGGGCATTTTGGCAGTTGTTTTGGAAGTCCTCCACTTGTAGACTATTTTCTGGACAATGGAATGGCTGATTGCAAATTCCTTTGAGAGCTTTTTAAAACCCTTACCAGGCTTATAAGCTGCTACAATGTCCTTTCTGAAGGCCTCAGTTCTTTTGATCTCACCATAGTGTTCACTCTCACCTCAGTAAGGAGCACACCAAACTAAATGTCTGAGGTTTAAATAGGGCAAACGTCCTTCAAAATGCTGAGTAACGATATTCTAATCATGTACTACACCTGTGTGTGATTTGAGCCATTTTAATTGGGAATAAATGTGGGGGTGTCCTAATGTATTCCTCACCAAAATGTTATATAGTTCTATTACTTGAATCTCCCAGTATTGTTAAAATTGAGATTAAATATCCATATGTCCAAGAATATAACAAAAACACACAGGCTTTCATAGGGTGTCCCAATTTTTTCAAATGGCTGTATATCCAGTGCTGGGGGAATAATGATGAGAACGATACCTTGATCAAGAGTACCTCAGGGCAACCTTTGAACCCACAACCGTCAAATTTTGGAGCTTAAATACAGGCTAGCCTCAATCACTCTTAAATAGAACAGCTATGGAATTACCTTCCTATCGCTTAATTAAACTGAGTAATCTGGAATGAAATGTTGAACAGGCTACCAAAAACCCAATGTTCATTAAAAATGTGATCCAGAGTACGTCTGTGCAGATGAGAGAACTTTACACAACTACACCAATCAGGGCCAGCAGCCAGGTGGAAGCCATTCTTCAGTTAAAGCCACATGACAGTTTAACAGGAAGATTGTGATACCATGTGATACCACACTCTTATACCATAAGAAACAAAATTCTCTGGTCTACAATTTCAAGTAATGTCTGTGGAGAAAACCATGCCCCGAGTGTCACCATCGAAACTCTAGCACCATGCTGTACTAATATGCCATTTTTGAGTTTCTCTAATTCAGTTATCAAACCTTTACAATTTTGCCATGACACTAAGAACACATTTTTACTAGCTGCCTAGTATATTCCTAAAACCCAACTCTTTAAAGGTTACTTGACTAGACAATATATGCTCCTCACTTCACCTTTATTTAATATTATGGCTGATTGTGGCTATATATACACAGTAAATGGCTTAACTTGTATAATGGTATAAATATCATAATATATATGCATCTATTATGTAGTTTGGTTAGATAACCAAGCTGGGGCAGTGTTGGCCTAGTGGTTCGGGAGTTGGCCCCCCATCATAAGATTGTTGGTTTGATTCCCTCACCAGTGGGTTGCCCTGAGGTACCCTTGAGCAAGGTACCGTCCCGGGCACTTTCAATAGCTGCTCCCTGCTGCATTTGTGTGTATGGGTGAAATGCCGAGGTTGAATTTCGTTGTGTTGTGCTGCGTTGCGTTTTACAATGACAAGGGTTGTCACTTTCACTTTCATAAGAATTAGTATCCGTATTGATATTCAGCACTGGCAGATATCTGAAAATCATATACAAGTACCAGAAAAGTAAAATGTGGTTTTGGTATATTTCTATTTAATATATTGTTGCCAAGCTAGTCATAGCAAAGGCCAATTTTCTTAAAGGAATTTATGCCTCTTGCATCAATAAATATTATTCCTTGGTCACTGTTACACCCAATCTTATAGATTAAACAAAATCACAGTTTTTTCCCCCATGGTTGGCATCATGCCAACTAATGCTGACAAAGCAAAAAAAAAAAGCCATGTAAATTTCAGCAACAGAGAAAGTCAGATCATATTTATATTATGACACTTGGTCCTAAGACATCTATGTCAATGTATTTTGCTTTTTTCTTTATGGCCTTCATGGTTCCTTTGTGTCTATATATGCATTTTTGATTACAGTCTTTAGTTTTAGCAATGTATTCCTAACCTCTTATCTTTTCATAACCATCAACATTCAACTGTTATCTGTGTTTGGCGAAAGCTGCTTTTTCGATCCCACTTTAACTCAGGTTCACTTTTGCAGCTCACAGCAAAAGGTTTTTCTTGTTTAGCTTGAAACAGCCACTGTTAGCACTATTTAGCCACTGTTAGCACTTGAATAAATTATTTAGAAATGCCAAAAGAACATGCAAACATGACAACTTATATTATAAAATTATATTTGTCGACCTGGATTTGACTTCACCATCCAGACATATTTTAAAAGTGACTTTTGTCACTGTGAATCACAGCACACAGTGAACCACAATGAAATGCACTCTCTGCATTGAACACATACACAACGTGCAGCAGGGCGCAGCCATGTCCAACAGTGATGGGGACGGTACCTGGCTCAAGGGTTCCTCACAGCAACCTATGGGATTCCAACCCATGATCTTCTGATCCTGGGGCTTAGTCCCTAAACACTAGGCCACCGCTACCCCTATTTTCAATACAGAAATATAAAACACAGATTCTGGTTTTGAAGATATGCTGTAAAACAATGGTTGATTTTCAGTACATCACTAATAAAACATAGTTTTGCCTCTAAATAATTTTACAGTGGGTTGTTAAGTGAAAACTAAAATAAATCCTGCAACAACTATAACTCCGCTATTTTTTTTTTAAACCTGAGGCCTCTAGTGATTAATTAACCACACATAAACCATTGTGCTTCATCCCGAGTACTCAGACATGAGCTTAGCGATGGGTATACCACAGGTGGTTACAGAATTGCTTGTAACACAGCAACACAGCCCCATCATGTGCAGATTTTAAATTATATTAATCGCAGCAATGGCATACATGAGTACAATCTGTTGTTCTTCTCTTAGCATATAGTCTCCAAATTTTGCTGTAGGTCAGATGTTGAATCATGCGACCTTGTCATGTCATACTGCCTTGCCACATGTTGCTGAGATCAGCTCTTAAAAGAAAAATGTCAGAACATGGACACCTGTATAACAGGTTAAAATTTGTAGTAATTTTACAGTTCAGTCTAATACAGACTGGTAGATTGTGCACCAGTATTATTGTCTATATCTAATACAGGAACTAGACTGTGGTTCATGAAATGTGTTTAATTATAATTTAGTTATTCATTTATGCTTGGGTCAGAGAGGGTGTCATTTCCCCCTCCCTCAAAATAACTCACATTTGAACCAGCAAACGTCAAGTCCTTATTTAGTTGATCATAAATCTGATCAATCCATTTTGAACACATGCCAAAGAGGGAAAAACGTAGGAATCAAAGGATCAGTGGTCCAGGTGTAACAGGTGTCCTGTGACTGATTCTAGGTTCGACGACTTTCCAAAGGGATCTAAAGACACTAAAAGCACGATCTTCAAATCCGTTTTTTCCCCCACAGCTGTTTCTACATGTTTTGTGCAAGAGTCACGCGCAATGAGGAAGCGTCCTTACCACGCCTTCAGTTCTAAAGCAAAGGGCGAATGAATCTCGTTTTTCTTGTACACGTTGTTCTTTTTTAGATTTTTGGATTGTTGGGTTTATAAGCAAAATTAACTCGCCATGACTGAGTAAACTCTAGATCCAAAATCATGAATAATTCAAAAGAAAACGCGACAAAAGGTGTAAAATTACAAACATAATTGTGCCTTCTACATTATTCTTCCCTGCTTTGAATAAGCGGATAACGTAAAAATAAATTGGCTCAGGATTCAGATTAATTCCAGGTTTAATCATTGAAAGTAATTAAATGAAACATTTCAAGATTTGACTGTGTGGCGGTGTTGATGACCAAGGTGGTAAAGCAAAGGTAAACAGGAAAACTTACCATGTTAATGTTCAGTGTCGGCAGGATGACGGCGCGTTCCTCTAAGAAACTAAGAAAATTAAAATTCGGTAGTCTAAATATATTACAATTGTCATATTCAAATATCTACATTACATTCAGCCCAATCTACCTCTCTGATTCCACGGCGTAAAAAGCAAACCGTTCACACCCTCATTTACATACTGACCTGTAATTGGCTGTTGTGCAGAAAGGGTCTGATATACTAGCCTCAGCAAATACAGCACGGACTAAAAGAAAAGTTATTTTTTACTGTTTGAAGTTAAAATCAAAGAAACTAGAGGAAACAACGGAAAATGCGAGCGTTTTTCGCAGGCGTTTGGTAAATGATTAGAGAGAACAATCTACAAATAGACATCAGAAATGTAACAGGAACACACTAGGATATTTTCATTTCATACTTTTACTATACGTCCGCACGCGGCCCATTATGGTCCCAGGAGTCAAACAAAAACATTTTGTTTGGTTTCTTAAATACGATGTGTGATTATACTGAACATCTGTGACATTCACATATATTTTTCAGCTAAACTGTGACTGTCCCAAGTTTAAACTTGAACTAGAACTATAAAAAAATACAAAGTACAGAATGATAACAAACACGTCTATTTGTGAGTCAGCACTTTTCAAAGTCCAAAGTCCAGCCATTTTCTAAATTTCTTCAATCAGATTTGATCAAAAAAATGTTGAACATCATATTCTGTGACACTATATTGTGTTACAATTACACAGGCAATTGTTTGGAGAACCTTGGGGAGAAGGGTCTTTTTTCAGTCAGGAAGTGCAGAAAAAGGAAATGAAAAGCGTAGCAGTTGAGTTCCTTAATTTTTCAATAAAGCAGATCTTTTCGGCACTCTCACTTCTGTACCTTGTGCCAGTGTCTTTATTGTGATTTTTTTTTTTTACCTAAATTGCTAAAGGTCAATGATTTTTGCCCATTTTACTGTTGAATCTGTTTTCCCAGGCTGCAGCTGATGACCTGTTTATATAATTTTTAAAAATTGTATTATATAAGACCCAGTGTGTTGCTAAGTGCATGCAGTCATGAAATGGGACATTAAACTTATGCCCTGTATTAAATACGTGTTTTAATTATTTGAAAATGCAGAACTGATTGGCAGTCCTTTTGATTGAATTCATTTAATTACCGGTAGTTATGGGAAATCTGTAATTATCGATATAACTGATAAGCATTTCCCAGTATTTAATAGACCAATTAGAGTGACTTAGACCTTGTGCTGATAAATATTTGGTAGGTGCTTTAAGCTAGAGCTTAATAACATAAATGAGTGAAGAGTTAAAGCCTCATAAATGGCCAAATGAAATGTTTGTTATGGAGCCTGCTGTAATGCTTCACCCAAACATGACAAAAGATACTTTGTCACTTTAGCATTCTGAAATCTTTGAATTTTGGTGATTTCAGTACATGAATTTGTGATTTGTGTTTGTTTCTTATACTTGCAGTAATCTGTGCCTATATGGGTGGTGGTGGTGGTCTAGTGGTAGGGTACTTGCCTATGGAGTACATGAATTTGTGATTTGTGTTTGTTTCTTATACTTGCAGTAATCTGTGCCTATATGGGTATGGGTGGTGGTGGTCTAGTGGTAGGGTACTTGCCTATGGACTAATAGCTCAAGAGGTCCCAGGTTCAAATCCCACCTCTGGCACTACCATCACTGGGTCCCTGAGCAAGACCCTTCACCCTGAGTTGCTCCAGGGGGACTGTCCCTGTAATTAGGACATGTAAGTTGCTCTGGATAAGAGTGTCTGCTAAATGCTGTAAATGTAATGTACCTCTGAAAGTTTTTGTCTCAGTACATCTTATGATGATTATAGAGCTGGAAAACATGAAAATATTTATATTTATAAATAATCATTAAATATATAATTCAGTTAATTTAAACCAGAATACATCATTTGCAAATGATCATCTTGCCACTTAGTGAATTTTTATGGCTACTCAAACTAACCAGGTGAGATCTTGCTGACAGCAATGTCAGATATAAGATTTGTAAGATATTTTTTCTGTAAGATATATGCTTTTTTTTTTTTTTCCTTTTGAGTTCTCCTTGCTTGTGAAAAAGTTCTATGATCAAACTGGATAAATAAAAAAACTTTCTTCACAGAAATTATAACTGTTAAGGGTAAATGTTAAATTACACAACAGCTGTTATGTATTACCAGTGAATATTTTACTTTAAAACCAAACTTTACACAAGTCAAACTGATCTAAACTCTACTAGTTTGTTTACTCAACAGGACAGCTGAAGCAGTATTTCAAAGTACCATGAAGTAGGAGTAGGAGAAAGGGTCTCCGAGGTAATTCACCACTGATATTGCAATTCATTTAGAGTCCCATGTCTAACTGATGTATAATGTGAGAAAGACCAGTCATAATTTTATGAATAAATTTTTTTATTATATGTAGCTATTGTGCAGGTAAAAGTATTTGAAAACGAGTGCTGTTTTTAACTTGATTGAGTTGTTCATGTTTGCAGCTATTAAAAAATGGCATCCTACGATGGACGCATGTTGAAAGCTACGGTGTTCTTAAGTATGAGCCATTCTTCTTGCCAGAAATGTGAGCTGTACTCAAGCACTTTATAAAGAAATCAAATGAAAAGATGAACATCTGCATAATGGGCGAGTGTGAGAGTGAACACACTTAACATTAAGTTGTGAAGCAAAGGTGCGGTCTTATGTTCAGGTTTCAGTTTGACCAGTTTAGGTTTAGTTCAGGAAAGTTCCAAGAATTCTAACTCTGACATTCCATAACATTTGACTTATTCCCTAGAACAGGCCTCTACATGTTCTTTCCCAAAGATTCCCCATGTTACCAACCACTAACTGTAAAGGAATCTTTTAGGGGGACAAGTTTCAGCAACATTTGGTTACGGGCAAGACGGGCCATAACCCTTGATAAACACTCAATCTCATTAAACAGTTATTAACCTTAGAAGATGTACCTGCATTTGTAAATGTATGAGTTACTACCTTTAGGTATACCAAATTTAAAATGTGCAAATTTCATTTATTTACATCTGATTTTTGAAGATGATCATAGTTACCAATGTAAAAAATATACATATTTCATTTATTCATTAATTATTTCTGAAAATTATCATCACTGTTTAGAAAATGAACAAGGAAGAAACAGTATTTCAAAGGATTGCTTCACATTACATATGGAAATAAATGACAAATAACGAGAATGTATTGAAAATTCACTAATATAACTTTATAATAGTATATCTGATAGCACTATGAGAATGTAACACGACAACAAAATGGTATAAACTGGAAAAAAGTGCTCTAGACAATGCAACTGCCTTCCTTAATCAATGATTGCACAGAACTCCACATCTTACTGCAAATGGATTTGGTAGTAAGGCACTCTTCCCCTGCTGGTATATAAAAACAGGCTTTTCATTTTTTAGTGTTCTTCAAGGTATGAATGTAGGTCTATATCCATGCTTGAGATATGTCTAGAATGTGGCAATTTGGGGTTTACAAAAAAAAAAAAAAAAAACCCAAACAGAAGAACAACAAAAAAATGCATATAGGCATAAATGCACCGAGTTTTGCTTATGAGAATAACAGAGTTTTGCTTATGAGAAAAAAAAAAAGTCAAAAGAGCAGATCATTACCAAGTCATTAGATCAAAGCTGTGGAAGGCCAAAGAACAGGAAAGGGGGGAGAAAAGCACAAGGGAGAAGGCAAGGAAGCGACAAAGTAGAAAACTGTTAACGAAGGTCACTCTCGTTATCCTGTATAGTTTTCTTAATGCGAAGCAGCATGGTAGTGAGCCACTGATCAAGTCGTGAAATTGTGTCATATTCTTTGACCTGAAAAAGAGAATAAGAAGGAGAAAAAATAATAGCTTTAATTAATTCTGTAACCAAAACATACTTAACATAACCAAATCACAATCCAATGAGTAAATAACATTTGCAATATCATTTCAGCTCTAAAATACATTAGCTGTTTAAGTATTTTCATTTAAAAATAAGCACAATAATTACATTATACATAATCAATACATTTTAGATTTGTTTCAGCTTACATACCGAGTCAGTATATGCGTCAACATTCTGTTCCTCATAGGCATCTAAAAGTTTCTGCAAAAGAAAAAAAAAAAAAAAATTTAAATCTCTATGAAGAGCTCATATGTCTAAGTTACTTTCTTTTTCTTATGTTCCGATTTCTGCCTTGAATAATGTCTCGGTCTAAAAGCAATCCAAACACTCTTCATCGTGATTCAATGGGGCTAAATAGCCACAATCTCAATTGACGTATGCTTCCATTAGCCATAATCTTAAAGCAACATGGATATTATATATACAGTTGAGGCCAAAATTATTAGCCCCCCTTATGAAATTTGACAACACTTTCTCCATGAAAATGACCATTAACAATAAGTGTTTATTTTGGAAAAACATACACTATAAAAAACAATGTCCACTAAGTTTAATTAGGATATTTTATCGATGGACCCAGTTGAAACAAGAAAGGGCAAAAATGAGACATCCAAAATTATTAGCCCCCTGGCCATTAACAGTCAATAGTGTACCCTTTCTGAGCCACAACTGACAACAATCTCTTAGAGTAGTTCTTTACTAGGTTGGCACAGGTCTCCTGAGGGATTTTGGCCCATTCTTCCATTGCAAATTGTTCTAGCTGGTCCAAATTGCATGGTTTCCGAGCATGCACATTCACTTTGAGCACCCGCCACAGATTCTCAATAAGATTGAGGTCTGGGCTCTGTGCGGGCCAGTCCAGGATCTTGGTTTTGGTATCCTTGAGGAACTGTTGGACTTATTTCGATGTATGCTTTGGGTCATTGTCTTGTTGGAAGACCCAGCGACGACCTAAGCCTAGACTACGAGCAAATTTCTGCATATTCTCCCTCAAAATGTCAACATAATTTTCTTTTTTAATGATGCCATGTACCTGAACAAGGCTCCCTGTGCCTGAGGCCGCAAAACATGCAGCATGATGCTCCCACCACCATGTTAACTGTGGGAACTGTGTTCTCCCTTTCTTCACCAAACACAATAGCCAAACACAATAGCCCCTTTCTTCGCCAAACATAAGCAACATCCATGAGTCAGACCAAAGCACAGACTTCCAAGACTCATCTTTACCTTTCTTAATGTGGGCTGTGATGTGCCGCTATTTGAGTAAAGTGGTTTTTCTGGGACGATGGCCCTCACAACTGTGTTCCTTGAAATATCAACTCAACATCAGCAACAATCATCTTGGCAGATGTCCGGGGTTCCTTGCTGACATCTCGGACTATTTTCCTCTCCAGAGTTCTTGAAATCTTGTGCTTACAGCCACGTTCTAGACTTTGAATCACTGTGAAATGGTGATTCATTTCTTCCCCCTTATCATGAGCTCAAAGACAACTGAATGTTGTCTTTGGCATGGTGAGGAACAGTAGTCAGTCATTTTCTGCCGCTTGTCCCAAAAGGGGCAGAAAGGGGTCATGGGGGAGTGCTGGAGGCGAAGGGCGAAGGACGGGAGACACCCTGGACAGGTCGCCAGACCATCGCAGGGAGGAGCGTGACGGGGACAGGGGTTCGAACCCCCGATCCTCCGATCTTGCAGCCAACGCCCTAACCACTAGGCTACCGCTGCCCCACAGGAACAGTAGTATTCAAGTGCCCTGTTCCTTGGAGTCATTTCATGCAGACTGAATGTTGTTAACTGCAGGTGTTGTTAGGAAGCCAACTGACTGCACAGTTCTAATCTTCACAGGAAGCTTGTTGACACTTTTGGTGGTGAACAGCATGGGCATTTACACAGATATGTGGTTAGACAGGTCTCAGCCACATTAACAAAAAACTATGAAGTTAAGTCTGATCACAGACTGCCCTCTTGTGGTTAAAATTTTGACTCTATTTAAGGCACAACTCTCCAGTCACCAGCCTTTCTACGTAAATTGGATTCTGCAACAATTTCAAACAGAACTGTACAGTCATGGACAAACGTTTTAAAAATGACAAGTATTGGTTTTCACAAAGTTTGCTGCTTCATTGTTTTTAGATATTTTTGTCAGACAGTTCTATGGTATACTGAAGTGTAATTACAAGCATATAAAGCACACATTTCAAAGGCTTTTTATTGACAACTAGATTAATTTTATGCAGAGTAAATATTTGCAGCGTTTCTTTTTCTTATTTGCTCTGGCATGCTGTCAATCAACATCCAGACCAAATCTGGCTTATGACAGCCCATTCTTGCATAATTAATGCTTGGGGTTTGTCAGAATGTGTGTGGGTTTTTTGTCCATCCACCTCTTTAGGACTGACTACAAGTTCTCAATAGGATTAAAGACTGGGGAGTTTTGGGCCCATGGACCCAAATTTTTTAAATCTGATGCTTTAATTTACCCTGATGTGATGCTTTACTTTACCCCAGACCTCAGTAGTGCAATCCCTGTACCTTTTGTAGAATATCAGTCTGTCCCTGATGTTTTCCTGGAAGGGAGTGGCTTCTTTGATGCCCTTTTTGACACCAGGCCATCCTCTTCACTGGGCATGCAGATACACTCACACCTGCTTGCTGCCATTCCTCAGCAGGTTCTGCACTGGTAGTGCCCCAATCCCACAGCTGAATCAACTTTAGACAGTCCAGGCACTTAATGGACTTTCTTGGGTGCTCTGCTTCTTCACAATTGAACCTCTCGCTTTAAAATTCTTGATGATCCGATAAATGGTTTATTTAGGATTCATCTTACTATCAGCAATATCCATGCCTGTGAACCCCTTTTTGTGCATAGCAGTGATGATTGCACATATTTCCTTGCAGGTAACCATGGCTAATAGAGGAAGAACAATGATTTCAAGCATCACCATTCTTTTAAACCATCTAGTCTGCTATTCTAACTCAGTCAGAATGACAGAGTGATCTCCAGCATTGTCCTCCTCAACATTCTCACCTGTGACGAGAATATCACTGAAATGTCAGCAGGTCCTTTGGTGGCAGGGCTGAATTGCAGTGGAAATGTTCAATTCATCTGGTCACTCATCAAAACATTTTGGAGTATATGCAAATTGCCATCATAAAAACTGAGGCAGCAAACTTGGTGAAAATTAATGTTTGTCTCATTCTCAAAACTTTTGGCCATGGCTGTACATACATCTTAAATTATAACAAATTACAAAATCAACTAGACAATGAATTTCAGCACTAACTAGTGCAGCATAATAATAGTTTCTTGAAGGAGCATATGGTTACCATCTGGCAGAACAAGGGACATAATCCAAGAAGCCTCACCTTGATCAGTTTGCATTCACGTGAGTCTGAAAACGCTGGAAACATTTCTTCATATTTCTGGAGAGCAAGCTATTGGGGAAGATGAGAACATGACATAAAATAAGAAAAAGAAACACAGTCATGGGAAAAAGTACAACCTAATTAAATTTTGTGTTTTTCTTTATCAAGGCTAAAATGAAAATTGTGTAGTCCTCACTGACTATAAATATATATTTGTTCTATAAATGAACAAAAAAAAAAAAAAAGTGTAAAACAAACAATATAACAAATGCCCAATACTAACTGTAATGCATGAAGATGGAGAGATAATTTGGACTTATTTCTGCAACAGAACCTAGAAAACCTGCAGCCTCAGCGACAACAATGAACTTTATTTAACGCCATCTCTCCACCATCTTAAGATGTGACCAAAGTCACAAACACAAAAATTATTCCAAGCAGAAAAATCCCAAGAAAAATCTGCCTACTAATGCATAATGAAAGAATACTAAACTGAAGCAATGTTTTTTTTTTTTTTTTATAAATAAATATTGTTAAAAAAAAAAATCTCAAAACATAATATTGTTATTTAAGGTGGCTCTACATATGACTTTTTTTCCCTTCATCAAAAAAGATTTTTGTGCTTAAAGAAGTTGTGAAGCACACAACTGTTTCAGGCATAAAAACAAACAAAACTCAAGGTTTACTTTTTTTCTGCTGTCACAGGAATAAGTTAACTTTGACAAATATAACTGTAAATATGCACCTTAGCATTCAGCATATCAATACAGAAGTGACAGAGAGCTGCCTTGAAGAAATAATCCTTAGCACTGTATTTTAGAAGAGGGCTGTCCACTGCATGTGTTCCAACCTGCAAGTAGACATACACAAAGCCCCACACGCACTCATATATATATATATACACAGTCATGTTAAAAAATTAGAGCACCTTATGAAAGCCTGTGTGTTTTTCTAACATCCTTGTACATATGGATACTTAATCTCAATTTTAACAATACTGGGAGATTCACGAAATAGAACTAAACAATTAAAACTGAAGGAAAGACTTTTCAAAATCTTCTGTACAATGTAATTCTACAAGTATGCAATTTCTGGTGAGGAATAAATTAGGACATCTCCACCTTTATTCCCAATTAAAATGGCTCAAATCACACACGGGTGTAGCACATCAGGTGCACATGATTAGAACATCCTTACTCAGCATTTTGAAGGAAGGTTTGCCCTATTTAAACCTCAGAAAGTTAGTTTGGTGTGCTCCTCAATGTTGAGGTGAGAGTGAACACCAGAGTGAGATCAAAAGAGCTGTGGGAGGCCTTATGAAAAGAGATTGTAGTAGTTTACAAGTCTGGGAAGGGATTTAAAATAATAATACGGAAAATAGAGGACTTTCAAAACAACTGCCAACATGCCCAGGTCTGGCCGACCAAGCCAGTTCACCCCGAGAGCAGATCTTGGGTTCTCCAAAAACCCTAAAATGTTATCATGGGACCTACAGTAGGATCTTGGTGCTGTTGATGTGAAAGTACATGCATCCACAATTAAAATGAGACTGCAAAACTTGAACTTGCATGGCAGGTGTGCAAGGAGGAATCCTTTGCTTTCTAAGAGAAATATCAAGGCCAGACTGAAGATTGCCAGAGACAAAGACCAGGACATCTGGAATAATGTTCTTTGGACAGATGAGTCTAAAATTTAATTATTTGGATACCATAACAGAGGACATGTCTGGCATAAACCAAATACAACATTCGAGGAAAAGAACCTCATACCAACTGTGAAGCATGAGGTGGAAGTGTCATGTTTTTGGGATGCTTTGCTGCAGCAGGACCTGGCCAGCTCACAATCATAGAATCCTACCGCGTATGAATTATACCGTCTATCAGAGGGTGCTTGAGGAACACGTGAGACTATCTGTCAGAACATTAAAGCTTAAGTGGAACTAGACCCTGCAACAAGTGCCAGGCAGTGAGTACAGGGCCCACTAGAGGATCCCGGGCCCTCAGGCCACCCTCATGAAGTCTGTTTCTAATGGTTTGGTCAGAGACATTCACGCCAATGGTCCGCTGGGGGTCAATTTGTAGGGCTCTAGCAGTACTAATCCTGTTCCTCATTGCACAAAGGAGCAGAGATATTTAGAGATATTTTAATTGATTATGGTTAAGCACACAAAAAAGGGGTGTGTGTGTGTGTGTGTGTGTATATATATATATATATATATATATATATATATATATACACACACATACATACATATACATACACACATACAACATAACTTCAATAGGTCTAATTTATACATTTATACATACATACCTGTTCATAAATCTCAATTGCTTTAGGGTATTGCTCCAACTGAGCAGCATAGGAGGCAACTTTGAGCAGACACTTGTTGGCTGAGCTGTAGAAAGAAGAGAAGAAAGAACATTTGTGAATATAAATATTTTATTTGGCACTGCGAAAGGCAATTACTTAAAAGTAATAAAATACTTTCATTAAAAAAATCCAACTTCAGTATTAATAATAAATAAATAAATGGAACTCTAAGAACAAGAGATTGTGCTCATTCACTAATGATAAGTTCATGGGTAAACTCAATAAATAGTACAATGATCAATGAACAGTAATTTGTTTACCTGGTGGATTCCTCTCCTTTGTAGTAATCTGCTGCTTGCTCATAATGAGCTATGGCCTAAGAGAGAAAAATCCATGAAGGCATGTTTTCTTTCCACTTGCACAGAATATACCAGTTGAATGATGGATTTTATTACCTTAATTCACATAAAAGGTTTAATTTAATCATATTTACATTAACAAGTAATGGAAAAATTTATGAATCTTATAACTGTGCTTTGTTTTGCTAAAAATGGATCATGTTTTTTTTTTCGCTGAGATTGCTTCCAGAGACAACTCTGTAGTGAGTGATGTAAAAGAGGACAGACAATATTCAAGTTCCAAGCCCTTTAGCCATTCAGCAGCCTCACCTTGGCTACTAAATCCTTCCATTTCACAATAATAGCACTTCGAGGCAGATTCTGCAGTCCAGAAATTTAATGGAATAGTCTGTGGCATAGATGGCAGTCAGTCAGTCATTTTCTGCCGCTTGTCCCAAGTGGGGTCGCGGGGGAGTGCTGGAGTCCATCCCACACCGAAGGACGGGGGACACACCCTGGACAGGTCGCCAGCCCATCGCAGGGAGGAGCCGATGACGGGGATGGCACCTTGCTCAAGGGTACCTCAGGGCAACCTTATTGGGAAGGGGTTCGAACCCCCGATCCTCCGATAATGTGGCCAACGCCCTAACCACTAGGCCACCGCTGCCCCCGGCATAGATGGCAATTGTAAGCAATGATTGTGTTTGATTCTGCTAAAGAGAATATTGATGAACAATGAACAATAGAGATAGGCCCATACTTATGGTGATGTGTCACATACCAAGAAGTCATAACATTTAAAGCACCACCAAAAAAAAGCCAAGCAACCTTCTTTCACTGCTCCATGGTACAACTCTGATGCTCATTGTAGGTGCTTTTGGTTGTGGATCAGGAGTCAGTAATAGCACTTTGACCAGTCCACATCTATGAAGCCCCCATAAGCAGCCAGTTCTGATGCAGTGTATCCAGTAGCCACATATTTCTATGATATCCACTAGCCATATCACACCCTTAGATAGGTGCCATTGTTATAAAAGAAGCAATGTTATATATTCCAAATCTTATGTTTTTGCTAATTTTGAAGACTAATTTTAGCCAGACTCAAAAGGACTCAACTAAATGACCTGCTGATTCTCTCCACTGCAGCCTTGGGCCCAGCAGACTGGTAACACTAAACGTGTAAATGTCTTACCTTGTCAATGTCAACTAGCTCAGTTTCATATATCTCTGCAATGGTGATGTGATGCTTTGCAGCAATTGTGAAACGTCCCTAAAAACGACAAGAAATTATGAAAGGAAAATAAATAAAAATAAAAATTAAAAAATAAGAAAGCCGTGTTGATTCCTTTTACAGATGCTTTAGGGTTATCACGTTTGTTACCTCTAAAGCTCTCCAAAAAGAAAAAAAAAGGCATTTTTGTAAATGACATTAAAGGACAATTAAAAGGTGGTGGTGGTGAAGTACAGAGGTCAGGAGTTGCTTTGTGCCTTGATGGATTAGTGTGACAAGGAGCTCAGAAAGGATTCTGGCATAGTATGAGAAAGTCAGAAGTGGTGGAGAAGTACAGGATATGTAAAAGGGCTATGACTGAGACAGCAATGAGGTCTACAGTAAGAGTAATGGGTGCATTTAAGTAGAGGTGGGATTAGATTAGATTAGAAGGTGGGATCAAGGATCAGCCCTGAAACCTTCTACAATTTGCTTTGGGAGTGAAGAGGAAGGACAGGATTAGGAATGAGCATGTTAGATATAAAATTTAGGTGGAAGGTTTGAAGACAAAGGCCAGAGAAGCAAGATTGCATTGGTTTGGACATTTGTAGGGGAGTGTTGATGAGAATGCTGGCAGAAGGATTTCAATATCTATTAAAACCAACAATGATAGTGACTCACAGTCAGAAACGGCCAGGCACTTATTTAACAATAGTTAGACTGACTTAATGTAATTACTATTGGGACTGTTACAGTGGGCTACAAGTGAGTTGTTTTAAACAGATTTGAACATTGTTTCAGTATAAAGTAGCTCTGTGTAAAGTCATGTTATGCCAAAGCACATCATTAACAGTTAAGCAAGTTTTTTTTTTTTTACATTTCAATAACAATACCCACAAATGATTATAGCAAGTCTGTAATACACAACTGATTTTTCAAGACAAGTTGATGTACTGCATAATGGAAGAATTGATTTGCTTTGGATTAGAGTAAAATCTAAAACTTACCATATCTGTGTAAATCTCAATAGCCCTATTCAAGCAGTTTATGGCCTCTGTAGAGACAACAGAATCTTGTTAGCTTACAGAGATGCTTTTCTTAAGAAAAGGGCATTTTAAGAAAAGGGCTTCACATTTTCTAACCCGTTTATAAGAGCAATGCTGTTGGCAAGAGCACACAATAATCCTATCCAGAGGTCTTAAACAGGAAATAATTTTACATGCATTATATCCAAATGAACAATATGCAAGAACAACAAACCTTGAGGGTCAGCTTTTTTAAAGGCATTTCCAGCATCAATGAAATTGGTTGCTGCATCATGTTTACTCTGTATCTGCAGGTGTAGAAGGGCTGCTTGAGAAAAGGCATTTCCTGCAGCTAAAAGGAAAAAAAAAAAAATTTAAAATCACTAATTAATTTTACACTATATGGATTAATGTTACTGTGGGTGAAGTCAGGCTAAAACATTAAACAGAATAAAAGCTCAGTCATTACCACTCCAATTTTTTGCCATCTTGAACATATTAGCTGCTCTCCCGTACATGTCACAAGCGTCTTCCATCTTTGAAGAGCCCCTGAGTAAGCAAAACAAGCACATGACCAAGCTGATTTACAGATTTTGTCATTTCCTCAAATGGAATTTGGCCTTCTCAGTGCTAAATCATGTGTTGCTCTGACCTGTGGCCAGAATGAATAACTATGTTAGTAATAAAATCAAACTCTATTATATGAAAGCTGGATAGTTTGTTAGCTAGTTGTTAGCTAGTAAAGTTTCGACACATGTAATCAGGTCACTGGCTATGTTTACAGTTTTGACATTAGTTGTAAACCTGAAGCGCTTGAGAGATTAGTTACCCATCATTAGAAAATATAGAAAATAAGCTCATTAAATATAATCGCACCCAGATGTTAGCTGATAATATTCCGTTTGCATTAATTTCGCTGGCTGTGTTTAACCATCTAGCTGTACCTTACTGCTGTTAGCCGTTAAAGCCTATCCAAGAAAACCAAGTAAGGGACATTGCACATTTTGTTTAACCTGAAAATAACAGAAGGGTTGTACTCAATTATTATTATGATTTTGTCTTTATTTTATGACAGACGGTTGGGGACAACGATGGGGTACCTTGTTAGTTACAGAAAGGTCGCTAACTTGTGTCTAACTTAACAAAGTAACTTATTACTGTATGCTCACCCAAACAACGAGCCAAAGAAGGACTGTGAAGATTTGACTTTCTTTTCGGCTTCTGCCATGAGAGCCATGGCCTCTTTCTCTTTACCAGAGTTGTCCATTTTTCTTTACTGCTAACATTAGCCGAAACTTCTGCGGTATTCTCTGAGCCACATCAACACAACGTTGCTATAATTTCCAAGATGGCCACCGCCAGGATTCGTTTTTAAAACAAAAGTCATTTTATTACACTTTATAGGCTGTATAAGGATATCAAAACAGACATGCGGAGTAAAATACGAGGTGAAACTAGTACATGGTAGAAATGAGAAAATTGTTTATTTTTTATATACATCTATGCTTTTTCGCGCGCACACACACACAGAGACGGTAGCAGTAAAAACTGCTACTACTTCTCATTTAAAAAGGTTTATTACTATTTAAAGTTTTTACCTGAAAAAAAAGATTTTCATCTATGCTTTCCTTTTAACGTGTAAATGATTATAATAACTATATGTAATTTTATACACATAATCTTTCATTATTCTCTTTACATAACGTTAGAATAACGTGGAAGTGAAAATAAAACGAATGGGTTATTAGTTGTTGTTTGATTTATAGAATGTCTTCTCTCAGTAAACATGAAGTCGATTAACTATTATTGTGTTACTATCTTGTTTTTTGATTCACCAGGGGGCAGCATTTATACTGTGAATCCACTCCTGCCACACTAGACTTTGGTTTGTTCTGTTCTGTTTGAGGAATTCCCCATGTAGGCGCCGTGACGTATGTGGAGACCCTTGTGCAGATGGGTCTTTGAGGGTATCCCAGCACACATGCAGCAGTCATGGCCTGTAAACCTTTATATACAATTTCCTATTTAAATTGTAGCTAGGATAAGCATTTCTCTCATGCCCAGGGACTGTATCTAACATTTATTTCCATGCTAAGATCCCGTCACCAAACTGATGCAGATGGGTTGTTAGAATTTAGCTGGATTTCATTAGATTACACTGCCATGTGAAATATTGTCCCGGAGGAATGTTTCACTTGTATGAAATTCTGATTGAGAAACGTAGGTTCAGATTTATTCAGAGCAGTGGTTCTTGTCCTCAGTGTTGATATAATTATTTTCTTAAGCACATCTTTATCTTTATCAAACCATTAATGAGTTGCTGAGCTGGAGCATGGAATAGTGAATTAGAACATCAGATATGTGTCTCTGAGTTTTTAGTCATTAGACAAGGTAAAGTGTTGATTTTGAAGTGATTACATTTTCAATGGTGTGATCATTTAAGTTTAATGAATATTGGTTTATTTTCTACTCATTCATTCTGCACTCCTAGGTTTGCGAGTTTCCCTGACTCAATCCAATGTGATGTACACACATAAGTACACAAGAATATAGACCTGCGGATTAAAACAGTCTTGGAATAAATTCCAAATAGGGAGTTGTTGTTAACTCCTTTCACAAAGATATAATGTTTGAGGAGTGTGCTTAGGCTTTAGGAAACTTAGCAGACCTTAGGAAAAGAGATATTAATAACTCAGCCCAGCCCACCACATTCTTCACATGTGAGTCACACTGCAACCAGTGAGTGCAGAGGAATGGGAGGTTTGCCTCTGTTCCTCATTTGTGTTTCTTTCCATGAAAAAGTAAAAGGAGGGCAAAGGAAAATTCATCCTTCCCTTAAAAACATCTCACATTCTCTGGGCACACATATACACACACACAACATAAAATACAAGCAACCCCTTTGCATACCATGCATCTAAAAGTCTGATGGTTCCAGACAGTTTAAGATGAAAAATCAACTGTGATTATATAAGCTATGAGAAGAGTTAACATAGCTTTTGAAAATGGGATAGTGTTAGAGAGAGAGTGCAAAATTGAGTGAGTGAACAGTAGTTGCAGTGGAGAATGGAAAGTGGTGGAATGGAGTTTTGGCAAGGAAGGCTGTGACTCACTGTTTATCAGGTCTGTCACTATGAAACCAACTGCACAGCATATGTGAGGAGGGGAATAACCCTTTGTATGTATGCTCTGTATGTGTCAAGGTTACATATATAATTGTTAGAACATTCTTCTTGTGTTAAATGTTGTGTAAATAATAAATCAGAGACACTCACATTAAGCTTACAGACAAATATATAGTCGCATCAGGTCAGGGAAAAATACAACATAGTTTTGGTCATTCTATTGGTCAGTTTCTATTTCTGTTCTATTTCTAACTTCTATTTTTTTCTCAATGTAAAGGGAAGTTTATAAATAATGTCAGAGAAGAGATTTATATTGTTTTCTTACAAGGTTTTGCTCCAAAATGCTGATCACTTCAGATGTTATTAAAGCTAACAATGGGCTTCAGCCATGCTGCTAAACACAGAAATAACTATTCTATTGCAGATGACATAGGCTATGATAAGTTATAACAGATAACAAATATGTTTGATGTTATTACCTTAAAATAATTTGTGACAGATTGTTTTCATCTCAATTGCTGATGATGCTAACATGACAATATCACATTACATCTATTGAGCTATGCTCTAAAAAAGTAATTTAGAAAACTTTGAAATGTTTTCCATGGATGGTTTTTATGGACCATTTTATTACACAAAAAAGTAGATGCAGGACATATATGTTGTTAAAAACATACCAGTGTTGATACAGAACATCAAAGCAACACTTTTAAACAAAGATTTTTAAAAGGTTCTTGGCTTGGATGTAGTTTTCAAGAAAAAATATTTGCTTTTTTAATTACATTAATATGACCGTGTCATGTTAGCATCACCAGTAATCAAGAGTTATCCCTACAAATACCATAATGCTTGATTTAAATTTTATTACATCATGTTATTTGCTTGTGATGCTTACATAACACTGTAATATTAAATGAAATAATCTGGAAACTTTTATTGGTACATAATTATGGCATTGATATGTCAATATTAAGCAACATTGTTCAAATTGTATAACCTTTCTCAATATTTCAACCACTTAATTGCAGTTGCATGCAAAAGTCTAAATAAAAAGCCATATGTCCTTTTGATTCTGGAGATATGTTAAGACATCCTCTATGACTTTTTTCCAGTGTACAGTTTCTATTAATTTTCTGATTGAAAATTCTCTCTTTCTCTTTCTTGTTCTCACAGGTCACTAGTCCAAAGACAAACACACACCTACAGGCAATTTAACATATCTTTGGATGGTAGGAGGAAACCCATGTGGACATGGGAGAACATGCAAACTCCACACAGAAAGGACAGTGCTATTGCTAGAGGCAAAATCACATGGTTATGAACACAGATGATGGTTTTTGTACAGCATAGCAGTAACAACCACATCATCCATCAAGGAAACTGCACAGTGAAGAAAAAAAAGAAAAAACACCACCAAAGGCAAACTAACACACAAGGATGCTAATAACCTCTCTCTAAACTGTCAGACAAATCCTGTAGAGATTTCAGAATTATTTCTGTTGCTACCATCATGACTTACACCATCTGTAAAGATTACTGACCCTGTTTCAGAAGCAGCCCTGCAAGCCCAAACCATAACACTTCCTCCACTGTATTTCAAAGATGAGCTTATATGTTTTGGATTGTGCATATCCTTTTCTTTCTCTAAATTTTGGCATTTCCATCACTTTGGCAGAGATTAATCTTCATTTTTTTTCCCCAATCTACAAAACCAGAATCTTAGGAGCTCATCTCTTTAAACTGATTTGGTTCTCCAATTTAAATCTTTTAGGCAATGTTTGTATCTGATGGTCTTTATATTTCTGCATTCAAGGTCTTCTTTACAGAGTGGATTCTGATAGCTCCAAATCACCTTGGGAAAAAAAGTGGTCTGTAACAACAACAAGAAACACTAGAGTTGAGTTTTTTTTTTTGCAAATTGTCTGTCATGACCTGATGTTATTTTTCATACCAGTGGTTTCTTTTTGCATCCAAACCACTCCACTTTCCTCCCTTTCTTTCACACTCATGTATTTTGTCTTTGTCCTACTCACTTTCATTCCTCTCCTCTCTAGAGCATATTTCCATCTCTCTAAGTTCTCCTCAAGATGCTCCCTACTCTCGCTACAGATCACAATATCATCAGCAAACATCATCGTCCAGGGGGCCTCCTGTCTAATCTCATCTGTCAAACTGTCCATTACTATTATAAACAACAATCGGCTCAGTGCTGATCTTTGATGTAATACAACCTCTACCTTAAATGCATTTGTAGATACAATCCTACTGCAGATCTACTGTCACACTGCCCTCATCCATATCTTGAACTACTCTCACATTTCATTGTGACACCTGACTTCCTCATGCAAAACCACAAATGCTCTCTAGGCACACTGTCATATGCTTTCTCCAAAAAGGCACAATGCAATTCCTTCTGAACTTCTCTGTAAACATTGCATCTGTAGTGCTCTTTCTTGGCATGAAACCATACAGTTGTTGACTAATCATCACCTCTTTTCTTAACCTAGCTTCCATTACTTTCCCATAACTTCATGCTGTGGCTGATCAGCTCTATGCCTCTATAGTTACTACAGCTCTGTGCATCACCTTTATTCCTGAAAATTGTTACCAGTACACTTCGTCTCCACTCCTCAGGCTTCCTCTCACTTCCCAAAATTAAGTTAAACAATGTAGTCAGAAACTCAACTGCCATCTCCCCTAAACACATCCATGCTTCCACCGGTATGCCATCTGGACCAACAGCCTTTTCATACTTCATCCTCTTCATCACTGCCCTTACTTCTAAAACTCAGGGACAAACCAAGGCTCAGACAGATCAGTAAATTCAGATTTGTTGAGGGTGGTACGGAGGGGGCTTGCCAGTGTCACAGGGTGCTCTCGTGTTTGTAAAATCCCTGGATCTGTCCTTTTTAGTCAGATTGTAAAAGTTCAAAAGTAATTTAAAACCTTTTTGTAGCTTTTTGTTCATTTCTCTTTGTTCGAGATGGGCGGCTGTCCACCACCTGTGTGGTGGACGGTTTGGGTGTTTCAGGAGCACAAGTCCATAAATCTCTATGGGGGTCTCCTGAGTTCCATGCCAGCTGCAACACTTCAGCTGCTACACAGTTACTATCATCTTATTTATCAGACTGACTCTTCGGCAGGAGCTGCTGCCACGAAGATTAAAGCTTCCCCAATTCAACCAGAGCTCCCACCATTAGCTCATGAATCTCCATTTACAGTCACCAATGGACTCTTTTACTTTTACTGTAACTCATGCTTACTGGAAATTATCACTATACAGGGTTTTTCCTCTTTCCTTCTTATTTCTGGTGTCGACCAAAGGAGGATGGGTTCCCCTTTTGGGTCTTGGCTTCTCCCAAGGTTTCTTACTCATGTTTGGAGAGTTTTTCATTGGCCCCTTGGCTTACCCAATTGGGGCTCGGACCCGGATTCTGTAAAGCTGCTTTGTGACAACAGTTGTTAAAATCACTATATAAATAAAGTTGACTTGACTTGACTTCCATCTTGCTTATTTGCTGCACATCATCCAATCCTCTCTCTCTCTCTCTCGTTCATCAGCTCTTCACTCCTTCCATCTGCTCAACATGCACTGTATACCTGTGAGTATGTTTCCATTTCCTTAATCGGCCTTACATGCTGCACATCTTTCCCAGTTCTCTAACCAACCGATAGAGGTCCTTTCTCCCTACTTGTCCAAATTCTCATACAATTCAGCATACAATTCAGTGGGGCAGTGGTGGCCTGGTGGTTAGGTCGTTGGCCACGTGATCGGAGGATCGTGGGTTCGAACCCCTTCCCAATAGGTTGCCCTGAGGTAACCTTGAGCAAGGTGCTGTCCCCGTCACTGCTCTTTCAATAGCTTTCAATAGCAATAGTGGGCGCTTTCAATAGCTGCCCACTGCTGTACAGTGTTTGCGTGTGCATGGGTTAAATGCAGAGGCCCGGGCAGCAGTGGCCTAGTGGTTAGGGAGTTGGCCCTGCATCGGAAGATTGTGGATTCGATTCCCTCACAAGTAGGTTGCCCTGAGGTACCCCTGAGCAAGGTACCGTCCCTGTCACTGCTCCCCGGGCGCTTTCAATAGCTGCCCACTGCTGCACGGTGTTTGTGTGCATGGGTTAAAAGCAGAGGTCACAATTTCATTGTGGTTCACGCTTGCTGTGCTGTGACCTCACAATGACAAGGGTTTTCACTTCCATTTCCCTTCACCTCTGCTTCACCTCCTTATACACCTGTTTACTATCCGCTTTTTCGTTTGCTTCTTCTTCTGTATATACTAAAGTACCTTTCTACCTGTCTGTCTTACCACTTTTGCTGCATGAATTTCACCTTGCAGTCCTCCTTCTTCAGCTTCCACCACGTGATCCCTGAGTCTGCCCTCAATTTCCTCCTCTCTTTGACATAGACAGCTCTCTGGTCTTCATGTTGATCTTTCCTTTTTAATGACCAATGCAGTCTTCACAGGTGAAATACAAAGCTTCAGATGAAAATACATGAAGAGCTATTCATAACAATACACAACAGAGCGCACCTGTGTAACAAGAAACACCATCCATTCAGCAGTTGTTAGCAGTACATATGGATAGGTTAATTTTAAAATCAGGAAACATTTAAGACTATAAAATGACAATAAAACATGATAATCTCAAATTAGCAGTTTATTTGGTGTTATAACAATGGTTAACTTTAAAGCAGTTGGTAAAGCTGTGTACAGTAGTCAGTAAGATTTTTTTCAAAATCTTTGACAATGATTCTAAATTTACGTAAATGGGATATTCATGTATAGTGTGCAACAAGCTCAGTAAACATATATGTAATAAATGGAAAAAAAAAAAAAATCACAAAGAACATGTATTCTTTCATCTTAATGGACATGCACAGAAAGACAAATATTTCAGTGATTTATAAGAGTGATAAACAACCTTGAGACAACACAAACTTTAAAGCAGAAGATCAGGCCACCATTTTGGGTGCTCAGATGCGTTTTATATTCTGGTATTCATATTCTTTTTCACTTAAAATTTGGACATTAATTCTGGCTTTTAATGCAAATACTATTTTAAAACCTATATACCTTTTTTCTTTTACAACTGCTCAAGAGCTATAAAAGTCTTTCATGTGGTTGTTCGATCCGACCCTTTTTCCTCTTGAAATTCATATTTGTTCATCATATTAATGATAAAATTTGATATAATTGTTATTTTTAAACAAGAGAAACTGATATATTGGGACAGAGAAGCACAGGAAAGGTTAGGGCAGTTGCATAGCGCCAGTGAGGTGAGAACTATTTCTCTGAAGGGACAAAATGGTATAGTTCTCTAGATTGTTTTGGTGTCTCAATGTATATCTGCATATCTGCATGCAGATGCAAATTCAGACACAATCTCTCCTGTGACGTAAATAATATCTCACAATTTTACTGCTTGCATATGCCATATGCAAAAGTCTGTAAAATTTAAATTCTTTCACACATCTTCTGCTAAATGTAATGCACAGTTTAGCACTAGGTCAGCACTAATATTTAATTTTTTAAAATTCTATAATGGTTTTAAACTTCTATTAAAATTTGCAATCTGTTCCCTATAGAAGATGTGAGCTGGGCTGAAATTTGTTGCATATGGATGTATGCATTTACAGGTAACCATTGGTCAAGATAATTAAGATTTCAAAGCAAATTAGTAGAGTAAAAATCAAACTCTGTAACGGAATTTTCCATAAAAACTGATACACCCACTCAAAGCAGGTCTAATATCCAAGCTAAAGACTGCTGTAGGGTTTAGTGCATCTTACAGAAGCGTGTCACAGTGTATGTTGGGTAACATTATATGCATTCCAAGAAGAAAGCCATCTAGTTAGCCTCCAGGGGCAACTGTTTAATGTCTAAGCATCAGATCCTTTCTGTCTGCGCTTGGATGGAGGCACCAGACGTGCAGGTAACTCAGGTGGCAGGCCATGCCCCTCAAGTTTCACCTCTATCAGGTGGCTAGCTAGGGCAAACTCTTCATCATCCAGCATGCCATCCCGATCTACATCAGACAGCTTCCAGATGCGGCCCAGCACAGAATTGGGCAGCCGCGTGCTTACCATCCAGTCCTTGGCTTTGGTGCCACTCAGCTTGCCTTCACTAGGTGCTAAGTTGTAGAAAATCTCATCATACTTGGGCTTGTCCTTAGTCACAATCCAATCCTCTTCTGCCTCCCCATCCACTGCATCTTCCTCACCTTTCTCACCAAAAGGGTCACCCTCCACAAAGGGCCCTGCACGGGTCCCCAGGAAGGCCCCACCTTGAACTCCAGATTGGACCCCTGCCTCAAGCTCCTCCTGCCTGAGGAGGGGCATTAGCTTGGCTATGTCAGAGGACAGCAGTTCATCCAGCATAGCCATCATATTTGGTTTCAAGGATTTGAACTTGGTGAAGTCATGAACTGCAAGCAGTTCCTAAGAAGAGAATAAATGTTTTGTTTTTTTTTTAATATTCTTAAACAAGACTGCTGCTGCAGAGTAGTGCAACTATGACCTGCAAGATCACACAATCTAAAAACACATTGACCCAACAGGCATTTTCATAACTTTACATCAGTAAGCTGCTTTCAATTTGTTTTGTTATCTTGTGCAATTCAACTTATACAACCCCTGACTATGTATTTCCCACAGGTCACATGTGTGACCAAGAAAAAAAACTGTATTACTTTAATTTTCCAATGCAATAAAAAAAAATGTATTTAACAGGAATGATTCAAGGAGTAAAGTAACATAGCTAGGATATTTTGAGATAAAACTGGTTAATCTGACCAGCTCATCAGAACATAAACAAGCCTTTCATTAGTGTTTATTTAAAATATACTTCAGAATGTTACTTTTAAAGTAGGGAAAATACTAAATGTGCAGTGCAGCAAAGTACAGGACTAGATTGGGAAAGTTCTGGCCTAAGGCACATTGAAAGGCCTCATTTCATAGCACTAAATGCTTTTAGCTTGCACTGACCTGCATCTTGGCACAGTCAGGGAAATCTCCAGGGGAAATGTGATGTTGCAGCTGGATCTTAGAGAAAATAACTGGGAGCTGGTAGATCAAGTTCTTCTTCTTATTATCCTTCCTGAAGACAGATGGCATCTCCTGCTTCAGATAACTGATGATGTGAGCATGGACCTGTAAGATAAGCCAAGTTTTTTTTAAACATCAACTTCAATGTTTTTTTAAACAACATGCAGCTATTTTGACATTAAGAAGAATAAGATTAACATTTACAATATTGTACATGTTTTCAAATATATATTAAATATATCTAATAGACACAGGGTTTCCTTTCAACTGAAATCAAAATGTCTGAATGAAAACAGCATACCCTCACAAGACGAGCTCTCTTGACCAGATCATTGAGTTTGCGGAGTGCAGCATTGCGTGGCAGGTTCTGAATGTCAGCAAACAGGTCTTCCTCTTCTAGCTCAAACAACTTTCGGTTATCTGGAACCATAAGGGGCTCAGACCAGAACGATCCAATATACACTCGTAGAACCTCAGGGGTACCAAAAACTTTCCCCAAAGACCACATGAGTGCCCCATATACTCGCATCAGCTGCTGGGTCCCAACCATGTCAGCCTTGTTGAGCACCACACGCAGTTTGTCCTCATTACCCCTGAGAGCACCTATGGCCTCTGAAAACTCATCAGAAATCTCCAGTTTGTGGGCATCAAATAGGAGAATGATCCGGTCCACACGCTCAGCAAACCAGCGCAGTACAGCTGGGAAGTCATAGCCTATTCAATGAGGATAGAAGGAAAAAAAAGAATTGGAATATTCCCAAAGCTATCATTATATGATCATTGCTATTGGTAAATGGAGCCTTGACATAGAAGAATTATTCTTGGTACAATGAAGCTTCATATGGATGGTTTAAAAAAAAAAAAAAAAAAAAAAAAAAAAAGAACAAACTGTGAGCATGAGAAATGTCAGCCACATTATATAAACGTTCTGTAGCTATATAAACTTTGATCTAGACCGATATGGCCAAGCCAAGATCTATTTAAGAACCTTAATATTTTTAGAACAGAGGATGACTTTCAGGAAGACACTCACACTTTGCTCATTAAAAAAAAAAGTATTTAATAATAATACCAGCTCTCAGTCCACCTTTAGAAAGAAAAAGTAGACACATGCTAAATGGTGGTCTACAATCTGAATGTGTTTAACACATATTTTAACACATACTCATTTAAAGTCTAAACACTATTATTTATATGTAACACAGCTAAAAATGGGTTAGAATGGATAAACAAACAAGAAAGTGATGGAGAAAGGTATCCAGAGAACATAATTATCAGCTTTTTCAAAATTTTCAGTAGTGTGCAAAGTTTTGGTGCATCATTATCAGTTTAAAATGTTATGATTTAATAAGCACACATCCTCCAAATAATTTATTGCACAATTGCTGTTTAGTTGGTGAATTTACTTACTAGGGAATATTATATATTGTATACAATACAATTATATATTATATATATCATATATATGTTTCATTTTTCCATGAAAACTCAGCAAATGATTAGTTTGCAAAAGTTTGTTTGTTTGCTGTTACCGGTTGATTTGACTGGAGGTGTTCCAATTTCTAGATAAAATTGTATGTCTTTTTTGGGGGGCAGCAGTGGTCTATAGGTTAGGGATTGGACACCAGGATCGGAAAGGTGTGGGGTCAAATCCTGGATAAGTTGGTTGCCCTGAGGTACACTTGAGCAAAGTTCCATCCCTGCACTGCCCTGGCTCCCTGCTGCACGTGTGTGCGTGTATGGGTTAAATGCAAAGAATGCATCTTGTTGTGGTTGACCGGGTGCTGTGCTGTTTCACAGTGACAAATAGTCACTTTAATTTACAATACATAGTAAGGAATTTACATAACTCAACAAAAATGTAATGTTCTGCGATGGTGGACAAAGTGCATGTGAATGAAAATGAAATGAAAGAAAGTGACTATTCTTGTTGTTGCGAGGTCACAGCAAAGCACACAGTGAACCAAAACGTAACTGGATCTCTGCATTTTATCCATGCAAACACCATGCAGCAGTGGGCAGCTATGAAAGCACCCGGGGAGCAGTGACAAGAACAGTACCTTGCTCAAGGGTACCTCAGGGCAACCTACTGGTGAGGGAATCAAACCCAAAATCTTCCGATCTAGGGCTCAACTCCCTAACCACTAGGCCACCACTGCCACATAAATCCATATGTGGATCCACATAAATAATAATTATTATAGTAGAAATATACCAAGACTGTTTTTTTTCATCTATGTTTCTGTTAAAAAGGACTTTGTTAAACAGCTTCTATTATAAGCACCCGTGTGGCTACAGAAACTTGAAGTAGTCTTCTCCTTCTCAGAAAATTTCATTAAATGTAATACAAACAACATATTGTAAATACTTAGGTGCACTTAAAAGTTGGGCTGGAATGATTAGCAATTTGGAAAATCAATATATCAGGACCAAATTAATCATAAAAATCTTTAACTATAGTTAGTTCAGTATTTAAAACAACATTTATTTTACAGTAATGTTAGGATAGTTTTCATTTGAACCTGAGGATGGCCTGACAAAGCTCAAGCCATTTTCATACAAGTGAATATTAATATCTCATGTCAATACAAAAGCTGACTTTTCTTTCACAATAAACTCAAAAAACCCTTTAATTGGTTGAGGTGTTGTCATGCAGGAGAGAGGTTTAGCAGGGTGCAGGTAAAGAGAATGAGTGCAATTATTGCGGGATGAGCACCATCATCTTCTTCTGACCCTATCCCCTCTCCTTACCTTTTGTGCTGGCCTCACCTCGGCTCACTCTCTGCTTGGCTCCAGACAATATGCCAGGAGTGTCGATGATACTGATGCTCTCTAAAACCTGGTTGGGTAGCTGTGCACATTGAAATCTAACAAAAGAGCATACAGAGACTTTGTCCTTCACTGACAGAACAAAAACAATTATATAGGAAAAGCTAAACACCATTCTTTAAAAGATTTCCTTCTTTAAATTTCAACAAATCCATCTGAAAAAGGAGGACACTTCCACTGAAGATAAACGCTGCATCTGAGCTATGCCAGTTTCCAGTGCTCCTGTGCAAGGTGATCTAATGCACAGATTGTGGACTGCACCCTTCCCAAATCCATTGTGTGGAAGTGGCTTTCCAAAAGCACAGGGGCTTCCTGAGGGAAAATGACCAGCGCTGCCAGAATTAAACAATATGGCCCTCTAATGATCAGACATTTAGAAAAACATAGCCACTTCCTGCAGTTTATGGATATAATGAGTCCAACAATTCTCAGAGCAGGAAGTCAAAGAAGCGACATTCTCAAAACATACTAAAAAAAACAAAATACAGAACACACACACACACAAAAACAATTTAATGAGATTCCTATCAGAGCACTGAATATTACTCCAGAATTAGAAACATTACAGAAAATTACCTGCTGAGCTGATCTAAAAAACAGACTTACTGTTTGATATCACTTTTCTCAAGATATTCAATAGTTTTTCAGCTACTTTACCAACATTTATCAGATGAGAGATTGTATGTCTTGTGAAACTAAGGCACAGAAAAGACTACAAGTATTGTCTCTGACTTGATCATGCCTCCTCCCTACAGACATTGGCACACTCTGGTCCTTCTGAAAAGGGAATCCCTATGTGTTTGCAGTGTTTGTGTATAAGTAATCAGACGTGCATAGTCTTCTTAAAAAAAAAAAAAAAAAGCTTATAAAAGCTTCATCGCAAAAGTGTAAAGTTATAACAATTTTAGCTTAGTGCCTTGAGTGCAATGTCTCCTTGGTAGCACCCAAGCTTTCAGCAACCTTTCTCATGATATCTCTCATTTCCTCCATTTTCCACAAATAAGAGGTGTCCCACCTCACTAAAATATTTTAGTCGATTGATACCATTCTTAACAGCATTTTTCATTTGAGTGAACTGTGCTATCCCAGAGCAATCATAACTTGCCTCTGCCTGCAGCATTTACTAATTTTTATTTACCTGTTGAGAAAAGTGTTTCCAAAGGGGTTTAGTTTGCGAAAGGGCTTGTTGGGGTCCACTATTAAAGCATTCCCAGGAATAAGCCCTTCCACATCACCATGCATGATTGCAGTGAAGCAATCTGTTGTAGGCTCAGGGCCCACACGGCTTCCAGGTACATCTTGCTCCAACAGGTATCTGAGAAAAGAGATGTGTACTAGTACTTCTGGAAAATAACATCTTTGACATCTTTACAACAACTTTATCCGCCATTTTATAGGTAATACTTCTAAAACTTTGAATAATTAGAGGTCTTACTTAATGAATGTGGTCTTTCCTGTGGAATACTGACCAACCACTAGCACCATAGGTTTGTTGTCAAAGTCAGCTTCCTCCAGACTTGGTGAGTGGAAATCATGAAAACCATAGTACTCCTCAATTGGCAGAAGCTTTTTTCGATAGAGTGACTTCAGGCCTTCTGTGACCGTCCGAATAACTTCAGGGGTCTTCTTAACATTTTTCCGCCCCCAGCGAGACATAGCGTGAAGACTAGAGGGCTTTAGAGTGGTTATGCTCTGCTCTCTAAATTTATGGGCCTATTTTGAACACGGTCTCTGTGTGTTTATGTTTCCTCTGAGATGGAAATGTAGGCTCTTTTTCCGGTATTTACAAAAGTTCTCCAAGTAGTTCTGCCTCCCAGGTTTAAGATAAAACAAGACTGTATGAGCCTACTTTTTTATTGTGATATCTTGTCTCCTCTGTCTTTTAAAGTTTCTGTAGAGGAAAAAAGAAGGAATATTAGAGTCAAAGTGCATTACTGTTAAACATACCTAGATTTCCTCTTTTTCCACAGATTTTCTCCTTTATCTCAGTGTAAAACAGACTGCATTGTCTGTTCTTGTGTGGAAAATGTTGCCGTTCAGTTTGGAAACTAACACACACACACACACAAATCCACATGCGCAACTCATTTCCGTATATTGAAAAGAGCTAGATATAGTTTCCAGTGCTGATTCTAAGTGGAACATGGAACAAGTAAACAATTACCAGTGGAGCAGCCAGAACACTAAACAGTGATCTAAAAATTTAAGCACCTAAGGTCAAATTAAATTTCATGTTCATTTTGTAAGTGAAAATTAACAAATATCCGGTGCTAGGAAACAGAATTCTGTACATGCTAATACATAAATGCTGTATATTTGCCAAATTCAACATACTATAAGAAACACTAAATTTGGCTAGTGCAAAAGTTGTGGCATGCTGAATTTTATTTATTTTTTAAACAGGATGTTAAGCTCAGCAAATAAACTTAAATCTGTACACTAATTTTTAATTTATTTAGAAATGCAAAATTTTCCTTCCCTGTAGAGGACGTGTTCATAAACATTTGCAGCTGTACAGTTGTTCATTACTAGGCTGTACTGAGTTGTTTTAAACGTACTCCTACATCTATATGAGAAGACACTTAAAACCACAACTTTGCATAAGGTTTGCTCCAACAGATCATTTAGGAATTTGACTTTTTCCAAGTAGGACTAACAAGTTGCACAGGAGATGGAAAATGCCTTTTGGCATCATTCATCACAGTTGTAATACAGGCAGTCATCTTACTGGAAGAAATGAGCACTCGGGCTCCATCCCACATAACCACAGTGCGTATGTTACATTTTGCTTATTCACACAGGCTAAAATGGCAGCCTTATGCTCTTTCTGCTCTCAAACTCTCTGCATTCAGGCTGTGACCATTTCATCTTTGGCAGGTTCTCATGTGACTCTAATCAACTGTAGCAGCATTACAAAAAAGGGGTCTCAACAATGGCATAGATGTAGTGTAGAAGTCTGAAATATTTCCAAATTAACAGAAAATAGGTACAAGTACAATCATGATACACAAAACTAGAAATATGTAAATATAGAACCTTAATAAGGCCCTTACCTTGTATGAGTCACGACAAACTTAAAGCAATCTAAAAAAAAAAAAAAAAAAAAAAAAAAAAAAAACTGCAATAAAGCCTCCACTTTTGCAGCTGATCTGCTTCTTGAAACCAATTTTCAACATATAAGAATAAACTGTAGAAAGAAAAAAAAAAAAACCCCAAACTTTGCCCTCCTCAAATCAGCTTTAAAATGAGCTCTGTGTCAAGCTGCACACAAATCTGCAACGCCCTTTTTGCCTCTACTTCGCTCTCCTTTTCCCTCACTGCCTCCTCTCACTCCCCTCTTCAGAGACTTACTTTTGGGCTAGCCCTGTTTTTTTTTTTTTGTTTGTTTTTGTTGTCCTTTTAAAATTTTATTTTATTTTTAAGGTGAGCCTGTGACTTGGTGTAAAAGGGTGGGGGTATTTAAGTGAAAGGAGGCAAACTATCAAGCCTAGATGTTATTTATAAAATTTTACTTTTGCACATAGTGCTGCCTGCACTAATGATGAAGGAAGGGGTGACTCTTCATCACTGTCCATGGCAGAGCGCTTACTAGCAGTGACAAACTGCACACAGCACAAAGCAGTCACCACTTTTTGATATGGCTTACACGAGCAAGCCATTAACGGTTAAGATTCACTTTAGGATAGGGAGTGGTGTTATTTTGGTTTTAATTTTTAATTTAGATTTTTTCAGTCATTTTACAAACTTAAAAGCCAAAAGTATAGACTGCCCTCAAGCAAAATACCTCTTCTCCTGTTGGACAATTTTGACTTTAAGCAGCGAGACTTCACCAACTCAACAAACCATCCCAATTTTCAACACTATAGCTAAACTAAGTGCACTTTCTTCCACTTTGCTCCACCCACCTCTTTAACGCTTCTTAACCTCAAGAATTTCCTAATTTAGCTGACCATCACCACCTACTGTTCAGAAAGAGCAACACAAGCTGTGCAGGAGGCCTTTTTGCCCCTTGTAAGATTCTTAGATCTTACAGAATAGAGGAAAACAGGATTCTTTCATAAAAGAAGCAAGGTTTAATTTACAGTTTACTAAATGTACAGTTCTTTTTAAAAAGTGTCATTATACACAATAAATACAATACAAAAGTAATTTGTAGTACTATACTTCAAATTCTTACAGTTCTATTTTTTTTCCTTTACATTATTATTGTTCTTTTTCCATGTCATTGTTTAAGCTGTGTTTGCTTTTGAATTGTCCAAAGGGCTTTGAAGGCGTCCAGGTATGTGTACAAAAAATAAATATAAATAAATTAGGAGGATGACTTCTTGGCCTCAAGTGTCTGGAATAGCTCAGAGATAGAAAATACTGACTAAAACAAGGGCAGCTCAGTTTCAGTCTTGGCAAACTCCACCGCACTGTTTTTGCATTTTGTTACCATTTCCTAACTTAGAGTAAACAAAAAATTGTGGAGTACATGGGCTGTCCAGGACTTAATAAAATAACAAAATAACTGATTTTCAAAAGATGTGATTATATCTGTTGTACAAACAATGCTCTTGGAAAAGTCCCCCTCCTGCTGGGTTTACTAGCAATAGTAATCAAACAACTATGCAGATTAAGCTCTTTATATGTGTCAGAATATATCAACTGGATGTGAAGGATGTAAGTAAACACACTAGAAGGAAAGATGTCCAAGAGCAAGGCTATGTATGCCTGGATTAACTCTAAGACATCATCTGAGCCACCTAGGAAAATCTTAGAGGCAAGTCTGCTGTTCTAGAAAGCAAGGGGGGAAGGAAATGAAAAAAGGAAAAACAAAACAAAAACAAAAACAAAAAAAAACCCTGCACAGGTGTGCTTTTGTAAATGTTCTGCTGATAGTGACATGATTTTAAGTAAACAGTGTTGCAATTCTGTGTCTTTCAGTTTTCAAAAGGACAAGGAAATTATAGCATAAGAGTTTTCCAGGAGTTTCTTCAGGCATAGAATCGGATTCTGTTGATAATAGCCAATTTGCATCTTAATAGGGGTAATGTTAGTCAAACTTCAGCTTGTATATCAAAATAAACAGGGATAACCACTTTCCTCTGGTATTTTTTCTAGCAGAAAAAGAAATCTATTCTCAAAGAATTACACTGCAGTGTAAGTTCAATTAATATGATAAAAACACATCACCAAAAATGAACATATACTGCAAAAACAGATTGCAAAAGTAATAATGTAAATTCATTAGGGACATAGAAATTTTTTTTTAGTACAGAAATCAAATTGACAATCTGATTAAGCCATCAGGTCCCACTATGCCATTAACAATGAACTGTTAAGGAGGGAGGGAGGGAGGGAGGGAGGGGGAGAGAGAGAGAGAGAGAGAGAGAGAGAGAGAGAAACAAAAAACAAAACACAAAACACTCCTGTCGACAATGCACTGATTAGGAACTGGCCTGAAGCTTCGCACCCAAGAACACAAAAAAAAGAACAACAAAAAGGGGAAATTCATGTGAAAGTGCACTTGATCCTTTCAAAAGTACACTTACAGGGCCATATGTAAACCAAGCAAATGTTTTTCTTCAGTCACCATCTATAGACAAACAAGGCAAACACAGCTGAACAGAGTAAAGTGATTTCTCCATTTCACATCTCGTGCCAAGACCCCTTCTGTCTTTCAGTCTTTTAGTGTCTTTTCACTACAGGGGCTGTTATCTACTGTGCGTCTGTGACACCAGACTTCCATTTTGACCTCGGCCCCCTACCTGTGGGTGCTGGGACACTGAAGATGAAGATGGAGAGGAAGAGACAGTGTGTCTGTATGCAGACGATGATGAAGACGATGTGCTCTGGCGGAGGTGGGTTTGGTGCTGGTTGGTCAGATTTGTAGCATGGACCCTGCCCATGGGTCCCCTACCTGGCGGGCCTTGTTGGAGGTTCAGTATGCTATCTATGGCACACTGCAGATGTTCGTTTAGAGAGTCGTCTGGTGGGGGACTACCACTTGAGAAGCTGGCATTGTCCATGTCCGGGGAGTCTGATTTACATCTTTTTGCAGGAAGTGATGAGTCCCTTGTGCAGGATGTTTCTCCTGGAGACGGAGGTCCTGGTGCATGCTGGTCCATCTGGAACGTCCCCAATGCCCGCTCTCTGTTTTTGCTCACCAACCCTTTGACCCTCCCCATGCGGTCCCTGCTGTCCCCATCGTCCTCATCCTCTTTGTCTGAAAATTGCTGCTGCTGTTGATGGTGATAGGCATTTTTGATTCCTCGAAAGAATTCATCTTCTACTGCCATGAGGCCCTGTGTGCCAGGATCACTATGAGGCTGAGTAGGTCCACTACCACCCTGCCGCTCCAGTTTAACACTGGCAATGACCGTTCTCTCCGGTTGGGGTGAGGATGCAAGAGGCCCTGGGGCTGCCGGTGTTGGGATGGACATTATGTCACCACCCCCTGGTACTCCTGGTCGATGGCGAGGGCTAATGTTCTCACGGTAGGTTTTGCGCAAAGGGAGGCGACACGTTATTAATTGAGGTGTTGTGGAGTTGGGGTTCTGTGTGACCCCTCCTGCTTGATGGTGCTCCAGAGTGCCATTCATCTGAGCTGAAGAGGTGGAAGAGGATGATGATGACCATGACTGGGATATGGAAGAAGCAGGAGCAGTGATGGATGCTGTGACACTAGAGGTGATGCTTGTATGTGTAGTCACGGCACTGAAAATGGTAGATGACGTGGGATTGCAAGTTGGGGGAGGAGTCCTAATGACTGTAGTTGTGTGGGTTACAGGGGGTCTGGTTTTGCTGGGTGGCTCAGGGGTTGGTGGTTGAGGGGTGTGTTGGGTCTGAGAATGAACAGGGTCTAATGCAGTGTTATGAACCACTTTACTGAACCCTGCTTCCTGTTTTATCTTCAACTTCAAACCAATTCGTTGGCGTGCTTCATAGGTCTTGATGGGCGGTTTGCTGGTCCGCTGAGGAAGTGCATCATCATCATCGTCTTCAGCAGAACATGCAGAGGAAGAGGGACGGCCAAAAGAGCGCTCAGAGCTTTGAGCTATGGGCTCTGCACTGAGTCGTACTCCTGCCGCAGGAGAAGGAGAGCAGCTCGAAGACCAAGATACCAGTGCTCCCCCTCCTCCTTGTTTTATCACTAGTTTAGTTGGGTGGAAAGGAGTGGGGACAGTAGTGGTAGCAGGAGTAATTGAGGGTGGAGTTGGGGATGGGTTGGATGCTACGTGAGACACCACTACAGCAGACGGCCCTGTTCGAACAGAGCTCAGCTCTACTGCCATAGGTTTGACAGCACTGTCGGCTGCTCTGCTCAGCAAACATGAGTTGGCCATAAACTCTTCTGCAGAGACAAAGATAATAATAAAAGTTAAAACAGTAACTTGTAATTCTTATAAATGAAGTGAAAGTGACAACTTATTGTGAATACACTGCACAACTCCGTGAACCACAACAAAATGCAGCCCCTACATTTAACCCATACACACACATGCAGCAGGGGGCAGCTACTGAAAGCATCTGGAGAGCAGCAATAGGGATGGTATCTTGCGCAAGGAAACCTCAGGGATACCTACTGGTCTGGGATTCAAACCCACGACCTTCCAATCCTACTAGGCCACCTCTGCATTATCCACATTTTGTTCTCTGAGCTACAGCTGCTGCTAAAATTCAGTAATGAATTCATCTATGAATTAGTTTATCATTGTCGTTTAGTTTATCATCAAAAAAACCCCACAGATATATACAATTTTGTTCATTAATCCAAAATAAAACCAGTGATGTGTTGAGAGTGAAAGGTGTAAATACTTAAGTTGGGCAGTAACATGTGGCTGCATCCCACCCCTAACAATACAGCATGACTTGCTTTTGTACCTGGCTTTTCTTTAGCCAGTATCCTGTCCTGGTTGAGAGCCATCTTCTCTTCCTGGATGAACATCCTATCAATCATCACCATCTCAGCAGAAGGACCCAGCCTCTGCTCAGAGCAAAATAAATAAATTACAAATGAGTCTCACAACAGGTTAAAGTGGAAGAGAGTGATCGAACTTATGTCATTTGCTCTTACTCTTGATTCCTCAAATAGAAGGTGACGATATTTGTCTAGCATAGCTTGTGTACGCTTCAGAAGTTGGCAGGACACATTTTCAAACTCGTCATCCACTGGGTAGAGAGTCATAAAAAAAAAAAAGAATTAAACAAACAATACTGCTGATGATGTATTAGTCTGTTTTCAAATAAGAGGGGTTAGAGTAACTGATTAGTGCGGTAGCATAGGAAAGTGGAAGTAAACAAAAGTTGTATTAATAAACCAAAATATTAGAATATATCTTTATCTTGGAATAGTCCTATGAACTCTACCTTTGCAGTAGTCTTGAGAGGAGGGAGCCATGCCCTGGTATAGGTGGTAGGGTAGCAGCCGGTGTAAGGTGTCCTCAAAAGAGCGAAAAGGTGAGCTGTAGTCCGGGTGCAATACAGAACCCTGAAGCTTCCTCAGCTGCTCCAGCATTCTACAGACACACACACCGTTACTACTATACTTAGTTTGCAAAGACAAAGCCATTTACAAATGTTTTTACTGTAAACTTACACTTTAAGAAAGAAAATGTGATGTGGCAAGTCAAGTTTCTAACTTACCGTGCTTCTTTGCTTGGCTCCATACTAAATGGCCTTTTTAAAGCTGAAGTCTGAAATATATAAAACAATCTTTAAATATGCTCAATCTGTTAAGTCATGGATCTACAGTGTACGGAAAAATATCTTGTACACATTTGTTTTTTGTAGTTTACTAGAAAATAAAAAAAATGTTCCTGTGCAAAATGAACCACTAATCAAAAGGAAAAAGCTAGATACCACCACCATGCCATGCTATGGAGCTGTTCCTCAGAAGAAATACGACTAGACTAGTTTAACAGGGTAGTAGAAGCTACCAATACATGCAAAAATAGACTTTTTAGCAAGACATTTACTCCAGATACAGTCAAATAATGATTTTTTTTTACAAAGACTTATTTCTTAAAAAAAACAAGTGAGGTAAGGAGAATTGTAAAGACATTGTGTGTTAATTTTAACTATATTTTGTTAATACGCTCAGTAATACATCAAGTGTCTGAGTATACTGGTTCCCCTCCATATATATTTAATTGAATTCATTTACTAATGTAGCAATGTGTCCATCCAGTCCTTACCTGTGTTGGAACAGGAGGCTGTGGTGCAGGCATCTGTGAGAGTCCACTGCCCAGAACCTGAATCTGTAACCCTGGTTTTCCTAATGTCAGCCCTCCAACTCCACTCATGACCGCCGTCTTTGCCTGTAGCAAATGAAGCATTGATGTAAAAGAATATTAGTAGCATGATAAAACTAAGTATTTAAATATTAAATCAGCTAAGAGACATTGATGAGATACCTGCAAAGCCTGAGCAAGATTGGGAGGGGCTATTCCCTGGTTAACCTCTACTCCAGAAGTTCCTGAAACTCCAGAAAGTACCCGTGTGTCATTTGAACCTGCATAAGAGTAGGAAGACTGTTAAGACTATGAAATAAATGGACAGGAAAATTTATGAAGGGTGAGTAGCTAGGAGTGAGAGCCTACCTGTCACAGAAGCCTTCACAAGCACTGATTTCTGCTGCAACATAGATGGCATTGATCCACCGACAGCTGTAACAGCGGATGATGTCACCACCTGGGCTGCAGGCTGCTCAGGTAGTTTACTGAACTGACTTGTGGCCTGAGTCTGAGTGATTTGTCCCTGGGGCTGAACTTGATGTTTAGCCTGAAGCAGGATGTTTTGCTGAACCTTAGTTAACATAAAAGCACATTGAGCTCTTGTGTTAATGTCTCAGAGCAGGAAAGGTTATCAGATCTTTCTGTTAGAATTGTCTTTACAAAAACAAATTACACATTGAAAAATATGTATCACAATATTTACATAACTTCAATCATCTTCATTTAAGCATAGTTTATATGTTCTACATGCTTGGACCCAATCTTTTAATATATTGTGGTCCTTGGTTCAAAGCAACTGCCTGTGTTTGCCTTGTGGGACTAGACATGATCTTGTAAAAGGAATATACATCTGGGTAGAAATTTAACTTTTGGTGCTGAATTACAGTGAAACCAGCCATAAATAAAGGCATGACCCCCCTAAAAATCACCCTTAAATTTTTTTACGCCATGTTCAGAACACAACTGATAACCAGATCAAGCTCTTTTTTCTTGAAAGTGTTAATAAATATGTTTCACTTTGCAATAAGTTAATTTTACTATACATCATGTGTTCCCAGATGCAGAACACATCAAAATGTTTAATTTGAGTTTGACAGGACCTTTATCTGCCATGACAACAAGGGTTTATTTATGGACTAATGATATGCACATGGCTGTTCCATTCACATCTTTGAGCTTGGACTGGTTTAGATATGTTTATTCCCTTGCTAATATTCTACATTCTATTATTTAGTTCAGAATTTCTCATGATTGTGTTCAGACATTCTCTTTAAAAGATCATGTCATGCAATATGAACTAATGTATTTTAGACTTGCCCATAATATGGAAGACTTTGTACTTTTGGAGATACTGTAATAAAACTGGTTATAAGACTTGAAAATTCCCTACCTGGTGGAGCTTTTCCAGGAGCTGCTTCTGTTGCGGAGAGGGTTGAGCAATTGAGGACATGGTCTGTAGTTGGGCATTGATCAGCTGTAAATGATGCTGTTGTTCAGCATTCAGGCCTGGTACTGTAACCTGCTGTTTCAAAACAGACCCAGCAGGGGTACTCATTGTGGGTGTTGCAAACTGGAAAGTAGGAGGTGCCTGGGGTGGCACTGGGGAGCATGACGATGAGGGCGGTTGCTCCTGTTGAAGGACCAGTGGTTGAGGGAGTGCCTGGGGAAGAACCTGGGGGATCTGTACTTGAATTTGCTGAGGCTGTGTCTGTTGAGAAGTCTGTTGTGCAGCTAGCTGAGGTGCTTGAGGAGAACCCCCTATCTGATTGTGTATTATAAAGAGTGGAGGTAGCGAGGAAGGTGTGCATGCACGAGTAGGTGTCTGAGACTGAGAAGCTGGCTGTGTCTGAGGCTGAGAGGGAGGTCGGGACTGCGGAGGAGGGTGAGGGTGAGGGGACTGGATCTGTTGGCCCAGTGTAAGAGGAGAAGCTTGGGAGGGCTGTGGGCTGTCACACAGAGTAGGTGTCACACTGTGAGTGGCCACAGAATGAGAGGGAGAAGCGCTTTGGATTTTTAGAGCTTGCTGATGTGCTGCTGAGGGAACCTGGGAGATCAAAAAGCAAGAGGTAGAACAGATATTACTTAATGTTATTGCTTAATTTTTTTTCCAATTAATTCATTTGGACTTAAATTTACCATAAATAACTAAATTAATTAATTGTAAATTATTCTTGGTGGAACTGTAGCAATATGTAAAAAAAAAAAAAAAAAGGAGCATAGAAAGACAGCAAGCGGAAACAGATTCAACTTCGTTTTTAAAAATCTTTAAAAAAAGCTGTACGACAGAAAGAAATTCAAATGCACAGCACACAGAAATTGTACATCAGATGTTTCTGTTTTGAAGAACTATTTGTGAGAAAACAAGACCTTCACCAGGAGGGGTGTGAGGGTATATGGTGGGGGATGTACTCGCATTGAAGAGTATAAAAAGCACATAGCCATTAAATGAAAACCACGGCTTTTGGTAATCATGTTAGGGGGAGGAATGGGGGGGGGGGGGGGTGTTCTAGAGGCAGGAAAGGATGTAGCCAGGGTCTAGGTCTAAGTCACCTTAAGGTGGGGTGAATGTTCTTCTCTTGAGGGATGTGGAGAAGTGTGATTGAGGATTAAAAAAAACACAAAAACCCACACACACATCTCCCATATTAACAACTAAATTACTCATCTTCCTTTCTTCATGCATACAAATATTTGTGTGTGTTTGTAAACTTGTAGTATACTTGTTAATATGGACGTCTGCCCCACACCGACAACTTTTGATGAAAAAGTAGTTTGTCATTAATGCCACTGAGCAATTTAATGATTGTATGTGCACTGTTCCACAGGTATACTAAAATTTGTGGAATAGTAAGATTTTGGTCCAACTTTAAAGCCTGTTTCATGCAGATTCTCCATGCTAATTTCCAGGATCAGACTGTGAGCAATAAATAAATAAATTAATTAATTAATTAATAAATACAAATATCCATGCACAGACTGCCTAATGTTAACCAGCTGCATTAAGAGATTTTTTCAGTAGGATGACTATAGGTACTGAGCAAATGTACTCAAAGAGGATTCTAATAAATGCTAACAAAGCAAGCAAATTGCTATTTAAAAATATTAAAGGCAGTGCAAACATTTTGGTAAATAAACTCATGTTTCACTTGGTTAGTCATTCCACACGCAGTCACTTGTGGATTTACCTTAGAAAAAATTGCTCAGATTTGCAATACTTTCCTTAATAAATTGACAAATTATTTACAATATCTAAAATCAAGTTGTTAACTTCTTTGTTATCCAGCACAAGTCTGACATAATCTAGATTAGAAATTATTCATAAGAAACTGTAGATTAAGAAACTTGTATGACAAACAAGACTACCATTGATTTACATTCTGGTATCTAGTTTATACCATTTCAATCTACACTGTAAGCTGATATTGAATATTAATTATTAATATGACTGGTGAAAAATAGCATATTTCTGTTTTGTATGTTGAGTGTTTTCCTAAGATCCCTTTTCAAATAACTATCCCTATACATGCATCTAAACCAATCTACTGGATGTAAAACATGAGGCAAAATACCGAAAAACACAAGAGACATAGGCAAAACACTGAATAATACAGATAGAGTAATATCACAACTCTAAATGAGTAATGGACAAAGACAAAGAGGCAGAGAGTTAAGGAGATGCAAAGCCAAAAGATAAACTCAAGAACACAGATTAGTGCAAGCAAGTAGGAGAGTATTATAGCAACTGAAAAGGGGATGCTGACCAGAATGCCATGGCAGAAAAAAGGCCGAATGAGTTTGTGTGTAGGTGTGTGTGGGTAGGGCATAATTCTGCTAGGAGACAAGGTGTCCCAGTATGTAGCAGTGCCAGCAACACGTGGGTGGGGCTTTAGTGCAGAGCACAAGCTCATCTACCTTGTTAACCAATGCTGCCATGTGAGCGGGGCCAAGGGAGGGGCTCGGACTCTGGCCTGGGCGAGTTTCGGCTAACAGGTTGTCATGGCCTGTAGGGGCGGGACCAGAGCTGCCGCCACTGACGATTACAGATGCAGGTACGCCCACAGAGGCAGGTGGGTCTTTTCCTGCTTGGTGCTTCAGATCCTGACATGAGCACATTTATCAGTTGAGGAGGGCAAGAGGTACAACAGAAACCCAAATTGGGGCACGTTCAGCAGGACTGTATATTGTAAATATTTAAAAACCTAAACCTGACAGGGCAAACCTGCATGTCTGCATGGGATACTACATTCTGCAATATCCAACTATTGAACGTGGCCCTGGTCATAGGTCAAGTTTGGGATTTAATTTTCCTATGTCATGTTAGTTAATTGGCTATTACACTGTTTGCACAAAAACAAACAAAAACAAAAAACAAACAAAAACAAACAAACAAAAATACTACACACTGACCTGCTGCAGGAACATCTGCACAGGCTCTTGGCTCAGGATCATGCTAGAGCCTGGGGGTGTGAACAACACCTTTCCAGGACTGTGCTGGGCCTGAGGTCCCAAACCCACTGTGGTCATGGAGGATGTTGATGTAGCCACTGTAGAAGATGGAGCTGCAGAGGAGGGAACTGATACAGTTGCTGAAACTGATGGAGCTGTCTGTACAGTAAGAATGGAGGTCTGGGGTTGTGTCTGGGGCTGGGTTTGGAGTTGAGCAGCTTGCTCTGTTGAACTACCCAGCATGGTGATGCTCTCTCCTGGCTGGCATTGTGCCATGGCTGCTGTTCCAGTGCTGCTGTTAGTGGGAATACCACCAGCCTGCGGCTGAAGGGTTGGCTGTAAACTAACTGCTGGGCTCAGGCTTTCTATTGACAGGGAATTCTGTATAGGCATGCCCTGAATAACAGTTTGAACATGTCCTGTAACAGAATGAGCTTGATTCTGTGTCTGGGCTATGGAAACTGGCATCTGGAATAGTGTGTGATGGCTCATCTGACCAGGCTGGAGCTGGATGGGGCCAGAGAGAATGTGGGCAGCACCAGGATGACCTGGTGAGGCCAGTACCTGGCTGAGATTGATGTTCTGATTAGCTGTCAAGATTTGATTGGCAGCAATTATCTGTCCACCTGGTCCAGAACTGGTGATGATGTGACCCCCAGGATGCTGAGTCAAAATCTGACCTCCAGTCTGAAGTTGAGGGAGTAGAAACTGATGGTTTTGACCTTGTAAAACAGCCTGAGAGGGGATGACAATGCTACCTTGTTGATTTAGTAAATGAACACTTAGGGGTTTGCCGGATGTAGGAGCTGCTTGTTGTTTGAACAATGTTTGGGGTAATTGTGCCCCCTGTGTGGTGGTCTGTGTACTTAATACAACATTTGAACCTGGCTTGCCAGTGAGGAATGCTACATTCTGAGCAGCAGATGCTGGGACTTGCTGCACTCCAAGAGCTTTATTAGCATCGTTCTGCAATGCATGTGGGGCTGGAAGTTGTTGCTGTTGTTTAAAGAGTTTAGGCTGAATGGTGCCACCTTGAGGAGGCTTGGGCTGTATTGGAGTTGGAGTTCGCTGGATGATGACATTCTGCATGATCTGACTCTGGGACTGAGGCTGAGCTTGAGATCCAATCCCTGTGCTCAAGGAACCACTACTGAATCCCACTATACCACTTGGAGCAGACATTGTGGTTCCACTACTATTGGTGTTTGTGGTGCTGACGCAAACAGCTGGGCCATTCAAAGATGGGGACCCTAGAGTGGCCTTGCCTCCCTGAATTAAAAGTCCCCCCCCAGAGCTAAGCAAAGAACCTCCAAGACCAGCCTGGGCTCCGGCACTTGCTGATTCTGGCCCAGAGTGGTGCAGCTGATAACCACCCATGGTTTTAGTTAAGATCTGCTGCCCGGATGGGTTGATGGTCATGACAGCGGGTTGGCCTACAACTTGAATCTGTCCAATGCCCAAATGTCCAGACTGGCTTCCATTTGGTAGGGCCTGGAGACTTGAAATGGGCTGAAGGGTCACATTTCCAAGTCCAACTTGCTGCATGAATGGCTGCACACTGATGGCCTTGTTCACAACCTGTGGTTGAATCTGCAAGCCTGGGTGAGTCAGAACAGAGCCAAGCATGTCTGTGGTTGCACTAGAAGGAGTATTATTGGTACCTTGGCCAGGAAAGATCTGTGTAGCACTTCCAATGCCCACTGCAGGCAAACTAGCATCAGGCAGTGGTTGGACCACCTGCGTCAAACTAGTGAGCCCAAATGAACTGAGATCTAGCTCAGCTTCTGCTTCTTGAAGGCTCTGTTCTGTGATATTGGCTTCTGCCAAACTTTGCTGCAGAATGTCACATGGTTCATGATTTGAGCCAACACCATTGCTTCCACCATCTCCGCCTCCTCCTGGTGAACCTCCAAGGATGTCATCGTCCTCGAGAAAGTCCAAATCAACGCTGACTCTGGGCAGCCCAGTTGGCTCACTTGTTGATAGCTGAGCCTGTGGCTGGACTTCAGGAACATGGCCCTAGAAGAGACAGAAAAACCAAGGTTTGCATATGAACACTGGATTATGAAAAAGGGGAAAAAGGGAATAAATGGTAGGGATGGCTATGAGATGATTGGCCTCAAACACACCGGAGGCCCAGACAGCTTTATTGATTCACCTTGGATGGTTGCTGATATGTTTGCATCTGATTTGATGGGTGGGACTGGAGAATGCATGCCACATAAACGGGATGGGGACGAGAGGGTGGGGGGGAATGGGGGCATTACTCACCCCAGTGCTAGAGAAGAACGAACTGGACGGGTCACTCGAGCCATCCAAAAGGTCGTCAGTGTCCAGCTACAGACAGATATACCCAGAATAGGATGGACAAACCACCACAGCACAGAAAAGGACACACAACAGGGAAGGGGACAGATGCAGAAGGCAAAGGGCCATAGGTGGAAAAGCAAAAGGAAGAGCAAAGTGAAGATAGTGTCCAGACCCACCAGAACACAAAAAGTAAAGCACAAATTACATGCGCAAGTGAACAGTTACAGTTAGTGAAAACAGGATTCAAAAGATAGAAAACATTAGATTAGTATGCCATTTCTATGACTTAAAAGAGGGAAAATGAGGGGTGAAATTAAGTAGTTCAATATTGCTCTAAAGAAGATGCCACTAACAATTTAGTGACAAATGTTTGACCACAGAGGAGCTGTAGAACAAAGCACATTTTTGGCTAGTGCGCTGTACGCATATCAGTGTTGAGAGAGTGTATGAGTCAAAGTCAAGGGCTGCTTTTTGAAAATAATGTTTCAACATTCTCTCATCTCTTTTTAAAAAAATAAATAAATAAATAAATAAAAAATCAGGAGAGATATATAAAATTCTGTGTTTTGCCATGTGTTACTCACCTGAGTTTCTGATCCATGAAGAAAGTCATTTAGAGCTTGTGGGTCACTAGAAAACAAATAACGATCATTCATATGGCCTAGGTGACAAAACCATGTACGGATATCACGGATATCTAACTGGACATTGCATACCAAAAAAAGGTTTTTTTGTAAGTAAGGAAAGAAAAAAAAAAAAACCCAACTTATACTTACCAAATTACATCTAGCAAGCACCTGCCATCTTCATCATCCATGTCAACTGAAAAGTCACAATTTTAGAGATAGTTAATAAACAAATACAAACATTCTCCTTAGCTTAAAAATGTATATTCTATCATTTAACAAATATGTTTTATTTGAAAATATGGGCTGATAGGAGGAATGGATGTATTAAAATGGCAACTGCAACTGACAGTCAAGGGTGATCTGAAGAAAGCAAAATCAAACTGCACACATGACTTCCAGTTTATAACCTCCAAGGTAACCCAAAGACATTTAGCCTTTCAAAAAGATGAAAGACCATAATCTATGTGCTAAAAGAGCCAAAAACATATTTTCTCCAGTTTTGATTAACCCTTGGTCTTCAGTGGCTGCCCAGAGACAGAATATACAACTACTCCACACTACACTATTAGGAGGAGGGTATTGGGAGGGTGGTGGTGGTCTAGTGGTAGGGTACTTGCCTACGGAACTTTGGGTCAAGAGGTCCCCGGTTCGAATCCCACCTCTAGCACTACCACCAGTCTCTGAGCAAGACCCTTAACCCTGAGTTGCTCCAGGGGGACTGTCCCTATAATTAGGAAATGTAAGTCGCTCTGGATAAGAGCGTCTGCTAAATGCCGTAAATGTAAATGTAAAATATTAGAAAAGAAACCTAGGGACTTGGATGTATTGATAAATTATAATTTAACTAGATTAATTAGAATAATTTACTTTATTTCATGAAAAAGTAATATCCAAACTCGTGGTACTCCTGTGTGCCTTACACTGGCCAGTTATCAGCCCATAACCACACCTTCACTAATATTAACATTCAATTAGAAACAATCGCTTTAATTATGGTAATAAACCATGCAACCCGAAGGCACGTATTAAAGGTGGCGTGAACAACCTTTCTTCAGCAGAAGCAACAGTGGAAGGAAGGGGGGGAGAAAGCGCGGTTTTTTTTGTCACTCAAAACAAATACGAATCATCGCGTTCTTACATGAAAAACAAACAGACAGGAAAGCCGCTGTTAACTGAATGCTTATTCACAAACTAATTCACTTTAACAAAGTTACGACTTTGGGGTCCCGTTCGCAATCTGGTTGTTAGAGCTCAGCCAACTATCTGGTATCTGTAAACTGAAACAATCAAAAACATCAAGAAGGTGAAGGCAGTCAGTGAGCTCGATAAACCTACTTCAAGAATAACCAACAGAGATGTCTACAACACCCCTCTTTAACGTACATATGAGCATCCCACGGGAGAGGTCATAACAAGACATGAATGGAGGCTCTGGATCTTTAGGATACGGCGGTTCTGGTTAGCTATGCGTACCTACAACTTGCTCTATTGCGATGCAATTCCTTCCATTCGCGACAATGTGAACAGATTTAGTTAATCGCGTCGACTGCCTATTTTCATCCATGCTCACAAGCCCCTGTAATCAACGTTTTGCAGTAATTCCAGTTAGCTGTAGCTTGCTAGCCGACTAGCAGTAATTTTGCGTTAACAGGTTTAGACGCAGCGAAAATAAATCTGATAATAACTGAATATCACAGTGTACATTAAACACACCGGTTTCCCTGAGATAAAAGACGCGCATCAAGAAGACCAAATGTTTTGGGGTTTAGCTAGCTACATATGCAATTGCGTAGCCTTGTATCTTTATCCTTGCGAGCTAAAATATGAGTTTATGTTGGAATAGTCTTGGACCAGGGGGTATGCTTGGGAATTCGTGGCAAAATCCACATTTTCACCGACTCATGCAAGACCTCGGCTGTATGAACTAGTTAGATGTGAGCTTTGGGATCCGTGTGCAGCATGCAAATGTTGCAGCTTTGCAGTAGTTATTGAGATTTATAGAGAAATTGCTACATTGTAACAAACTCACCCGAGACGGTAGAGGTGCAGGCAGCGCGGGGTCTCCAGAACGGCCCTGCACGGGCTCCGAATTAGGACCCAACCACAGAGCGCTCAAGCAGGAAACAGAGGACCGGCGCGTTTGCCTGCTTCATACGTTCATTACCTGCAAAACCAACAATAAATCACAGCTGAAGTTGGCCTCTTGTTCGCCAGCTTCTTATACGAATTTTCCGTTCCTTCTTAAATGGGTCAGCAGTTACGTTCTGGCGCCTGTGAAACCGGTGCACAGTTTAAGGTGGAGCGGAAAACGGGAACAAGAAGCTATCAAGGCATGTTTTTTTTTTCAAGCAATCGGCGTAACAGCACTCGAATTCTGCAATATCAATATCGTCTAAAACGAGCAATTTTCTGTCGTTAATCGTTTAGGCTAATGCGAAATCAGTTCTTGTAGCGTTCGGTCTGCAGTGTATTGTTAGCAGTGTTCATGAAAAAGCATGTCTGTATTCACATTTATTAAATGTGCATGCACACGGCATTCTAGTGCGTTGAGAGGAGTCACTTGGTTTTTATAACCAGCAGGCGTTTGTGCATACTGCTTTGCTCGGGGTCCGGACTTTTTGTGTGCCACAAATGCCTGCTTTTGATGCAGCACTGCTGACTGCGATTTCATGTCGCATTTAAGTATCACTAACGAAAAAGTGAACCACTTTATTCTGCTGATAAGTTTATTCGCTAAAAACACGAGAGCACTGAGTAATGGCGAATGATGGGTTTTTATATGGGCGTGGTTTATAGCTTTGTTTATGCTCTTTGATTGGTCGAATTTGAAGTTGCGTACGGATAAGGTGTGGTTTGGAAAGATATATTCCGGCCCAAGGCATTTTCAGTTACATTCACTGGACTAATTATGATTACTTAAAAACGCTGCGTCCCATTCCCTCCCACCAGGTGATACATAGAAAAAACAATTAAAAAAATTCCGTTGTATCCCGGCCGACAATGTTACTAACCAAACCTTTCATACAGCTGACACCAGCCTGTAATTAAAAAATGACCATATTTTCACGTTTATTTCAGGATTTTAATTGACTGCACAAAACGAAAATCACAATGTATAGTTTTTTTGTGTTTCTCGTGCTATAGCTCCACATGTGGCTTGGCCTAGTGGTTAGGGAGTTGGCCCCCTGGATCGGAAGATTGTGGGTTTGATACCCTCACCAGTAGGTTGCCCTGAGGTACCCATGAGCAAGGTACCGTCCCCGTCACTGCGCCGCGGGCACTTAGCTGCCCCCCTGCTGCACGTGTGTGTATGGGAGAAATGCAGAGGTTGAATTTCGTTGTGTTGTGCTGTGCTGAGTTTCGCAAGGACAAGGTTTGTTACTTTCACTTAGTGAGAAGAGCCTGGGGCCATTAAAACAAGTAAGCATTGATGGGGTTTACAGGGCTGGAGTGATAACCACTTGTCATTTTTTCTTGAAGTGCAAACAAAATAATAATAATAATAATAAATAATAATTCTCTAGATCTAGGGCTGTCACTTAAATTAGATCAGTCATAATTCTGTTTGCGATGATAAATTAGAGCTTTATGCAAAGAGTCGAGGGACAGAGATTCTCGTTTTCTTTAAAAAAATAGGATTGTATCCATGAGCATCGTAGTTATTGCGATATTAAGGTATGTTCACATTAAAAGATTTCCATGTGTGTAGCCTGTGTGACAATTAACTCATAAAAAAACTGACTACTTGATGGACATCAGGTATTCCTCCCACTGAGCACTGGGAAATGAAATAAAAACAAACACCCACCAATTAATATTTTACCATTTGATGAAAAAAAAGTTGGCTAAATTGTTTAGAGCGGTTGAAAAAGACTGGTGTGGATATGTAAGTAATTAATCATAAACCACCTCAACAATATGATGGCTGATTAATGATTTTTATCAATGACATTAAGTTGTCTGTATATAATTTTGGCAAAAGTTTTAGACCAGATGCCTTTGCCGACGTAATCCTCCCCATTTATTCGGGCTTGGAATGGCATAACACACTAAATAGTGTGTAAAAATAGTCCACCAACATTGGACTCTCCGTGTCAGTGGCGCTCAGTGATGTAATAAGATAAACGTAGAAGTGTGTGGTTTGGAACACAGCCCGTCCGTTCTGCTAGCGTATCTCTTCAAGGCCACTGTGTCGGCTCACAGAACCGCTCCAGAGCGATGTGGTAATGATACGACTAAAACACAATTATTACAGTACATGAGATTATGTTTAATTAATTGCTCGTGAGCTACTACTGGTTGGCATTCTTCCGCTGTCTCTCGAGTGACAGAGCCAGATATAATAAATCCAATAAATATCGTCCTTTGGGCTTTGTTTTTCCTGCTGAGATATTTTAGAAGCTCAGCCGCCATTGGTTACTGCTGTCAATTAGACATTACAACATTTTTGTCTAAACAAACACACTGATAAATACATATTGTTCAAGTTTTGTTTTGGCCTCCAGATGGGCGGTACTCCGATGATGTCACACAGAAACCGCGAATAGGCGTTAACGCCCATAGCAATATTACTTCACGACAGTTCACGCCGTATTCGTCCCCACCGGTGTCGTACAATTTGCAGAATCACCATGGCGTCTGTGTTGAAAGAGACCGTGGGACTGTATGAAACATTGAAAGCTGAATGGAATAAGAAAAATGCGAATTTAAACAAATGTGGAGAAATACTAAGCAAACTCAAGGTATTGCTTATAACACGGTATTTGTCTGTATATTAAATTAGAGCATGTTGAAATCCTCTATCCTAATAACCGACGGAAATCCGCTGACTAGCCTTTGCGACTTTTGCCAGCTAATGTTATGTCAGATATTAGTCAATAATTGACATATATTTTAGATAGTCAGCAATAAATAGTGGTATTGTCTGATATTATTTTTTTTTACTGTGTTGCGAATTAATGGTGCGAAGTGTAGTCATTTTTAAATTTCCAGTCAGTAGCGAAGGCTAGCTAACTAGCTGGTCAGCTAGCATGTACGAGACTGGAGAACTTAACAAAAACTTTATGCTATTTCACTAATCTTGACGTTATTTTTTTACAACCGATACGTTATTCAAATTCACTATGAAACTCAGGATCTAGTCATCTGCTTAACAAATACTTTGTCCATCGTTAACATTGTTTTTTTAACGTCCAGTTACGAAACCATAATTGTTTATTTTGCTACTGCTGTTAAACGAATGCTGTTACTTAATTTCAGATTTCTCTTTTGGAACTCAACTTTTTACCAACTACTGGGACCAAACTCACAAAACAGCAGCTTATTTTAGCTCGTGAGTATGCGCATAAAATGGACATTATATTTCATTAGAGTAATTGCTGAGGATGTGCATTTCTGACTATTTTGTTTTGTAGGTGATGTGCTGGAGATTGGAGCTTTATGGAGCATCTTGAAAAAAGACATCCCCTCCTTTGAAAGATACATGGCTCAACTGAAGTGTTACTATTTTGATTACAAGTAATATTTAAGTTCATACCAGTGTTTATTTGATTCATCTTTAATTATTTTATTTAGGGGTGGTCCTTATTTTATACTTAACTAAAATTAATGTCATTTTCAGTTTTGGTTGTAATATTGAAAAAAATTCATTTAATATGCATACAAGATTTTTTTTGGCTGGTGTGTGTGCTTATGTATATATCATGCATTGACATGTATACACACTCATCATAGCATTAAGATCAACGGACTGAAACAGTATAGGTCTACCAAAGCAGCTCAGAACCATTTGAGGCTTGGTCTCCATAATCCCTTTGAAGGTGTGCTATGGAATCTTGTATGAACTAATTACCAACAGATCCTTCAACTTCTGTAAATTGTAACCGTTTTTAGGTAGTTGGTACATGTCACAGTAGCATCCACATGAATGCCAGGACCCAAGTGTCCTTAATATGCACCTGACAGTTCATAATGTAACAGAAAGTGTGATTCATCAGCCTAGGTCATCGTTTTCCATTTTGCCATGGTTGGTTTTCATGATCACATGCCTATGTTGTTGACACTTTATGTGGTGAATAGGGATCAGCATGGCAACTTTATGCAGGCCTGTGTCTATGTCTGAGCAGTGTTTTGCTGAGAAACCTTGTGGCATGGTATTCATGTTTGGGCTACTTGATTATTTTGATAATTATAGTCCAAATTATTTTGGTCAATATTTGAGTCAATGCTAAATTTCTATTCTTTACCAAGATTACTAATTGGCTGTATCATGCATTTATTGACTTTTTAAACTTGTCTGTTTAACAGCATTTAAGTGATAAAGTATATATTTAATTAATTTTTAATATACATTTTTAAATGTACATTAAAATGAATTACATAAATATAAATGTCCTCAAGATGAATAATGTGCACAGTTATAGGCCATTTAAGGTTGGCTTTATTTATTTTATATATGTATATACAGTACTGTGCAAATGTTTTAGTGTGAAAAAATGCTGTAAACAAAGAATGCTTTCAGAAATATAAATAATGATTGTTTGTTTATTTTTATCAGTTTACAAAATGCAAAGTGAGCGAACAAAAGAAAAATCTAAATCAAATCAATATTTGGTGTTACTACCTTTTGCCTTCAAATCAGCATCAATTCTTATGGCCCCCACAGAGAACCTGATCTCAACATCGAGTGTGTCTGAGATTACATGAAGAGACTGAAGGATGTGAGGAAGCCTACATCCACAGAAGATCTGTGGTTAGTTCTCCAAGATGTTTGGAACAACCTACAAGCCGCGTTCCTTCAAAAAGTGTGTGCAAGTGTACCTAGAAGAACTGATGCTGTTTTGAAGGCAAAGGGTGGTCACACCAAATATTGATTTGATTTAGATTTCTCTTTTGTTCATTCACTGCATTTTGTTGATTGATGAAAATAAATGATTAACACTTCCATTTTTGAAAGCATTCTTTGTTTATAGCATTTTTTTTCACATACTCTGTCTTTTTTACATAGTTGTATGTGTTATATATATATATATATATATATATATATATATATATATATATATATATATATATATATATATATATATATATATATATATATATATATATATATATAATATTGTGTGTGTGAGTGTATGTATATATAATGTATATTTGTGTGTGTGTATGTATGTAAGGGACATGCAGGTAACCATATTTCCTCTTGTGCAGAAGATGGATCTCTATAGTGGCTGGGATGCATATATTTCTTTGCCATATCTCTGGCATTTTCTCCACCAGTCTAATGGTCCCTTCTCTGCTTCAGTGGCTAATTATTTTATGCTGGTTATTTTTATAATTGCTTTTTAAAAATAATTCTATAATTTTAATAAATGTCAGAATTATAGTCATATAAAAAAATTTGATTAATTGAACAGCGCTGGGTCAGTGGTGGCCTAGTAGTTAGGGAGTCGGAGATTGTGGGTTCGACCCCTTACCAGTAGGTTGCCCTGAGGTACCCTTGAGCAAGGCACCATGCCCAACACTGCTCCCCATCGGCTGAATGTATGGCTGCCCCCTGCTGCCCATGGTGTTGTGTGTGCATGGGTTAAATGCAGAGGTCCAATTTACGTTGTGATTCGCATGTGCTGTGCTGTGACTTCGCCAATGGCGAATAGTCACACTTTTCGGTTATTCATGTGGCTGTGACTGACGCATTCCTCCTACCTAAATAATAATTTTGCAATCCTAGTAAACCCCTTTTGTGGAATGTAACAGAGGTCCTCCTGGCTGCAGTCTCTTTCAGCAGTGCAAGGTACCCTGTCTTGCTGCAAAATTGGCCAGGTATAGAGGAATATGGCAAAGGGTTCACAATGTTACCTTGGACTAAAATTCCTTAAATTTCAGTTAGAACAAACAACCCTGCAATGTGCTGAGGAAAAAATAGGTTGATTCGTTGTGGGGTCCTGCACTTAAAGAATCTGCTGCTCTCTTATTCATGTGCTTTTGGTCCATGCCTCTATAGAGCTGTTTTGGTGGTACAAGGGGCCCTATACGGTATTAGGCTCAGGGTATTAAAATTATGACTAACTTGGTGAGTCTACATAATATACATGGTCAGATACTGACTGTCATTTTTTCTCTAATTTCAAACAGGGATGAGTTGCCAGAGTCAGCCTACATGCACCAACTGCTGGGTCTAAATCTGCTCTTCCTGCTCTCTCAGAACAGAGTATCTGAGTTTCACACAGAGCTGGAGAGACTCAGTGCTAAAGACATCCAGACTAATGTCTATATTAGACACCCAGTGTCATTAGAGCAGGTAAATGAAATTTACTGTTGCAAACTTATGAAAATGTAAAGGCTAACATTTCTCAGTTAAAGCCATTTCTAAATAATTGTTTCTCTATCAAATAAAGAAAAGTCACAGAATAAGAATGTAACTCAGACTATTTGAAAAAGGTGTTTTTTTTCCATTTTACAACTAATGGGCTCCAAAAACAATACTAAAAGTTTTGTTTACCAGTAACATAATTAAAACAGCCTTAAGATGGATTGTTCCTATTGCTTAAATGTTATTAGCCATGAATATGTGCTATTTCAGCATGCTGTGACCCAAAAAGTTACCTGGTTCCACAATGTACACATGATCTCATTTTTTTTATATTTTGTATAAAAATGTTTATATTTTGCCATTTCTTAATTACTGACTATCCAGTAAAAGTAGCATTTTTTCCTTTAAAGAAATGTTTTCATATGTACTCCTGACTGCTTCTAAATATTCCTGTGTTAGTAGCTGTAGTCTGTTTACACAAGAGAAGTGAGGCTAGTCAATTTTGCAAGTAGTTGATTTTGATAAGCATAGATACATTCATGGATGGTGTTGCAAGTTTCTGGTTGCTAAGATCATATTTTTTTGTACTTCAGTATCTGATGGAAGGCAGTTACAACAAGGTATTTCTTGCAAAAGGAAATATCCCTGCTGAGAGCTACAATTTCTTCATAGACATTCTTCTCGACACTATCCGGTAAGAGTTATTGTGTTATGCACTCAGACCATGCCTTCTGCAAAACAACCCAGGAAGCTGATTTATGAATGGATGTCCAAAACTGTCATTCTGCCCAATTAATAGAGCTTTTTTGGTTTATCAACAGTAAGTTTTAAAAGAAGCGTAATTTGGCTCAGATCAGAAATTAGCATTTAAAAATCCACACAGTAGTGTTTTTATTTCTGTTGCAGTTTGACATATCATATTTTTAATACAATATTCAAAAGCACTTTAAAGGTGTCAGAAAATAAATTTTTATATTCAATGTGTTGACATAAAAAAAAAAAAAGTCTGCAACATGCCCACTCCTACTTATGCAATAGTTATAGAGATAGCGATATTTACACAAATATGTGCAGGCATGTGGATTTCTCAGGACTAGATCAACAACATAATATAACGCACATATTGTTGGGTCTAATATATATTTTCTAAATAGAAAAATTATGAGAGCAAATCTTAGACTGCCATTAATACACATTTCATTGACTTTTAACTGCAAATTCTCAAATGTTCCTTTCAAGTGATGAGATTGCAGGTTGCATAGAAAAAGCATATGAGCAGATTCAGTTCACTGAAGCCACAAGGGTGCTTTTCTTCTCGTCACCCAAAAAGATGACAGAATATGCCAAGAAGGTGAGCATAATACCATGCACAGAGCACAAAGGATTCTTTTTCAGTAACTCAGTAGTTTTGTTACTTCTTCCTGGTAATGGAGTAAGTAATGGAATGGAAATGTTTTGTGTGTTTTTTTTTTTTGTTCATTGCTGATCTTATATTTGGAACATAATGGAGTTCTTTTGGGGGATTTCACTCTTGTGTTGTCTCCATGTAGAGAGGCTGGACACAGAGCCCTGATGGTTACTACTCCTTTAGCTCCCAGCAACAGCGGACAGAAGAAGTGACCATCCCTTCCACGGAGCTGGCCCAGCGTCATTGAATATGCAAGACAGCTAGAGATGATTGTCTAATGCAGCAACAGAGCTGTCTTTACTGTCCTGAAAACCTAGTCTTTATTGTATAACAATCCATTGAGCTAAACCCCCTAGAGTGACATTTTGACAAAGGTGCACTAAAATTCATAAAAAGTGCATAACATGCTGAGAGACAAAAGAGTACCCTGTGATACAGTGAATGATTCTCAAAACTCTCTTATCGTTTATTATACACTCGTGCCTGCATAACAAAATATGAGGAAATTTTGTTTGGTCTGTCTGAGTGTATGTGTTTTAAGTTCATTAATGTAAAATGCAATATCTACAATAAAGTTCATTCATCACAGAAGAATGGTTTTATCCAGTAAAGCAACAGCACATATTGGTTGGAATAGTTACATTTATATAAGATGCAATTAGTCATTAATGAGTTTACTTTCATTATAAACATGAGCAACTGTAGATAAGTTCAGAGTAAGGTTTGGACATTTGAATTTTGGCAGGAGCAAAAAACCTATTGACCTGTTAGGTGTTGCCCTCAGAGTGTGCAGAATTACTGCTCTTTTGGATGCCCCTGCCTTGTATCCAAGCAACTGAAAGCTGGTTGCAATGAAAAAGTTCTCTGGGTGTTTTTATTGGTAAATGCTTGTACCCAATAATGAACAGGAATTACATTTGTAAAAAATGCAGTTATTTAGTTCTGTTATTGTGAACAATTATAATTGTTAAGAATAAATTTGCTTTTAGACCGTTAACTGGATGTTTTCTGAAGTCCTGAAGAGGAATAATGTGTCTATTGCATTCAGTTTTGAGCTTGACTCATTTCACATGCAGAATATTTATTCAGAGGTAAATATTAAATCTGAGATCATTTTTAGATCATCATGTTAGAATAAAAAGTCATTGTTTTCTTGCTTCATTCTAGAAGCAAGGGAGACTGCCAGTGTTGCTGTAGTTACGCATGGTGGTTCACACAGGTAGTTCTGTTTCATGTCAATCCTGATGAAAGAGAAGTAGAGTAAGCTTTGTGATCAAATGATCGATCAGAAATAATTAGTCTGGATATTTTATCTGTTGGAGTATTTGTTCAATTTATGTTGAAGATTTTTAATGTTTTTTTTTTTTTTAGTTTTGCAGTATTCTTTTCGACTTTTACATAAACATTCTTTGCATTTTACATAAACATTACTACATTTAGTTACTTTTCAATTATTTACTTATTCAGTAAGTAATTGTTCAGTTCCACCACTAAATATGACAAGATTTAAATTTAATTGTTCAGGAACATACCTTGTTACCTTGACCACATTTTAACAAACCCTCTCTGAGCTATAAAAAGGACTTACCATCTTCTGATGTTGTGGGGCAGTAGAGTAATGCCCCTATGAGGGCATCGGGCCCTGCATGTACATGCCAGATCAGTGGTGAAGGGAGGCCAGCGGCCCTGAGGATGTAGCAAATAACCAGTAGGTGGAGGTGGAGCAGGAGATGGAGGAGTGTCATTTCTTATGTCTGGCTTTGAAGTCCTGTTGTTTGTCTTGGCATTATGTTTTTTCTTAGCCCTTGTCTTGGCACATGGAGCCGCAAAGATATAGGGAGGATTTTGTGAGGCGTCTTGCACATTTTTAGATGTTCTATCTGTATTAATTTCCAAAGTGGCTTTGGGTATTTTGACAACTATACCATCCTCAGTTGCAAATCTGTGCTCATTGTTTACCTTCTTGGATAACTCAGCAGAAGACATGGCATTAATGTCATCTGGACAGTTTGGTGTCTGCACCTCTGCACCCCTACTGGTCTCCTGTACCTTAATGTATGCCTTATCTTTGCTTTCCATTTTATTAGCTGAGGGTAAGATTCCTGTAGCCAATGCTACTGCCTTGGATTTACTCTATCTTATGAGCCTCAGTGTCATTCCAGTTGTGAGGGACCTGTTCGGACATGCGTATTTGGAAATGGATAATGTGCTTTTGCTAGCATTGCTGGTGCTGGGTACTACTTGAGGGATGAAAAGGCTTTTTCTTTGGCTTTCCTTCTTCAGTGATGTTGGTGAAGTGTGGAGTTTAACAGGAGTTTCTGGGTCATTATTGGAAGGAACAGTAACGTAGTCATTTATTAAAAGCTCATCTTTTGTTAAATACTCCTGTCCATTTTTCTCCTCATAGGTTGTCATTTCATGGGGTGGTAAGAGAGACAAATGTGCCATTCCAGTTTTAAGCCGTAGTGACTTTGCTAGAGCCGCTGCTGGTGTTTCTTGATTTTTGTTTGCCACAAGGCCAGGTATGGGGAGACCATTGTTATTTTGAGGTTGTGCTAGATCTTCAGCTGGTATCTGATAAGCGGCAGTTGGTGCAGCTGAATGAACATTGTTCAACTGAGTTGGCTGCTCACAGGTAACAATGTTTATCTTGGCTTCTGTTGAATTTTTCTTTTCTGTTCTTCCATGGCATGCAGGACTGACTTTTGGAGGACCCTCGATGGCGTCCTCAAAAGCTAGACCACAAAAATGCATATCTGACTGCCTTTTTGAGTCAGAAAAAGCTTCTTGTATCTTGACATATTCAGTCCTGTGTAGAAACAAGGAATAAAATAAGTGCATCAAATCTACAGTCAAACATTTTTAGAATTTATCTTGAACTTTCACATTTTAGAAAGTTTCTAAGGTTGGCTTTTTTAAAGTGTTGGTGATATTCAGTGATCACTGATTGTAAAACAAGGAGAAAACTATTAGGTAGGTCAAAATGTCAGAAGCAATTTAAGATTTATGATATTTTTATATGAAATTGACATGTTCTTGTTCTTAACATTCTTACAAACATTCTTACGTTATTTTTCTCCTTCTTTTGTAAAAGTGTTTTTTGTAAATACAAGGTTTGTTCAGACAGTGACAATACAAAGATACAGTGCGCTCCATTATGTTTGGGACAAAAACACATTTTTCCTCCATTTACCCCTCTGCTTAAAATGTGTAACTTTTTAAATCAAACAATTCAGATGCAATTAAAAATGCACATTCCAGACTTTAATTTAATTAGCATATCTCTGTTTTTCTAATTCATGTAGAAATTACAACTTTTTAAACCTAGTCTCCCTCATTTCAAAGCAACATAATATTTTGTTTATGATTACTTAGGTTTGTTTCATTGCTTTATTAGTGCAGGATAAATTTTTCTAAGCCTGTTTCTACCATTTTGGAGTTTGTAGTTGCCATTGTTCATCAAAAAGCTGTGCAATATGAAGTCAAGGAAGCTATTATGAGGTTGAAAAACAAATAAAACCATTACAAGTTTCAGTCAAACCTTAGTATTACCTAAATCAACTGTTTGAAATTTCATTTAAAAAAAAAAAGAATGCACCAGTGAGCTCTGTAATCACAAATGGACTGACTGGCCAAAGAAGACCTCCGCTGCTGATGACAGAAGAATCCTCACTACAGTAAAGAAAAATCTTCAAATCCTGTCAAACAGACCAGAAACAGTCATCAGGAGGAAAGGGTGACTTTGTCAGAGACTACTATCCACAGAAGACTTCATGAACAGAAATACAGATGTTACTTTGCAAAAAGCATAACAGAAGTTAGCCCCAAAAACAGGATGGCCAGATTACTAGTTGCAAAAAAATAATTTAAAAGAAAATGGTGTTATGGACAGATGAAACTAAGATTAACTTAGAAGTCTTGAATAACCAATCCAGTCACCTGATTTAAATCCAACTGAGCATGCCTTCCATATGCTGAATAAGAAACAAAAAAGGGACAAGCCTCTAGAACAAGCAGGAGTTGAAGGTTGCAGGGCATCACCCAAGAAGATACTCAGCCCCTGCTGATGTATATGAATTGCAGACTTCAAGCAGTAGTTGCATGCAATGGATGTAATACAAAGTACTAAATAAGAATGACTTCTTTAATATACTGGCCATTACTTTGTTCCAAACATTATGGAACCATGAAATGCGGGGGACTATATACAAAAGGTGTTGTAATATCTCATAGTGAAACTGAAAATATACACAAATATCCTTAAATTAAAGTTTAATAACATCTGAATTGTGTGGTTTAAAATTTTACACTGAGGAGCATAGGGGTATATCAAGCAAACATTAATTTTTGCCCCAAACATTATGGAGGGCACTGCATATTGCTTATCAATGCATTTTAACAGTATAATATCCTAATGCACACTTCTAATGTACTGTTACACTCCTAAAAGCTTAAAACAGATCTTTTTGAATCTTAGAAACACTTTCATTATTTAATGATATTAGTAAATTATAATTTGTCATTAGCATTTGCATCGAATTATGGCCTTGCTGTATAAACTATGTATATGTGAATTTACAATGAATTCTCCCCACCTGGATTCAGCATGAGAAAGCAAGCTGAGGGAAAGTTCAAGACCTGTTGCATTTTTTCCCATACCACAGGTATCTTCTGGAAGACAGTTGTTTCCACCACTACAGTTTGACTTAGCCAGGAGTTTCGAGTTGTGGGCTGCAGCATCTAGTACTATGGTTGCTGATTCTTCAGACTGAGAAAATGGTGTACATGATACAATGACAGTAGATGACTCAAATTTCTTGTTCTCTTTTTTGCTGTAGTTTGTTTTTCCCAACATAAGAACTGTCCCAGGCAACACAGGATTGGGATATTGGCCTTTGGTTAGAACTGTCATTGTCTTACACAATGAAAACTGGGAACATGTTGGAAGTGGGCAACCCGAATCTTGGCTATCTGTAGGAGGACTTATTGGGATTGATGCTGTTAAAAGAGGAGGAAGAAGAGATTCCTTTTTATTGCCTCCATGATGCTCAAAAAAATCTTCTGAATTACATTGTTGTTTATTGGAGGTTTCTGGGAAATTAGTGACTGCTGCTGTATTCTGATGAGGCTGTGGGGGTAAAGTATTCTTGACAGGAAGACAAGCTGATGCCTCTGATGAGCTGGAAGAGGAGACTGGCTGCAAAGGGCAAATTGAACAATTTTCTGCACCAGATGAAAATTCAGGCTTCACCTTGAATTTATCGGAGGGTACTAATCTAAACTTTGTGGTTTTACTGTCATTATCTGACTTGAGCTCTGCCCTCTTCTGTCTCTTCTGCTCTGCTCCCCTTCCTGGGAAACTTTTCTTCTGCTGCTCAGACAGAGAATTGCCCATCCTCTCTCAATGACACTTATCCTAAATTTCAAAACACAGGGCACTCTTAGTAACAATTGCCATTTTTTATCTTAAATGGTTCACAATTAATAAGCAAGCTTAAAATAACTAACTCAAGGTTACTGCATATGTGGAATGCTAAGGAATGCCCCCCCCGTTTTGCATAGATTTGTGGATTTATGTAACAACTATTTTTGAACATCCAGTACAGACCATCCAAAAAAAAACTTTAAAAAATTGGTACTAGTATTACTTGAATATTTTAAATATCCCATATAATCACATATTTTTATCAATAATGTTCTTTGTTTAAGTCATAGATACTGACTGAAATGTTACTTGCAGTTTATAAAACTGTACTATATTAATAATCCTTTATTTATAATCCCAGGAATGGGAAATTTGTTCTCTGCATTTTCACCCCTTTTGCACATGTGCAGCAGTGGGCTGCTATTGAAAGCGCCCGGGAGCAGTGGTGGGGCGGCACCTTGCTCAAGGGTACCTCAGGGCAACCCTACTGGGAAGGGGTTAGAACCCACAATCCTCCAATCATGTGGTTAACGCCCTAACCACTAGGCCACCGCTGCCCCAATGTAGCTTTATGGTAAATTGCCTTTACCATACCTGTAAAGGCAATTATAATTATTCATTTTAAAATAATAAGCTCATAACATTAATATGCATGAGATATTGTTTATTTGCTAATACTCCAAAGCTCAGCTCGTTAACTCAAGTCATTGTTGTTATAGAAACTATGTGAAAAAATGATGTATTGTTTCTAAGATGGTTGAGAAAGATGGTTCTAAGAAAAGCCAAATGTATGTATCCAATAAAATGTAATGAATATAATATTGCAATGTTGAAGCTACATAGGCTTAATCACACCCCAACCAGGGTATTCACCCAAACGTCGTTTTTTGAGCTGACAGAGCTGTTTAAATAATCGAGTAATTTATATCTTCAGAAAACATCTGATGGTCATAAGTCAACATATGATGGACCTTTTGGAAAATCCAGCTTTTTATTTATTTATTTAAATTATATATATATATATATATATATATATTTTTATATATATATATATATGTAACATATATATATGTATGTATATCTTAATAATATATGTATAAAAAATAAATAAAAATATTAAAGAGACAGATATATATATATATATATATATATATATATATATATATATATATATATATATATATATATATAATTTAAATAAATAAATAAAAAGCTGGACCTTTTCAAAAGGTCCATCAGATGCTGACTTAATTTTTATTTTTCAGGTTTTTCAGGTGCTAGAGCATCACTGACTAGCCTAGCTGATCGTTATGTAATTTAGCATTAGCTTTGCTTAGAGGTTAGTACATCATTTAATGCTAAGCTTCAGCTGTACTTACCTGCGAGAACTAATTTCGCAGAATTTAACTTGCTTATAGTATTCTTCCATTTGTCTGAGAGACCATTTCGTGACCCTTTTCTTTTCTCTCGGTCCTTTAATTCAAATGATGCATTTAAAGAATCAGACCCATTTGTTAGCAGCAGCCTAACGTTCGAACTCGAAATTTCAAATCAAAACAAGCTCTCGTGCTTGCGATCAACGTCTGTTTTAATTGATTTCTTACGCTCTAGCATTTAGTACAATGGGAAGAAATTAGTTCCATTTTTTCTTACATCAACGTATAAAGGTATACAAACGGTTTTACTGTGATAATGTAATATTAAAAAAATGTATTTAATGTATTTATTTAAAAACTGTTCATTGAATAAAATAAAAATATATGCTATCTAACGGTCAATGTTTTTCATCAAAGTGATAAATATCTTTTGACAAGGAAGAAAAACTCACTCTAATGTGCATTGGTTGTTTATCAATGAAAGGCTGTTTGCTTTGACTGGCCGTGAACATGAATGGGAGCTGGAGATGAATGGAGGCTGCCCAGTGGAAACTAGTGAGATTTCTGTCATGGCTCCTTCAGCTCTACGGGGAGCTATCCGAGGTGCTGAATTGTAGTTTCCCTCACTGCGCTTTTTTTGTGATTGTGATAGACCTTTACCGCCAAGATTATAGCAGGTTATTTTAAACCGCTCCGTTGCTTTTTATATGACATCTTCACCTTTCCCTCACGACAGATTAGCTCTAGCCTGTATGTGCAGCGTGCTACAGTCCTGCCTCCGTTAGTCCGGCAGTTTGCGCTCCTTATAGCCCCGTTGATTATTCTAGTGATGCAGCTCGCAAGTGAAATACAAACTCATCCGCGACATTACATTATGTGAACATGTCATCCGCGGAGTGTCTTGGTGTGATCCGCTGCTGCTAATGGTCAGTAGGGAACGCGGTAGGTAGAGTAAAAGGAAAAAAACAGTGAGGATGTAATTGAAAGAGAGGGTAAGTGAGAGTGTGAGAGAGAGACAGACGAGAGAGAGAGAGAGAGAGAGGGAGGGAGTTGGAGGGAGGGAGGATGCTGCCGCTGCTGCCAGCGGAAAATGGCCGCTGCAACCTCGAGCCCATCGTGATACACCAAAACGACAGGAAAGAAAGGTGGACAGAGAAAGATAAGATAATGAGTGTAGCGATCGTGATCAAGAGAGAGTGAGTGTGTGTATGTGTCTGTGTGAGTGAGCGCGTGCGCGCGCTTGTGTTCTGGCGAGAAGGGAAATAAAAGAGCCAGGAGACCGGGGGGCAGCCTCTTCCGAAGCGGCGAGTAACACCGAGCCATGGAGGGCGAGTAAGTCCATACATTTTCCTGTATGAGAACGTTAGAGCGGACAAAAGCGACGGTCTGTGAGAAGGAATCATTTGTGCCGCCTCTAATGGACTGTGGGACGGTCATACGAGCACGAAATGCGCTTACAACTGATGTAGATGGTTTAAAAAACACCATTACGCAGCTATCAACAGTGTGTATCCTGCTTTACATCCATCCCCCAGTGGACCATTTGCTTCGGAATAGGCGAACATAATCTGTGTACATGTGAGACACGGTGTACAGAAGCTCGTGGAGGAAATGTTCGTTGTTCAATGCCGTATCAAAGACGAAGAGGTTGCCAGTGTTGCTTTTTCACTTTCCGAATACGCAACGAGAAGCGACATGTTTTCTTCTTCCAGATGCGCGGAGAATTCAGAAAGCCACAAAATATGTCAGGGAATGTGAAAATGTGTCGGGGGTAGCAAAAAAGCAACAAAATATGGCGTGTTTTTGGCCACCATCTCCTTTTCGGATCTCATTTACGGGCAGAGACTGATGCAAAGGCAAAGGGGCGAGCGCCTGACGAATTTTTATCAACGCGTCCCGAGTTTCATTATGATTTTTAAGCCAAACTTTATGAATGAAATGTGATTTTTTTTCCTCCCTCACCCTGTTCCTCAACCCCCTCCTCCTCTTCCTTCTCTCATGCCCCCCCCCCACCCCCTTCCACTCCGTTCAGCTTGCCTCCATCTCTCCTTGCACCCACTCATCTTTCCTTTTCTTCACGATCGTGGTTTTCGGCTCCGTGGATACAGCGCATTCCTTTTTGAATCGGCCACTTTTATTGTATTTCATTCATAAAACAAGTGGCTACTGAGCGCGGATGTGCGACGATGAAAGGCGGCGAAAAAGAGAGGGATAGAAGGAACGTAATGTCTTTCAATAACCTGGCAGCGTGTAATATTGATGAACCTCAGAATCGAATCTAGATGGGGTGTTCGCGTTTATTGTAACATCTGTTTTTATGAGAGAGGCTCTCGGTCTGTGAGGGTAACTCAGGCTCCATCGTGTTGCTTAGAGATTACCGGGCCTCATATGGCGAATGGGCGCGTTCATTGATATCTGGAAAAGAAACACTCACTGGCTTCGCCCCCCTCCCTCACCAACTACCACCACCCCCTCAGGCTGTCTCTATGAATCTTACCCCCTTCATTTCCTTGTTGCCATTCACATATTCGGTGTTTCCTCGTTTCACAAAACGACGAGGATGAAATAGTTTTTTTTATTAGAATTTCCCCCTTAAGTTGTGCAGCAGTTCGTGTTAGCGCATATGCAAGAGACTCGGCCTAATTACTGCAACTTTAATGTGGAAGGAAGAATTAGAAATAAGTTCACCTTAATCCTTTGCGCTCTGGCTTAGTTAGTAAATGTGTTCGCTTATTTCGCTCCGGCTGGGTTCACTGACGGTGGACATAAGTTAGTCCCTGCATATAAAGCGAGATTGCGTTTACCTTGGCCACGTGACCGTCCATTAAAAACCCGCGCTGCTTCCTGTCATTGATATAATCGTGAATCACCGGCTGAGCTTTCAGGGTAAAGCTGACTATAGAGTGGGCACAAACGCACAACGCTCGTGCTGAACGACAATTTAAAAATTTTTTTGCCAGAGACAAACGGTTATTTGTCTCATTCATGTCTGCTTCACTGTAACATTTAGTGAAGAAAAAAAATCAGGAAAAAAATTCACATCAAGTCAAAATTTGGTCTGACCATTTCTTCTTCTTCTTTATACTTACGCAATGTGACTTGTTGCTTTTGGAATTTTTTTGTGTTGTCTCGGTGTTCCTCAGATCATGGGATCATGTTTTCTCTTTTGTTTTTTACAATGTACATGTTTGTGTGCATGGATATGTTTATAGGAAGGTGAATGAAGTTGTGTGTCAATGTGTAATGTGTACAGATGTAGTTGGTTGTGTGTTTTCTTTTGTTCAACTAGTATTTTCCTCTTACCTTTCATACCTCCCTACAGTGTGCGTGTCCGGGCAGTGGTGATGACACGTGACGACTCTAGTGGTGGCTGGGTGCCCCTTGGAGGTGGAGGCCTTAGCCATGTTATCATCTGTAAGGGGCGGAGCTCCGAAGGCCGAGGACAGAAGGAGTATGTCATACGCGGAGAGCGGCTGCGCGATCGAGCAGTGAGTGTGTGCGTGTGTGTTCATGCCTGTCTCTGACTGCCTCGCCATTTCCTCAAAACCCTGCTGAGGACGCTGACCTGTGCCCTCTGTGAGCCTGCAGCTTTGGAGCATCTGTGGTGTTGTGGTACCAAACCCCCACTCTGCGGATCCACACTTACCATTCTTTCTCTGTGCAGCCTGTGCTTGAATGCGCCATTCAGAAGGGTTTGGTCTACAACAAGGTGAACCCCATCTTCCATCATTGGCGCGTGGAGGAGAGGAAATTTGGACTGACCTTCCAAAGTCCAGCTGATGCTATCTCATTTGAGAAGGGCCTTCAAAGTGTCCTTGACAAGTTGGACAGAGGTACTACAGGAGGCAGGAGGCATACGATTTTTAGACAGAATTGCCTCTAGTTCACCATGTCATTTCTTTTTAGGACTGCAGATATTAAACTCATGTAATCCTTTCTCTGAAGAGAAAATCTAAATTTATTTGATTCTCCATAATTCTTATCTTTAAGGATCTGATTCGCCTTCTTCCTCCATTCCGGATGAAGGAGACACTGAAGATGATGGTCAAGCAGTGAGTCTTTTTCATCACCTCATCATTTTTATTTCAAATGTATTGTCTAACTCAGGCTGGAATGCTATCCAAGGAAAATGTAAACTTATTTAATTCCCTTCTACTTCCATTATGCAGAGATAGATGAACTTCTGTTTTAAATTCTGTGAGGAATAGCATTTCTCATAGTTTCTTCCCAGAGGTAATTAATATGTAGCTAAACAGTAATAATTAAAAAAAAAGAATAGCTGCAAAATGCTATAAATAGCTGAGCCACTACTGTACATTTACATTTACGGCATTTAGCAGACGCTCTTATCCAGAGTGACTTCCATGTCCTAATTACAGGGACAGTCCCCCTGGAGAAACTCAGGGTTAAGGGTCTTGCTCAGAGACCCAGTGGTGGTAGTGCTAGAGGTGGGATTCGAACCTGGGATCTCTTGAGCCATATGTCCATAGGCAAGTATCCTACCACTAGACCACCGCCACTGTAGAAATTCAAATTTGAAGGTTGAAATAAATATAAAATAAAAGTTTTCTGAATTAGAATCATCACTCAGTTTACACTCTTAAAGAAGATTTGTTTTATGCCACAAAAAAAATTTTAATGGGTAGTTTTCTATTAACCCATTTCTGATGCTGATTCTTCACCAATCAGTGGTTTTTCTAGGACTGTAGGTCCATTCAGGAATCTTCACCTACCTCTAGTGGAACTCCTAGGTGTAGGAGAAGAGAAAACTAGCCTTACCCTAACAGCAATGATTCCACTGACTAATGATTTTGATAACCTTTTCGGAATCTTTAATTGCATCAACAAATCTCCAGTAATCCAGATGAATTCTATTATGTTTTATTTCTGCAGTTCTTTTTATAATAGATCACAAGTTTTCAAGAACTAACTTTCACAGTTTTTATTTCAATACAGTTTTAGCATGACCTTGTTCACTCAATCTTGGTTGAATTCCTGACACAATTTTAAAGGGCTGGAGTTTTCAAAGCTGTCAACTTTGGTAGCAGAATTTGCAGATAAATCTTTATTATCTGGCTCAGTTTTTTTTTTCAAAGACTGCTCAGCTAGCTTGACAAAGTTATTTATAAGCCATAGCAAAAATATTTGAATTGTGTAATATTTCAAAACCATAACAAAACCTTAACTTTCTTTATTTAAAATGCCTTCTAGGCATCTTACTTTTCCATCTGCATCATGTTAAGGCAGATAGCTAGCAACAAGTAAACAAAGGTGATATATCGCATATCTAAACCCAAGCTTATAACCAAACAAAGCAGTTATTCACAGAATGATGGCTGTCTGTTATATTCAAAAATGTTTTGCATTACAAAGTTTCCATGTTAAAAACAGAATGGTATTTGTTTAGTAAGCACCTCAAAGTACCTCAGTATAATGAACCAAATGTTCTGTGAAAGTGCAGAAAAAAAGTGACTTTGCATTTGTGTATAACAGAATATATAGGTTGATCAGTCGCAACATTAAAAACACTCACAGTTGAATAACATTGATTATCACATTTAAATGGCTCCTGCCAAGGAATATGATATATAGGGAGCAGGTACATTAGAAGTAAGAAAATGGGCATGCATAAGGTTCATAAAGACGAGGGTCAGATTGTAACGGCTTGATTACTGGATCAGAGAATCCTCTTAGATGTTCCTGGTTTGCTGTTCATTTAGTACCTATTTGGTGGGCATTGGTTGCCTAGTTAGGGACTAGGCCCCCTGATTAGAAGATTGTGAGTTTGAGTCCGGGACTAAATGGGCCCTGAGGTACCCATTGAGCAAAGTACCATTCTCCAACACTGCTCCATGAGTACAGGCATTGCAGCCCACTGCAGCTCCTACTCCTGGTGTGTTGATCACTGCTCTTAGGTTTGGATGGGTTTAATGATAGGACAAATTCACTGTTCACTGTTCACAGTGTGTGTGTGCCAGCACTTTCATTTTCATTTAACTTCAACGTGATCCAAGAAAGGACATCTTGGTTGATCCCACGGATGAGCTACTGTACCAGAAACTGATGAAAAGGTTCATGATGGCTAGGATGGAAAGGTGATGGAAAGAACACATAATGCTTAGCTTGGAGCTGAATAGCCTCAAACCAGTGCCCATACTAAGTCTTGTTCACTACAAAAAATCTACAACGGGTTTGTCAGAATTGGACAATATATGCACAAGAAAAAACTGCATAAAAAGATGTCTTGGAACATCACAAAATCCCCACATTATAGCATATAGGCAGTGTTCATTTGACCACTGTTTAAAGAAAAGGGTTTTTTACTTTGCAATTTTAAAGCCTCTATAACCGCTTTGGCACACTGCATGTCCCAAAGTTAGTAAACACCTGTTCATTCAATATTGTTTTTGAAATTAAGGGTAATTAATTTGGAGTTTCCCTCACCAATGCTGCAGTAAGAGCTTGTACACTTCTGAGAAGGACACAGTAGATGTTGGGACATTGCTGTGATGATTTAATTGCATTCAGCAATTTGTGCATTTGTGATGTAATGTTTAATGATAAAATGTCTGCCCAAACAAAATTATTGCCAGCCATAATTTTACAAACCCTGTCAAACTATAGGCCAATATCAACACAAACACATGGCTTAAAGTGCCAAAAATTAGCTTTTATAGTATAGAATGGTAAAAAATGTTGGTAGATAATAAAAAGCAAATAATTAGTAAGTGAGAGTAGTTAGCTCCATGGTTACTCCTTGAAGAGGTGGGTCTTCAGACAATGTTTGAAGACAAGAAGGGTTCTCATAGTATTCTAATGGAAATGACAGCATTCTAATGGTATGTTTTTAAAAGCTGTATATGCACAATCTACCACTTGCCAGCAGTGGGTGCACCTTAAAGTAGCAAGATTTACTAAACAGAAGGGGTATTTGGATACTTTGGCACATACAGCATACACTGAGTTAAAAGCACTATGCTGTACCACCCACCAGTGAGGCTATTGTTGCTGAGCCCTAAACAGTTGCCCAGTATTAGCCTTTCTGTTTAGCCTGTATAAATTGAGGGACACATTGTCAGCATTAAAACTAGCTGTTCTGCATGTTTGATGACTTGCAGTCTGTTTTAGTCTCACACAGGCAGTGAGTCCTCCTCTAACAGCAGAAAGGAGATGTTGCCCAAGCCCATTACCATAGTGACCAGTGAGTCCTCCTCCACTTGCTTTGTGTGCTCAGCAGCAGAAGAGTTTAGATATGGGGCCGGACATGCTGTCACTACTCAGACTCCTGCCCAGGTAATGCCCCAATTCACTGGTCCTAAGAAGTGAGAGCAAAACTAAAGAATAAATCATAGAAAATGTTTTTCCTCATATTCCTTATTCCTTATATTTTACACTTTACAATTGATTAATTTAATTATAGCTATAGTGTTACAGCTAGTAGTGTTACAATACTCATTCATATTCCTCGTATCACTTATCCAGGTCCACATGCGGCCTGCCCAGCACCAGCACTCTCAAGTAACAGCTGTGTTGAATCCTCCAGCCCCTCCTCCCCCTCCACCTGCTCCCCCAACCCCTCCGCTAATGCCTCCAGCATCATCTCCCCTGTCCCCTCTTTCCCCCACCATATCCTTGCTGGAGGAAGGTGACCTGCGCAGTCTCGACCCCTGCAAGGACTTATGGGGCTCCCGGGGTTACGAAGACTACAGACGAGCTGGAGCCACGCAGACCAAGGTTGGGGGTTTGACTGGGGGCGTGGTCGTGGGAGGGGGGCCTGACAAATCGGAGCTGTGTGTGGTACGTTTTGAGAAGGAGCTGGCAGGTGTGGGCATCACAGGCTGTGAGGTCACGGTCATGCTGGACACCAAAGGTTCTCAGCATCACTCCTCTTCGCCCACCTGCATGCCCAACGCTGTGCCTGGGTCGTCCTCTGCTGATGGCTCACCACAGGAGACAGGCAAGGGTTCGCCTTCGCCATGCTGCATTCATACCTCGCTTGCCACACCTCGATCTCGGACTCGCAAGAGAGGGGGTGTTGGGGGATCCAGTGGTGGCGGAGACACTATCTCACCTGAAGACGACAGCCCATGCCCACAGGGCTCATCCTCATGCTCATCCCGCTGCGTGTACTGCCGCTCAGTCTTCAGCGCCTCAGAGAATGGACGCGGACGCTGTCGGGATGCTCCAGACCCTGCCCTTCACTGCCTGCGTCAGTGGACGTGCGTTTGGTGCGCTGAGAGCCTGCTGTACCACTGCATGTCGGACTCAGAGGGTGAATTCTGGGAACCATGCTCATGCGAGGACTCACTGGGCCGCCGGCCACACCCACTCTGCTGTGCCCGGTGGATGGCTTTACTTGCACTGTCGCTATTCGTGCCCTGCATGTGCTGCTACCTGCCCCTGCGCGCATGCCTGCGCTGTGGGGAAAGATGCGGCTGCTGCGGCGGAAAGCACAAGGCAGTGCGGTGAGACCTGATCGGGTGAGGGAGGGAGGGAAGGAAGCCCGGGGCTGGTTGAAAGCAGGTCATGTAAGGGTCTTTTAGGATTTTTTGGGGAAGAGGTGTTTGTGATGTGGTGGGAGAGGAAAGGGAGCACAGAGAAACTGTCATTTTGAGCAACAGCAGTAGAGCTGGATCTAATACACCTTCATGGCAAAAAATAATTCCCTCCCCAGCCCACAATCCTCTGCTGCATTCTGCTTGTACTCTTCTTTACCTGGTACCGTAACTGTGGTGCCAGCGTATGGTGTGCCAGCAGCATGGCACCTTGCTCTTCAGAGAGGCAGGCGCAGGGTGACTGCTCCAACGCTCATCCTCTCTGAGCTCTGATTGGCTCGTTTGAGGGCTCGGAGGTCTTCGACTCTGGGAGATAAACATTGATGGGAACACTGACAGTAATGTAAAGTGTTTCAATTGTTAGGATTTTTTTATTTACAACAGAAAAAATTACACATGGTGTTTATGATTATCATAATTTTATTAGTATATCTTATTTTACTTGAAATTTTCAGAGGTTTTTAATAAATTTTTGATTTATTACTTTAATGAACACTCCCCATTTACCTCTAATTTAATTGGTTTTACCTCAATTTCCCAAAGTGAGAAGAGAAAGACAGACAGACAGAAATGGCAGGAAGAGAGAGGATGGGGAGGAAATAAGAAAGCATTTTAAAAACATTAAAATGCAAAGTGTTGTGGTCTGGATTTGTCTTTAAAGTAGTTTTGTGAAAAGTGAAGTAAGAGCACACTGTTCTGGAGGATTTTTATGTGAGCATTTCTTTTTTTTTTTTTGAAGACAAAGAGTGAAGTTTCACAAATGTAGTTTGGTCAAATACTTTGGGGTGATTTCATTAAAATTACACAGACATACTCTCACTGTTCTACAGTGCACTTGGATCCTATTTAACTCAGCAACCAAGTTTGTTCCCTGTATCAAAAATTTTAATCAAACAAGGAGAAAATTTAGATAAATTGACAGGAAATTGCTTAAAATTACATACATTTGCAGTAATAGGCTAATACAACTGAATAAAAAACTTTACAAAAGTTCTCTTCTGATGGCATTGGCCTGAAGAGATTAAGGATTCTTGGAAAAGGACATAGAATTTATAGTTCACAGAATTCTAACCTTTCCTGATTTGTTGTGTATCAAATCAAGGTAACGTCATAACATTCAACATGCCATGTTACTTTTACTGGTAATTGTCATTGCAATATAATTAGCATATACCATAAAATGTGATTACTGCAAACACTACAGCATCTGTCATGACAATTACCTGTTATGGGAACATGTCAAATAGTGTACTAATGGACATGATCTATCCTAACAGCTAATGGCAACATATGGTATCTGCCATGACATGTTTAGAGCATGTTTATTTCAATGTTAGGTAAAATATTCTGTGGTTTGAATTTCTGTCATTGTAATCAGTTGCAAAGTGACTCTAATCTTTTTTACATTTATTCGAGACTTCATAGAGGAATTAACTGTGTAAAATTCCCTGATATATTTTTGCAACTGAATACAATGATTGTACAAGATTTACACTTTTAAAACTGAACAGTAAAGAATTCAGATAGATTTAATCAATTGTTGCCTTTGATTACAGATTGGACCTCAAATCTACCATATATCTAAGAGGATATGGCTTTAAATTATTATTGTCTCAAAGCTGCTATTTTAAACCCCCACAACTCATTTATATCTCTGCTGCTTGTGACTGGAATCCAACAAAGACCTGTTATAAAGAACTGTGCCTCTATACAATGCCAGAGAAAGAAAATCAATGTTGACTCAAGCACACAGGAATAGGAGCTACATGTTGTATTCTGATTGGAGACACTTTAGTGAAGTAAGGTTCTTAAAGGATTATGGGAAAAGTTTACAAAGGTAGAAATCATGTGCCCATGTGCTGACCCCTTTTCCTGTCCAAGTGTGAGACCATCACAAGCCTCGCTGGAATCCAGTCCTCGAGACATATCAAATTCCTAGACAAGTTCATCCTTGAAAGCCCCATCTATACATCTTAATAAATGTGCCTTTTGATTTGATTAATCAATAACATTATTTTCACATACCTACATTCCCGAGTATTTATTTACTCTTTTGGGTTTTTGTTTCAGCCAATGTGCAAAATTTTAATATGTATGTATCAATTAGTTTGAAAAGTAATCAATGAAAAAATATTACCTGTTTATTTATTTAATGAGATATTTATTCTGATTCATTATTTATTTTTGGAGACAGGTTTTTATTTTCTGTGCTGTCTAACTTCTCTGACTTTGTGCCAATGTGCTGCTTTGAAGTGTTACATATCGTGGGTTTGTATCATTAATTAAACCCTCATTCTATATTTTAATGAAATATTTGCGCTCTGGATCTTACTTTACTTTTTATTAGTTGTGTACAAGTTGTTGGTGTGTCAAGGTCCTAGCACCGAACAATGATCCCTATTTATACTTTATAACATGCTTTTGAACCTCATTCAAATGCAAATAGCTTGCATAAATACAATATCAAAGTGGTCTACAGCAGTAGTTCTCATAACAGATTATCTGCATTTTTGCTCAACACTTTTGGGTAAAGCGAAAAAAAAAAAAAAAAAAAAAATTATATATAATACATTGTAGAAGACCATGGTTGCCAGCTTCAGAACCATGAGCCTACACACACACATATATATATATATATATGTATATTTCAGACCCAGTATTATTAGTTGTCTTGTTGTCTTTTTGGTGTAGGAAGAAAAAACTAATTATAATAATAAAAAAAGTAATTCTACAAATTATACATAGGTGAAGACCTGCATATTCACTGAGCAAAAGACTTGCGGGGTAACCAACATTCACCAGTTTACAAAAAAGGATGTATTGACTATCACATTAAGTTGCTCACTAGCACCACCAGCTGTAAGAATATTAACTGAAAATTCAACTGTTGCAAATATGTTAATGTGTCATTCATCTTTTACCCACAAGATGGCACACGCTTTTCAAAACATTTATATTTACATTATTTTGCAGATGCTCTTATCCAAAGCAACTTTCAATTGCTGATTACAGGGACAGTCCCCGTGCAGCAATTCCGGGTTACGGGTCTTGCTCAGGAACTCAGTGGTGGTAGTGCTGGAGGTAAGATTCAAAACTGCAACCTCTTGGTTGATAGGTCTGTAGGGAAGCTTCCTACCATTAGACCACCACCCCATCACCCCATTTATGAACTAAAATTCCACACATTATTTTTAAAGACAAAACCTATTTTTTTAAAGACAAAACCTAGTTTGTTTTATTGTCAGATGTAATCCATTTATGCCGCAAAGCCAGGGCTCAAGACAGGTGCTGGCGCTTGTGTTTAAGTATCTCAGTGGAGGTGAGGGTCAAGTCTTTGTTACAGATATCACAGTGGTAAAGCCTGGTTAAACTTGATGAGGATGTGGGCTTAACTGAGTCAGGATCTGTGGAAAGAGAAGAAAAAAAAGAAACAGAAACCTCAGGATACTAGTTAGATTCAGGGTTTAACCCTCAATGACTGAGATTTCAACAAGGCATCCATAATTTGGTACATAAAAAGTCAAGCAAATATCTGGTAATTTTATGGAAAATGTACTGCTGTCTGTTTTGCCTCATTAATGCAAGTGTGCCTCACCCTCTTCAGGCAGTTGTTCCTCTGCAGGCTTGCAGGTAGCCTCATGATGCATGCGCTCCAGCGGTGTCAAGGGGAGGTGCAAGTCACAATTTGGACAGCTCCAAAATGTCCTTAAACATTCACTGTAAAGGTCTTTAGAGTCCTATGTAGAACACACATGCACAAACATACAGTACTGAGCAAAAGTTTTAGGCTGGTGTGGAAAAAAATGCTGTAAACAAAGAATGCTTTCAAAAATGGAAGTGTTAATCATTTATTTTCATCAATCAACAAAATGCAGTGAATGAACAAAAGAGAAATCCAAATCAAATCAATATTTGGTGTAACCACCCTTTGCCTTCAAAACAGCATCAATTCTTCTAGGTACACTTGCACACAGTTTTTGAAGGAACTCGGCAGGTAGGTTGTTCCAAACATGATTGTGTTTCAACCTATGTGTGACATTGATGATCATTAGCACCTGTTTGGTAAAATTGGTTGATCATACACCTGACTATAATCCTACAAAATCCCTGACTTTGTGCAAGTGTACCTATAAGAACTGATGCTGGTTTGAAGGCAAAAGGTAGTAACACCAAATATTGATTTGATTTAGATTTTTCTTTTGTTCGCTCACTTCGCATTTTGTAAATTGAAAAAAAATAAACCATCATCATTATTTATATTTCTGGCATTCTTTGTTTACAGCATTTTCTCCACACCTGCCTAAAACTTTTGCACAGTACAGTGTGTGTGTGTGTATATATATATATATATATATATAAAAATGTTAAAAATCCTGGTACATGGGGAGGATTATGTAAAGCAGGGCATCGGCTTTTGGCAAAATGATATGCAGACAATGAAACAAATTTTCATACTGGATTGATCAACATCTGCATTAATGACAATGCCAACAATAATGTTGGCCCAAAGGGTGCAGGTGGATATTAGGCTATTTGACGTTTACCTGAGGAGAAGAAGAAGAGAAAGAATACATTGCTGGAGGCAGGAGGAGATAAGAATGAATAGCATATTAGAGTGGAAGTAAGGGTCAGCCATAGCATGAAATTATGGGAAAGAATAGAGGAAAGTTAAGAAAAGAGGCTGAGATTAGTGAGCAACAATATGGTTTCATGCTGAAGAAGACCACTACGGATACAATATTTGCTCTGAGGGTCTGAGTGTACCAGGGTACCATGTGTGTGAGGGCAGCAAAACAGTGATGAGAGCTGTGGTGAAATCTGCTGGCAGCACAGCTGGAGTTTGCAGAGGCAAAAATGCTAAGATTTGCACTGGGCGCAACAAGGATTAACAAGATCAGGAACACGTTTATTAAAAGGGACAGCTCTGGAGACAAAGTCAGAGAAACGAGATTGAGTTTGTTTGATTATGTGCAGAGGAGAGAAACAGTGAGTATGTCAGAATGGTACAGGATATGTTTGAGGGCAGTATGACAGCAGTGAGATCTGCAGTAGGAGTGATTATAGAAGTAGGATTACATCAAAGATCAGTGCTGAACCCTTTCTTTTTGGCAGTGGTGCAAAGGCTGACAAAGGAGATGCAGTAGTATGATGTTGGCTGTTGATATGAGTGCAGGAAGGTTGGAGTGCATGGACAAGAGTGGCAGGAGTGATCTGTGACAGACTTAGACCAGCAAGAGTGTAAGTGAAAGGTTTACTGGACATTAGTTAGTGTTATACAGGTTCAAGATGGTGGCACTGACGAAAAGACAGGTGGTTTAGCTGGATGTGTCAGAATTAAGGATGCTAAGATTTTCATTGGTAGAGATAAGGCTTCCAGGCAAGAGGAGAAAAGGAAACCAAAGAGAATGCTAATGGATGTGGTGGGAGAAGACACAGTCAGTATGAAGCAGGAAGACGCAAAGGACAGGAACAAGGGCAGCCAAGAGAAAAAAGATGATTAGCCCTGTAATTTAATTGGAAAACTCCAGGCCTTTATAGAGCACCAAGCATTTCATGAGAAATTGACTAACAGATTTCCAAAAAGAATCTGAAATAAAATCTTATTCTAGTGATGCAAGGTTTATTTGCAGCAGTAATTAAACATTACCTAAGGCAATCAAAGCTAAAAAATTAGCAAAGTTCTGCTGCAAGAAAGCTGTTAGCAAACAAGTATGTGGACTTCCAAATCAGTTTTACAGTTTAAGTTTAACTCTCTGTTAAGGTAACTAAACAAAATTTAAAGATATTTGATTCACAAGAAGTCACTTGTGAATTGTGAAAAACGATACGAAACGAACGAAAAAAGATAACCATTTTCTTGCCAAGGAGGACAAGACTGAAGATCACTCTTACATGCTGAATTAGTTTGAATAGCAGACTGGATGGTTTAAAAGGAGTGTGTTACTTGAAATCATTGTCATCCCCTCATTAACCATGGTTACCTACATGGAAACAAGTGCAGTCATCAATGCTTTGCACAAAAAAGGGCTTCACAGGCAAGGATACTGCTGCTAGTAAGACTGCACTTCAATCAACCATTTAAGAACTTCAAAGGAAGAGGTTCAATTGTTGTGAAGAAGGCGTCAGGGTGGCAAAAAAAAAGTCCAGGAAGCGCCTGGCCTGTTTTCAGTTGATTTAGCTGCTGGATCACGGCACCACCAGTGCAAAGCTTGCAGAGGAATTGGCAGCAGGCAGGTGTGAATCTATCTCCATGCACAGAGAGCTCATAACTTCTGGAGGATGGCCTCGTGTCAAGAAGGGCAGCAAAGACTACTGTCTGGTCTGGAAACAGCAGGAACAGAATGATATGCAGCAAAAAGTACAGGGACTGGACTGCTGAGTACTATCCAGAAAAAAGATTGTCTGGAGAAGAGGTGAGGTGAGCACTACCACCACTTGTGTCCTGCCAACAGTAAAACATACTGAGACCATTCGTGTGGGGTTGCTTCTCAGCCAAGGGAGTGGGCTCAAACTCATGAATAAAGGACGGTACCAAAACATCCTCCAAGAGTAACTCCTAACCATCAAAGAACAGTTTAATGAAGAACAATGCATTTTTTAGAATGATGGAGCATGAAAGGCAAAAGTGGTAACTAAGTGGCTTGGGGAACAAGACATTTAAATTTTGGGTCCATGGCCAAGAAACTCCCCAGACCATTGCGAACTTTTGGGCAATCCTTAAGAGTGAAAGTGACTATTTGAGGCGGATGGACAAACAAAACCCACAAATTCTGACAAACTCCAAGCATTGGTTATACAAGAATGAATGGGCTGCAATCACTCAGGATTTGGCCTAGATGCTGATTGACAGCATACCAGGGAAAAAGAAGGGCCAATACTGCTAATATTGACTCAATAGTACAAATAACAGAAAACTTGTGCATAACTATTCAAGTCAGTGATTATTCAAGTCAGTCCCTTGTAGAGCCACCTTTTGCAGCACTTACAGCTGCAAGTTGCTTTGGATAAGTCTCTATGAGCTTGCCACTGGGATTTTTGCCCATTCCTCAAGGCAAAACTACTCCAGCTCCTTCATATTGAATGGTTTTCGCTTGTGAACAGCAATCTTCAAGTCTGACCACAGATTCTCAATTGGATTGAGATCTGGACTTTGACTCGGCCATTCCAACACCATTTAAATGTTTCCCCTTAAACCACTTGAGTGTTGCTTTATGTGTAATGCTTCGGGTCATTGTCCTGCTGGAAAGTGAACCTCTGTCCCAGTCTCAAATCACAGGCAGACTGACAGGTTTTGCTCAAGAATATCCCTGTATTTAGCACCATCCATCTTTCCCTCAACTCAGACCAGTTTCCCCAGTCCCTGCTGCTGAAAAACATTTCCACAGCATGATGCTGCCACCACTATGTTTCACTGTGACAATGGCATTTTTGGGGTAATGGGAAGTGTTGGGTTTGCATCAGACGTAGCATTTTGCTTGGTGGCCGAAAAGTTAAATTTTAGTCTCATCTGACCAGGGCACCTTCCTCCATACATTTGGGGAGTCGCCCACGTGCCTTTTGGCAAACTCTAAACGTGCCTTCTTATTTTTAACGTTAAGTAATGTAAGTAATGGCTTTTTTCTGGCCACTCTTCCATAAAGCCCAGCTCTATGGAGTGGACAGCTTATTGTGGTCCTATGGACAGATACTCCAGTCTCTGCTGTGGAACTCTGCATCTCATTCAGGGTTACCTTTGGTCTCCGTACTGCCTCTCTGATTAATGCCCTCCTTGCCCGGTCTGTGAATTTTGGTGGGTGGCCCTCTCTTGGATAGGTATACTGACAGATCATATGACACTTAAATTACGCACAGGTGGACTTCATTTCATTATGTGAATTTTGAAGGTAATTGGTTGCACCAGGACCAGAAACAAAAAATCTAAAATAAAATTCTGGGACAGACCAGTAAATTCAGTAAATTCAGGTTTGTTGAGGGTGGTGTGTGGGTTCGCCAATGTCACAGGGTGCTCTCATGTTTGTAAAACCCCTGGAGCTGTCCTTTTTAGACAGGATCAGTCCTTTTTAGTCGGGTTGTAATTGGAGTCACTTTACTGCATTCTTTAAACTTACGGTCTATACAATGAGTTCAAAACAGATCTAATTCCTTTCTCTTTGTTTGAGATGGATGACTATCCACCATCTGTGTGGTGGACAGTTTGGATGTTTCCAGAGGGCAATTCCATTGATCTCCATGAGGGTCTCCTGAATTCCATGCCAGCTGCTATACCAAGTCGGCGAAACTACCATCATCTTATTTTTCTCCCAACCTGAACAGCTCCAACAGACTGGCTCTTTTGCAGGAGCTGTTGCCACGAAGGTTAAAGCTTCCCCCACTCAAACAGAGCTACCACCATTAGATCATGAACCTCCATTTACAGTCACCAATAGACTCTTACTTTAACTCATATTTACTGGAAGTCATCACTATACAGGGTTTTTCTCTCTTTTTTTTCTTTCATTTCCGGTGTTGACCAGAGGAGGATGGGTTCCCCTTTTGGGTCTTGGTTGAGTCCACTGTTGTACCAGAGTACAAAAATACAGTCCCACACAAAATAAATTAGAATTTGCCCCAAGGTTTCTTCCTTTTTTGGGGGAGTTTTTCCTTGCCTCAGCTTACCCAGTTGGGGCTCGGACCTGGATTCTGTAAAGCTGCTTTGTGACAACAACAGTTGTGAAAAGCGCTATATAAATAAAGTTGACTTGATTTGACTTGACTGACTTTTTAGGGTCTTCATGGCAAAGGGGGTGAATACATATGCACACGCCAATTTTCAGTTGTTTTTTTTTATTATTATTTTTATATATATACACACACACACATTTTATTTATTTATTTTCTTTTCTCTTCTCATTTCACTTCACCAACTTAGACTATTTTGTGCAGATCCATCACATCAAATAAGATTAAGAAATATTTAAATTACAGGTTGGAATGTAACAAAATAGGTAAAAAGCCAAGGGAGGTGAATACGTTTGCAAGGCACTGTATGTCTAAAATGGGCAGTGTTTGCTGCTGTTCTGTGCTTGGTTAATTTACCACAGCAAGACACATGACACTAACATTATATTGCCACTACACTAAAAATGTTAAAAATTATCCAACATGGAAAAATTAACAGATCATTGGTGGCCCTGATCTGAAAATACTCATTTCTTTTCCTGTTCATCCTCATCACACCCACTGAAAATCTTAGCATCTATAACGCTGCTACCAGTCTTTTCCTCAGCGCCACTGTCTCCAACCCTTATAGCATAGCTGGTCTTACTACTGTCCTGTAAACCTTCCTGTTGACTCTTGCTGTTACACGTCTCTGATTAATTTCCACCCATTCCCTGAACTCTACTCCCTTCATCCTAACCATTTCACATTCCTCCCTCATTCAAACTCATGTATTCTCTCTTTGTCCTAGTCCTTTTCATTCCTCTCCTTTCTAGAGCATATCTCCAGGTTCCTCTTAAGATGCTTCCTACGTTCACTACAGATCACTTTCCATCTGTAGTGCTCTTTCTCAGCATGAAACCATACTGTTGCTCACTAATCCTCACCTCTTTTCTTAACCTAGCTTCCACTACTCTTTCCCATAACTTTATCCCTCTATAGCAAGTACAGCTTTGTGCATCACCCTTATTCTTGAAAATTGGAGCTAGTTCACTTCTCCACTCCAACTTTCCAAGATTGTGTTAAAGAACCAGGTTAGATGCTCTACTGCCAAAACACCTCCATGCTTCCATAGGTACATCATCTGGACCAACAGCTTTCCATTCTTCATCCTCTTCATCACTGCCCTTACTTCCTTCTTGCTAATTCACTGTACTTTCTGGTTCACTATCTTCACATCGTCCAATCTACTCTCCCTCTTGTTCTCTTCATTCATTAGTTATTCAAGGTTCTCTTTCCATCTGCTCAGCATGCTCTGTTCATTTGTGTGTTTCCATTCTTATCCTTTATCGACCTAACCTGCTGCACAACTTTGTAGCTCTGTCTAGCTAATTGGTATAGGTCTCATTCATTCTGCAAAAGTAGCGAAAAAAATTACTCACGGACAGGCAGTTGTATGTGAAGTAGTTGGTGACTTGTAGACCTCCTTTAACTGGATCTGGTTCAGTATTCATCCCAGGAAACAGCTGGGGAAGTGAAAGCTCTGTGCCCAGCTGGGGTCCAATGTAAAGATTCTGAGACTGCAGTGCGGTCAAACGTCTTAGACTGTAACTCACCTGACCAGAGAACTCTGCATTAACTATTTGTGAAATTGACTATTTGTCACTGTGATGCACAGCACAGCATACAGAGAAACACAACCTCTACTTTAAACCCATACACACGTGCAGTAGGGGCAGCAATTTAAAGCTGTCTGGGGAGCCTTTCAAACCTGGGGCCTTCTGATCTCTAACCACTAGGTCACCGCTGCTCTTTAATTTCTTAATTCCCTTTCTCTTTATTCTGATTTTCAGTTATTGACATTAGAGAAATCTGAAATCTAATTATGAGGATACAGTAAAAATATGCACAAGATAAGTTGAAAATTGTCATTTTGAAGCTCTTCTCAGCCATTTAATATGGAACAACCAGATCCCTAAGAGAAAGCAAGAGTTCTGTGATTTTTTTCATTCTCTTTCTTATGGAACTTACCTAAAATGCAGCCAAGCTCATAAGAAGCTCATAAGAAGACTCATACATACATGTTCTTGTGAATGGAAATGTTACCTATATTCCACTTTTCTCCATGGGTATTCTAACTATTCTGGAACAGCAATCATTCTGCAAACTTTCTGTCTTTCTGTTGTGGTACCTAAGTCGGTCATAAAAAAAAAAAAAAAAAAAAACCCATCAAGAAGCAAATGCTGTCACAGGATTAGTGCCATTATGGGTAGATTTTGAATATTTTTAGATAGGGAACTTAATTATATGTTGTATTCTTCTGCAGTTATTATTTAAGTTGATTGACTCCTCAGAACCTGCCCTAACTTCAGGCTTTTTTATTTTTATATTTTTTGGAAAAAGTACAAATATGCCCCTTTGCAATAAGAAAGTGAATAAAGTTAGCTTTGTCCTTTAGGGTATACAGTTGCACCTTAAGAAGCCAGTATTTATTGGTACGTTACATTTTTTTTCTCTCAAAGTATATTATGTTTGTTGTGATTTATAAAGTACTTTCAATTTGTTTAGAAATATTAAACCTGACTAATGCACTAAATATTTCACACAAAATCAATTAAATAATGAATACTTAATCCAGTGGCATATGAACAAATACCTCAGTATAAACCAGAAAGCGTTCAAGTCCCTTGGTGAGTTTCTTCAGCTCATGTTGGGCTGGTTTAGGCCCAGCCATCCCCAGGCCTTTGGTGGAGCTCTGACCGCTGTTTCCCAGATGGAATTTGAGGAGTCTTTCCCACTCACTCCTCAGGGTCAGGGCAGAAGAAAGTGTATTGAGAGCTGCCTCTCCATCACTCAAAGTCAGCTCCAGCCAGCCATCCACAACCAGCCGTGTGCAATCAGCATTGCTGTCCACAGTGTTCGCCACCAGGAGCAAGGCCTGTTAAATAATAAAATGGCAAATAAACAGCCAGAATCTCAAAACTAAGAAAACGTTTAAACAAGTTTATGAATTAAGGGAAATTAATTTGCTAATTTTATCATTTATTGAGTGTAACATTAAAGAAGCCATAATTCTAAATATATATTCATTAAGTATATCATTGCTGATGTCCCATAATGCCTCCCTGCCATTTTACTAACCTGCAAGGCGGGGACACGTACACAGTTCGATACATAGGGCTTGTTGGTTTCTAATAGAGTGACAAAAGCTAACAACTGATGCCTATTACTCTGTCCCTTATTAGCACCTAAAGAGAGAAATAGAGAATGCATTAATGGGCCAGAGAACTGTAGTGAAAAATAGTGCAAGAGATGCAAACATTGACAGCTTTTGGAGTTGGTCTAAATGTGGACTGTTTAAGAGCAGTGTGTACCAAACTCGCTGGATTCATACTCAGGAACATGTAGCACATCTGGGTCACTGGCAAACACACTGGTTGGGTGAATCACAACCCCTTGCTTGTTACAAGTGTGAAACACCTAAAACAACAAAACACATCAAGATGGATAATATAGCTGCTCAAAGAAATGTTGTGACCATAGGTTCTCTCTCTCTCTCTCTCTCTCTCTCTCTCTCTCTCTCTCTCTCTCTCTCTCTCTCTGTGTGGGTGAGGGTGAGTGTGTGATTTTCAAATGACAGTATGTTAATTTATAAAATGTCAACATCCATAGTCTGGGCAGAATTCAGAATATTATGAGCATGCGCGCCGCCCTCGATACCTGTTCAGAGTCTTTGCGGGTAGCATTATGTTCATCAGGGAGTGCCAACTGCGGGTACAGTCCTCGCAACAGCACCAGTCTAAGCAATGCCTTTTGTTGAGATGACAAATCCGCACTAACATATGCAGCTTCTTGAAGCTCAGTCACATTATGGCGCAGTTTGAACTTCACTTCCTGTGAAGTAACCATCACAACAGAATTTGAGCAACTTAAACAAATTTATTTGCTGCATCTTAGCCCAGTCTAAGTTTTCTTTTCTGCTGCTGAATTATCTGAAGTTTAAGAAAATTTGATGAATGAAAAATTTTGGGAAAAAAACCTAAGCAACCTTAATTTATTTTTATTTTTAGACTGATGTCTCATTTGCTTTTGCATTCACAAATCACCTGTATGTCCACATCTTGTCCATCAGAGTCTTTCTTCTTTCCAGATCTTGTACCCTCGCCATCTGAGCCAGAAGAAAGGTCTTCCTCCAGGCCTTCTTGCAGACGGAGAACTTTCCTGCGTCTACCCTCCTGCAAATCGTGCTCCCTTTTCATCTGGTAGAGTCTCTGCCGCTCATTTAGCCTCTCCCTGCGCTGTACCCGGTCCTGAGCTGACGGTATTGAGTGTTCCTCTGGCTGTAGCAGCCCATGGCTCCTCAACAGCTCCTACACAGAGAATACATAATTCATAGATTATCTATTGCATTCACACAGATAGACACAGAAGGGACATTCCAGCCAAAATACCTCCTTATGGACTATGTATGCTGAAGTTGAGAAAACTTAAGATAAATAAATAAATGAATAAATGAATAAATAAATATTTTTTATAAATAAATAAAAATAATTTTGGCTGCTAAATGCAAAAGGTGGTCAGATAATCAAATATAACTGTCAGGATGCCAGTTTTCTTACTGTAAGTATGACTGTGCTGACTGTTTGCCCATACAATGCAAAAAGTGTATTACTTAAATAACTCATCAGATTACTAACAACTAATGAGCATAGAAAGAAATAACAAAAAAATTACTTGCTATGTATTTCCTATATGGCGCTTTGATTCCAGTTCTCTGGCTAAACGATTGCATTAATCTAGTAAAAGATGAAAGCGTATAAGATTGAATTCTCCTTGTTACATGTGTGAGTGTGACAATCCTAGAAGTCCTCTGGTTTAAAGTGCTGCATGCTGCTAAATATATATATATTTTGCAGTTATGTCCATAAATATTTTGACAGAGACAACTTTTTTCTCATTTTGGTTCTGTACATTACCACAATGAATTTTAAATGAAACAACTCAGATGCAGTTGAAGTGCAGACTTTAAGCTTTAATTCAGTGGGTTGAACAAAAAGATTGCATAAAATTGTGAGGAACTAAAGCATTGTTTTAACACAATCCTTCCATTTCAGGGGCTCAAAGGTTATTGGACAAATTAAATAACTGAAAGTAAAATGTTCATTTCTAATACTATGATTGAAAACCCTTTGCTGGCAATGACAGCCTGAAGTCTTGAACATCACCAGATGCTGGGTTTCCTCCTTTTTAATGCTCTGCCAGGCCTTTACTGCAGCGACCTTTGGTTGCTGTTTGTTTGTGGGCCTTTCTGACCGAAGTTTAGTCTTCAACAAGTGAAATGCATGCTCAATTGGGTTCAGATCCGGTGACTGACTTGGCCATTCAAGAATATTCCACTTCTTTGCTTTAATAAACTCCTGGGTTGCTTTGACTGTATGTTTGGGTCAGTGTCCATCTGTATTATGAAACGTTATCCAATCAGTTTGACGGCATTTAGCTGGATTTGAGCAGACAGTGTGTCTTTGAACACCTCAGAATTCATTTGGCTGCTTCTGTCCTGTGTCACATCATTGTGGTAGGCTCAATGGTAGACTTAATGGTAGATATCAATACGCCTACCTCCTGGAGAGTGTTGTTCACTTTGTTGGCTGTTGTGAAGGGATTTCTCTTCACCATGGAAATGATTCTGCGATCAACCTTCACTGCTGTCTTCCGTGGAAGTCTAGGTCTTTTTGCGCTGCTGTAGATTTTGCCACTCCTAATATTGTAGCAATTTCTCAGATGGGTTTTTTCTAGTTTTTTTTAAGCTTAAGGAGGGCTTGTTTCACCTGCAAGGAGAGCTCCTTTGACCGCATGTTGTCTGTTCACAGCAAAATCTTCCACATGCAAGCACCACACCTCAAATCAAATCCAGGCCTTTTATCTGCTTAATTGATAATGATATAACGAAGGAATTGCCCACACCTGCCCATGAAATAGCCTTTGAGTCAATTGTCCAATTACTTTTGGTCCCTTTATAAAGAAGGTGGCACATTTAATTTCAAATTAATTTCAATTTTCAATTCACATTTTAAGGAGTTGGAACTCCTAAACCCTTCATCCAATTTGAAAGCTGAGAGTCTACATATTATGTCCATATCCATTATATAACTACAATTGGAAAATGTTTCAGTAAACAGATAAAAAAACAAAACTTGTGTCAGTGCATATATATATATATATATATATATATATATATATATATATATATATATATATATATATATTATGGACCAAACTGTAAATATTTTGGGATGCCTGTTATTGTTTGTTACAAAAGCCACTTTTTGATTTTAAAAAAGGAACTAGTGATGCCTGTATAAGCACCTAGACTTTCTTGCCTCCATTTACAACAACCTGCCAGACAACTTGTTACAAAATTAGTTCATGCATATGCCCTAGATTTTTTTAGCTTTAACATCCTAACTGTACTAAGAGAAAAAAAAAAGAAAATCATAAAAAGCATCATCATAAAATGCTAAAATGTCATCTAGGGCTGTACATAACCCCCTTTTTTATAAAATGATTGATGGCATGTTTATTTGCTCAAATATGATCTAAATAAATATCTTTTTAATTTATATTTTGTTACCTACATAATTTATATTTTGTTAGCTACATGTTGACAAATGTATGAAAGAATAAATTTCTGACTTCTTATAATCCAGTAACATTAGCATTATTAAATGACTGCAGGGTTAATAATATAAACCAGAACATGAAAAGTCAGCAGTAGCCACATGTAGAACTATGTGGGTTTATAATACAGTCAATGGCTGCAAATGGTTTTTAAGGCCATCTGAATAACACAAGGAAAATGTGCTAACACTGTTTAAAAAGCATATGTGTTAAAAATGTATTACTTTTACCCAAGTCCAAACTGTCCGGTTGTCCTGAAAATGTAGTAAAGGCTTGCTTTTCTGTTCTTTTTACAAACACTATGTACACTTGTATCATTTCTCCACACATATTTAAGCTGTTTACCTTAAACTGTCGCCTAAGATTGACCATCTCATATAGTCGCTGCTCCTCTAGCCCTCTTCTTTTACACCACTTCCTGGAGCCTCCTCCCCTTTCGCCTTTAACCTACAGATGAAAAATAATACATAATATAACAAAAATAAACAGACATAAAATTAATTGACCTGAACAACAATTAAACAAATTTTGGTTTCTATTTCTGTTATAGCATAACTTTAGTAAATAATGTTAGGGAACAGATTAAATACATTTTTTTCATTTCAATGAATGAGTTTTGGAAATTAAATGGTACTTCTCTTTGATGTTTTCAAGGCAGTATACACCAAAATATGATGCTTATATGGAGCTGACCTGCACCCATGCATTAAATGTGTTGAGCAGGGTGAAGGGGTCTCCCAGATCACTGTTCAGGGGCTGACGTGCAGTAAAACAGTCAGGGTTGTGGTGGGCACTTCGCAGAAGTGGTGACTGAACACTTAGTGCTGCAGCTATAGTTAATACTGGTTCCACGAGGTTGAAAAGTGAACCCAGCACTAGCATTTTACCTAATCAAACACACAAACAGAAAAAACTGCACACATAAACATTAATAAAACTTCTTACCTATAATATTGTTTAAAATACCTCTAAACTCTCTAATCTATTTTATAGATTTTAGATTTTATAAACTTAAAGTGGATGTTTTTTTGAGAAACATACTGACAATATCACGTACCTTCAGTCCAAAAACATCTGTCTGCTTGACTACAACATTTCTAACTAGTCTAAAGTATACTAAAGTATATTATTCTTTACTATGCAAGAATTTAATAGTAGTTAATGATCTCTAAGAAAAATCTTCCTAAAATAAAGGCACTTTGGTGCTTCACCAATAACCACGTCCACAGGCAACTGGGCCAATAGCCTTCCAACAGGGGTGAGCTCTCCACTGGCATCTAGGGCCCCCTGTTCCTTCAGATATTTCACTGCTGTTTGAATGCTAGAGGCTGGAGGGGGGTCTATGAAGCAAAAAGAAAGCGGATCTCCCAGGCACATACTTTTCATCTGCAGGAAAATAGACAAAAAGATCACAGCAAGGTTTTCTTTTAAGAAGATTTAAAATAACAAACAGGAACTACTGCACACACAGAACCTAATCTCAGTGCAGTTACATTAATCTTATCAGTGGAAAAAAAGAAAGAAAGTGAAAGTGACAACCCTCATCATTATGAAACGCAGCACAGCACAACGAAATTCAACCTCTGCGTTTCACCCATACACACGTGTAGCAGTGGGCAGCTATTGAAAACACCCAGGGAGCAGTGACAGGGACAGTACCTTGCTTGAGGGTACCTCAGGGCAACCTACTGGTGAGGGAATCAAAACCACAATCTTCCGATCCGGGGCTAACTCCCTAACCACTAGGCAACCACTGCCGCCCCCAAAAAAGTGCATCGCTACAGTCCAAAAATTGCAGGATTCTTCATATATAAATTGGGCTGCATAATTGCTTTTTTTATTGCTCAAGTCATTACATACCGTTGTAATACTTTATTGGGTATTAATGTCAGTAAGCACTCTTAACAGTCACCGAATATTTTAATATGTGTTCTGAGCATTATAAAGAACTCTAGACACTACAGTTTATTTTCAGGGCATTCATAACATAAGTATAGGGGTATAGGGGCTCCTTCCCTTTTTAATTTTATGTTGCAGTTTGATGTTACAATTATATTAACTTTTTCCATTCATCTATACTCAATACCCCATAATGAAAATAATTTTAGACAAATTTTCAACATTTATTAAAAATAAAAAAAAATAAAAACATCACATAGGTATTCAATACATATGCTGCATCAGGTATTTTTGGGTATGATGCATCAAGCTGTGCACACCTGGATTGGGGGAATTTTTGCCATTCACTCTCAAGCTCAATCAGGTTGGATGGGGGCCATCAATGAATAGCCAATTTTCTGGTCTCTCCAGAAATATTCAATAGGGTTCAAGTCAGGGCTCTCAATGGGCCACTCCAGCACATTCACAGAGTGTCTATAAGCCACTCCTGTGTTTTCTTTACTTTGTACTATGGGTCATTGTCATGTTGGAAGGTAAACCTTTCGCCCAGTCGGAGGTCCTGAGCACCGTACAGGTAATAATTGAGGATATCTCTCTACTTTGCTCCATTCAACTTTCTTTCAACCTTGATCAGTCTCCCAGTCTCTGCTGCTGGAAAACATTCCCACAGAAAGATACTGCACCACCATGCTTCAATGTTGGAATGGTACAGGTGATGGTGCCTGGTTTCCTTGAGACATTATATTCAGAATTGAAGCTAAACAACTCAATCTTGGTTTCTTCAGTCCAGAGCATCTTGTTCCCCACAATCTGAGTCCTTCAGGTACTTTTTTCAAACTCCAAGTGGGCTTTAATTTTTGTAGGAGTGGCAGTGGTGGCCTAGTGGTTAGGGAGTTGCCCCCGTATCGGAAGATTGTGGGTTCCATTCCCACCAGTAGGTTGCCCTGAGGTACCCTTGAGCAAGGTACCGTCCCTGTCACTGCTCCTCGGGCGCTTTCAATAGTTGCCCACTGCTGCATGGTGTTTGCATGGGTTAAATGCAGAGGTCCAATTTCGTTGTGGTTCACTGTGTGCTGTGACCTTGCAATGACAAGGGTTTTCACTTTCTGTCTATCCACTCTACCATAAAGCCCACATCGGTAGAGGCCTGCAGTTATGCAAATGTGATATTTCAGTGTTATTTTTCTCTTAGATTAATTTACATCTATAATTAATTTTTCACTTTGTCATTATGGGATACTGAGTGTAGATTAAAGAGAAAAAAATGAATTGGAAAAATGACTGTAGCATCAGGTTGCAACATAAAATTGGAAAAAAATGAAGCGTGCCTGAATACTTTAATTTTAAAAGCCACTGTATTACCCTAAATTATCCTGGAGGCCATATTAAATTTAAACTTATCACATCAAAGATTTACTCATGTGCTTTTAATGAACTGCAATAACAGCATACTGTACTTACCACATTATTTCATTACATTTATAAAGGCTTACCGTAAAGTGTGAAGAAGTCATACCTGAAGCACTAATGAGTCTAGTGCCACTCTGTGGATTTCAGGGATCGGGTATGGGGCAAAGGCCTCATAGTCTGACTCAGCGTAGAGCCGGTAACATACTCCAGGTCCAGTTCGTCCTGCGCGGCCCTTTCTCTGCTCAGAGCTGGCACGGCTGATCCAGAACTCCTGAAGCCTATGCATCTTTGCCTTTGGGTCAAAACTCATCTCCTTTACTTTACCTACCACAGGATAAGTCAGAGTAGAAAGTAAAAAAGTAATAGATGGTTTTTAAGAGACAGAAAACAGTATTGCGCATACAGAATACTTCACCTCAAAACCCTTAGTTGTAATAAAACTGTATATTTTTAACAATTTCATTTGCTTTCATCACCTAAGCCTAATTTGTATAATGTTCCATTCACCCATTCATTCTAACCAATTATTTGCTAAAGATTATCCAATCATTGTTAGGGTAAAAGAAAAGAACAACCTGGACAGATCTGCACAGCTCTGCACAATGTTCCACTAAACCTGATTGTAGGACCCTGTTGCAAATCAAGCATTTACAGATAGTCAGGTATTTTAATCCAGGCTAATTCCAGTTTCTAAGTGTATAGCAAAGTTAATTCACTGTTAAGTTCAAATCTCAGTTTATGAGAAGTTTGGTTGCAATTACATATCTGCTTAGGGAAAAATATAAACATGAGATTTAAGCATATGTATTCTCAATCCAAATCTAGGTGTCTAACCACATTTAAAAGCAATCATAATCTTCCATCTTCAGTGTGCCACTTACATTTGGCATGAAGCAACCTACTGGTAAGGGAATCAAACCCACAATCTTCCGATCCAGGGGCCAACGCTCTCAACCAATCAATTAAAACAATGCAGAATTAGAGAGTGTGCTTTCATGCTACTTCTTTCACTCTGTAGTTGTGAAACTTGTTGTAGCTGTGAAGTTACTGTACCTGAGTCAACTACAAAGCGCACCCCATCAATGGTCACCGAAGTCTCTGCTATGTTGGTAGAAATTATGCATTTTCTCACCCCGGGAGGTGCAATGTCAAACACCTTAAAGTAAAAGGTCATACATTTTATATATACATTTTATATATAACAATAAATTATGTAAACAATCCACAGCTTACTATATGTACAAACTTTAGCATGCATGGCTACATAGCATACATGGCTACATGGCCCATGTGGTGGTGGTCTAGGGGTAGGATACTTGTCTATGGACCTATGGCTCAAAAGGTTTCTGGTTAGAATCCCAACTCTGGCACTACCACCACTGTGTCTCTGAGTAAGACCCTTAACCCTGAATTTCTCCAGGGAGACTGTCCCTGTAATTAGGACATGGAAGTCGCTCTGGATAAGAGCGTCTACTAAATGCCGTAAATGTACATGTATCTTTTGCCATGGAATTTTATACTTAAGATTTCTTACTATTCTTTAGTAAGAAACTTTACATTATGTAGAGTCTATATATCTGTGACAATTAAAGGATATAAAATATGTCTTCATCTCTCAAAATATGAAAAAAATATAAAAAATATAATCATGGCAAAAGAATGAAAACTTGGGATGGGATCTTCCTACTCATTAATTTCTCAAATGTTATGATGGCTTATTCAAGGCTGAATTGAATAAAAATGTTGTTATATAACTCTTTGACTTTTGTTTAGATCTAGGAATAAGCAAATATCTAGTCCTGCATGTTATAAACATTAACTGCTGAGTTTGGGGGCAACTGTGATGTACCTTATCTTGTTGGCTGAGTGACAGCATACTGTGCAGAGGCAATACAATCCACCGATTTGTGTGTGCAGCATAGGTCTGACAAGCCTCCATGACTGTGGAAATCTCAGCTACCCCACTGAGGAACAGCAGCAGGTCCCCACGCTCTTCAGCTGGATATCGCTGGTCAATACCCTGAAGGACACGCAGGTATGGACGTGGGTCCAACTTCTCTGATTTAGACACCTGCTCCTCTACAGGAATGGGCTGGTATATTATCTATCAGTTGAGAAATAGTTGTTAAAGTCATTACTGCATCATGACATCATAACTTTTGTTGCAGTTTATTATTGTCTTTACACTCAAATATGTTTTCATTGCAGCATTCATTAAAACCATACCTGAATAGGGAAGAGTCTTCCTGGAACTTGCAGCACAGGTGCATTGTTAAAATAGCTTGAGAAGAGCTTGATGTTGATGGTGGCAGACATGAGAACCAGCCTCATGTTAGTCCGGAGAGCAAGCAGAGAACGTAGCACACCCAACAGAAAGTCACAGTGCAGGTGTCTCTCATGAACCTCATCCACAATCACCACCTGGTACTTGGCCAGAGAAGCATCTTGCTGAATCTGCCTGAGGAGCAAACCCTCAGTCAGGAACAGGAGCTTGGTAGTTGCTGTGCGACTCGCTTCAAAGCGGATCTGGTAGCCAACCTGCAGGAAAGAACACACAAGACATTCACACTTCATAGTCCTATGTTTAAGTTTATATTTATATAATTGATTTCTTTATTATATAAAGTCTAATGAAACTAATCAAATGTTTTGTAATTCTCAAAGTCCCTGGTTGTGTCATGTGGTACAACATGAAAAAATTTGGAGACATGAAAATCTAGTCTTCAATGGCACTGCATAGTTTGGCTATTGCCTCCTCAAACAATCAATAAACCTGGCAGATTTTCTTCTCTTCAATTATGCAAAATACTATAGCACTACTCATTTACATTTACGGCATTTAGCAGATGCTCTTATCCAGAGCGACTTCCATGTCCTAATTACAGGGACAGTCCACCTGCAGCAACTCAGAGTTAAGGGTCTTGCTCAGTGACCCAGTGGTGGTAGTGCCAGAGGTGGGATATGAACCTGGGACCTCTTGAGCCATAAGTCCATAGGTAGGTATACTACCACTGGACCACTGCCAAGCCTGATGCACCCATCATGTGCATCTTTCAGATGTGCCAGAAAAGAATTCGGGCAGCGGCTGACTCTTCCATCATCTCTACAAGATCTTGGTGAATTAATGCAATTCTGGACACAAATAAATGTTGTGACATTGCAGAAACTTATCAAAACGATGCCACTGCAAATGTGCACAGTAATCAAAGCTAAAGGCGGTCCAACGAAATATTAGGCCAAAGGGGTGGCGGTGGTCCAGTGGTAGGATACTTGCCTATGGACCTATGGCTCAAAAGGTCCCAGGTTCAAATCCCACCTCTGGCACTACCACCACTGGGTCCCTGAGCAAGACCCTTAACCCTGAGTTGCTCCAGGGGGACTGTCCCTGTAATTAGGACATGGAAGTTGCTCTGGATAAGAGTGTCTGCTAAATGCCGTAAATGTAAATTTATTTTTGAAGAAACCTGATCATATGAAAATATGTATGTTGAACTTAAATGATTTTAATGTATCTTAGTATCGCAAAAATATTTCTAGCCTATCCAAACCCAGTAAGATGAACGAGAAACATTTTAAGGACACAAAAGTCTTTGGCGCAAACGCCCTCTTACCCTGGAGCCATACTGGTTGAGACTCTCAAAGCTGACTCTTTTAGCGAGGGAGATGCAGGCGATGCGTCGAGGCTGAGTGCAGGCTATATTGCTAAAGCCAGACGACAGTAGATACTGGGGTACTTGGGTGGATTTCCCACAACCCGTGTCTCCTGCAACCACCACCACTGGGTAGTTCCTCACCAGCTCCACGACCCGGTCACGGTAATGAAAAATTGGTAGATTCTTCTGTTCCCGCCGTAACTTCACCAGTTTGCCAAAGCTCTGTTTCTGATTAAAGTCCAAAAAGTGCAGAAGAGCCAGACGACAGTCTGCGATCACTTGCCAGTCCAGGCCAGAAGACTCTCTGTAGCGTCTGTGACCTGAGCTCTCAAACCCATCTTCCACATCCCTGCTGCACACAGACACGTTGATCTTGTACCGGGAACTATACTCTTTCGGCAGATCAAGATCAACGGCACCTTTAACGGTCTTCCTACAGGGTTTGCTTTCCCGTGACTCGCCCTTTTTTCTACTGCTTTTTGAGGCTGCTATCTCTTTTTGAGCTTTAAAGCGTTGGAAGCGCTCAAAGAAGTTCCAGAACTCCTTATGTTCGGGGCTGGTTGCTTTGATGTAGTCATGTTGGCGAAAAAAGATTTCATCCAACTGTCCGCGACAGTGTGGACAGTTCCAGTCCCAGTCATGGGTGCTAGATCGTTTCTCAGACATTTAACGTGATTATTTCTTCTTGCCTCTACAGCTGAAATCTAACGAGAATTTACAGCAACATAGTGTTGTTCATTGAGATCGCCTGTTAGATATCCACGCAAAGGGTGAAAAACTGGACTAACCTGGCGGAGCGACAACAAAGCAGGACAGCAATATGGTCCGTCCTGATATTTAGGCCGGGTAGTACAGGTTCTGATATAGTGTTTCCGGGATAACTACATGAACCTTTTCTTCTTGCTGTTATTGTTGTTGATAATAATACATAAAATAAGGAAGATTTCTCTGGGCTAAAATTGAGAGTATGTTCAGATTTTTTTTTTCCTGAAACATTTCTTTTTATTCATTATAGATATGTTTAAAGGCCTCCTGCATCCTGGCATAAGTGTTTGTGTCATCAATTTATGGTTCATTGAGGACAAGCAAAATAGGTACCAAAATATTGCAAAATGAATGCAATATTAGCCAAACATGGGAAACACATACTTTATTAAACCATGTATGTAATGCCTTATATGTTACATAAATAAACAACTACATAAATACATTGTATCACTATTACTCATAATGAAAACATTTCACAGTGTGTTTCAAAATGTGTTGTTACAGCAAAATCTTCTCTAGGACAACCTGAACTATTTGGTTTTCTACTGCTGTTATGTTCCATGCTTGATAAGCAATCCTGTGGAAAGAGTTAAATTCTATTACAGACATCTGTATAGACAATTAAACAGGATACAATATATTGTTATTAAAATGACGAGATTAATACATTTAATTGTATATCATTCTAAAAGCTAACCTTCTGTGTTTGGGCAGGTAGGACAGGAGAAGATGATGAATTACTATTTTCCTTTTTCTCCATTCAAAGTATAGCAGCCGCTGAGTGTTGAACTCAAGGGAAATGGTATGAAAATCCCCATCACTGTCTGCTGATACCATGAACCGATAGACTTTATTTGCAACAAACTCGGTCACATCATGTCTGAGAACAAAATTAATTTCATTATAAATATTCATTATTTTACTTTATTTATGCTATAGAATTATTCTACTATAATAGAGTGTAGAACTGGGCTACATTTTCTCACCCTGACACCAACAGGAATGACGTCTTATTTGAAGTTCCTTTAAGCTGGAGGTAGAGCTTGGCTTTCACTGTGAAGAACCCTCCAAGATTCAGGTCCAACAAGAGAGGTGTGGCTAAATTTGGCAACATTATTCAAGAGTAAGGTTTCATTTTATATTTTAAATACTTGAAATAGCAAATAATATTATAAATGAAATATATATATATATATATATATATTTATACCACAGTAAGGGGGACCAGATGTAATAGTTAAGAAAGCAGTCATGTGTTTGAACGAAAATGGGCGAATGGTTGGCAGCCAGATGATGTTGTAACCTGCAAAAAAGAACAGCGAGACTGTAACGATAATTACAATCCTAAATAAATGAGTCTGAAAAAAGTGACAGAAACTGACATGACATGACAGACATGCATGACAGACATGCTTCTCACCCATTTCTGGGCATGTGTTAAGATCCAGCAGATGACAGAGCGTACAGTGTCCATGCTGAAAGTCCAACAATGACTGGCAGGGGAAGGCAAAATGATGACAGGGTGCCTGAATGGAGCTGGTATAAATCTGGTGGGCGCGATGATGGCTGCACAGCAGGTATTTTTCTCCTGCCACAGAGTGATTAATTACAAAAAGCACAAACTAGAAAGCAAATGTAAGAAAAAAACATAGAACATTCAATGCATTTAGTAAATCCAACAAAAGAGACACACAAGGTTTTATCTTGAGAGGTTGTAGACATAGTGTCTATAATATCGGGGCAGCGGTGGCCTAGTGGTTAGGGCGTTAGCCGCATGATCGGAGGATCAGGGGTTCAAACCCCTTCCCAATAGGTTGCCCTGAGGTACCCTTGAGCAAGGTACCGTCCCCATCACTGCTCCCCGGGCGCTTTCAATAGCTGCCCACTGCTGCACGGGTTTGAGTGTGCATGGGTTAAATGCAGAGGTCCAATTTCGTTGTGGTTCATGTGTGCTGTGCCGTGACCTCACTTTCACTTTTTCAATTGCCTGAGGGCTTCAATAGGTGGTTAGCGACTTGTTAGCCTTGCATTTCTTTCATTGTAGATATAGGTGGAGAAACTTTATTCTTTAAATTCCAAACATTTTCTTACAAACATTCAAGGAAAATATATTTTTCAGGCTGGTCTCCATGTACCACTGTTTTTTTTTTTATACATCCTAGCTCATACATTCTTGTCACATTAATGTTATCAGATTTGCATTGAATTTCAGGACAAAAAGAAAGAAAGCAAGCAAGAAAGAAGGATAGGTGGCTACATTTCCAGTGTAGTATAAAGAAATAGAGGAAATATTCAGTCTTTGTAATACCTGCTAAGGGTACTATTGATGCTTACTGTTAATAAGTCCTCTGGGACATCCTGGTAACTGAAACCCAGTGCCAATGTAGAAATCCACATGACCAAGAGGACTGGAGAAACCAAGGGCATGTAAAGGCTCATTGGCTGGAAGGTATAACATAGATCATTATGTATAATGTTTTTTTGTTTGTTTTGTTTTTTATCCTATACAGCAGTAATCAGGAAAAATAAGGTTGTACATGAAAATTTGGCATCCATGGTGAAATGAAATGTTTTGTGAAAATAAGTGAAAATAAGATTTTCTTCATATTATTGCTATACATTTTTGTTTTTCTGTTGGATTTAACGCAATAATAAACCATAAAATATACACTATTTTAAACCTATGCCACATGTATGTTTTAAATGTTCCAATATTTTATGCTTAGTAAAGAAATAAATATATGCTTTTCCTACATGTTTAAGTTTATTCTTCCTGTAAAAGACTGAATGTACTTTCGCTTATAAAATCAACAAAACATTCAGTAAGATTTGAGAACTTTTGCCTATGACTTTGTGTATATAATTCTAAGAACAAGGCCCCTAGTGAATATGCTGCTTCATTACAAATCATATAATCAGCAAAAATTTTTTAAGCAACTCTTTTTGAGTATAATGCTGTAGCTTGGCACCCCTTTTGGGCAGTTTGTCCTATTCTAAAGCCAATTTCTTCTTGCAACAATAAAAGTGATACCTTTCTTGGCTAATACAATCTATTCTGATTCTGATGAAATTCTGATGAAAATGAAAAATGAATCATGTCTCACGATTGAAGTTGCTATGGATCACGTCAACATACTGCCCATCAGTGTAATCCAAGTAGATAGAATTGTTTGCTTCTGAGAAAACAGGTGCAAAAGGATCGAGGCCTGTCCAGTGGAAACATTCATGAATGACACGCAACCATGGAAAAAGCCAGGTAGAATAATATCAATTAACACATCATGAAAACAAGTTTATATTTATCAAACTAACTTAGATATCCAAAGGCTTGAGGATGAAGACCGCAAAAGATGATATATTCTAAATATTCCCTGTCGATTTTTTTATCCTTCAGCAAAATCATTAAAAACCAAAACACACACAAAAGTCATTCTAGGAGTAGCCTAATGTACTAAAGTGTTTTAGCATCTTTTAAAAAGGCAAAATATTTATTCAGGGTTTCACTAAGATTTCTTTTATTACCTGTTATCCTCCCAATAGTTCCATTCAGACTAGAGCCTGCAATGCCAGCTATGTGTGCTCCAACTCCAAAGCCAATTAAGTAAAACATATCGGGAGTTGACCCAATGACCTTAAAAAAAAAAAAAAAAAGAATGATGAATGGATAATAAAATTGTTGCTTTCAATTAGCTATTTAATGATGGTAGAGAATCATACTTACTTGTCCAGGTATATTTGAAGATGTAATTTATCTCAAGGTAAATTCGGATAACTTACTGTTATATCTATTGTTCAGAATAGTACATTTATTAATTTTTTTTATTAGGCAACATGAAGAACAACTTTTTGAGTTTTAGTTGGTATAAAAATGTTGAAAAACTGAGGTTTTGATTAAACAGTAATAATATGCAGATGCAGCACATTGAGACAGTCAGAGTCTATGTGAATTCTAAATGCTTATACACCCACCAAGAGTTGCTGTATGGTTTGAGCCAACTTTCTCCCAACCTGTTCAGCTGCTGCAGTCAGTTCCATCTCATCAAGAATTAGCCAGTCAAGAGCAAATACATTGTCTTGACCCACAGCAAGTAGCTCCTGGGCCATAATCCTAACCCAGCTGGGCTGAACAGCAGCTGGTCTCTTCCCTGGCACGATCATGATGGTGGGCCTATTAGGGTCCCACATATGCTGTGGATTACCCTTAAGGATGCTGAATGGAGAACCACAAGAGCTTTGTGTTGTGAACTTCAGCAGACGTACCACTGATGAAGGGGGGTTAATATGGAAGAAATCCATACATCTGAATTCTACACCTGTGGACAGAATTGTACAAGACGGTATAGACTGAACAATATTTCTCTGAATTTGCATCAGTTTAGTATAATTTATTTTGCAAAGTGGTACAACCTAGTATTTTAATTACAGTGTAGTATTATAATGTAGTTACCTTTTATTAGTATATTCCTAGGACATCACATACACATATTGGTGGCTTAAAAATTCTACTTTTTAAAGTTCAGATGTCCCAAGTGTGGTGTAGTGGTGGTCTAGTGGTAGGATACTTGCCTATGGACTTATGGCCCTGGGATTTGGTCCCAGGTTCAAATCCCACCTCTAGCACTACCACCACTGGGTCCCTGAGCAAGACCCTTAACCCAGAGTTGCTCCAGAGAGACTGTAATTAGGGCATGGAAGTCGCTCTGGATAAGAGCGTCTGCTAAATGCCATAAATAAGTGTGATGTAAACAGACCACATGAAGGGTAAATTGATGTTTACACACAGTAGATTTATAATGAACTAATATTTAATAATGAAAATTCACCATAATACCACAGTGAACCTTTTGTTTCATATCACAAATGTTACTTTGTCACTGCATTATTTATCTGAACGTACAGTCCCCTCCAATAGTATTGAAACAGCAAAGCCAATTTATTTGTTTTTGCTAAGCACTGAAGACATAGTGTTCATAAGCTAACATAAGCTCAGTCTTTACTTCCTGATATTAACACTTAGATTTTATTCATTAAATACCATAGGATAAAACACCTTTTGTATATTGTACCAGTTGAACAAGTGAATCATCTTTTGAAGATGATGACAGAAACAGCCTGGAACTATAATAGAAAAATGCTGCACAAAACTATAACCAAAGGAAATAAACAACAATTTGGTGATTTCAACTGGTTGAAGGATGGATGCAGTTATTGCAAAGAATGGATATTAAGCTTTATTTACTTGAATTTAAAGGTTTTCTTCAAGTACTTTTGTAAGTAGATGGTCAGATACACAATGTGCTACATTCTACATCACTTAACAAATCTTGATGTATATACCAGGAAACAAAAGCTGACAATTTGATCTTCTATCTTATACTTGACCTCAGACCCAGATGGCTTCAGTGCATACCAACAAAAGATGAACTGGCCTTGCTGTTGCAATAATTTTGGAGGGGAATGCATGTCAAATTTGTTTCCCTGTATACAAATCCTGTATTCCTAAAGACTGTCTTAATACTGACTGTAAACACACTGTAAAAGTTAGACAGTGACTCATTTGATTTACAGATGACATTACATAAGAAAATGATCTAAAAAATGTTTGAGGGCTTTTACCTGAACCCAGGCTGGAAATAAGCCAGAGGATAACTGCAATTAATTTAGATGGAGGCCACAGAAATAGTCTTTGACACACTTCCATTCCCTCTATGACCCTGCTCACACAACGCAAATATCTCACAGTTACTGCCACATATCTGTGCCAGTTTAACTGACACATCCTCATGTAGATATACTGAAGGAGGAGCTAAGGTTGTGCTGAAGTTCGTAGAACACAGGAGTGCAGTCCCACAATAAAATGTCTAACACAAGCAAATTCATATTTAAAATGAAAATACTTTTTGATTGTATGCTCTTTGTTGTCTAAAAATCAGAAATAACCATAATACAGTTAATTAACCAGACTTATTTAAAAAAGTTCAAGCTATTTTATTAGAAGACAAAACATCAGAAGAACCATTATTTAGGGCACAAATAAGTCTTCCAACATCCTTCAAATGACTAAAATGTACAATAAATGCAATCCCTGAAAAAGACAATGAGCTCAAAGAGTCATCATTACAAATTTAAAAGGCAAATTTCCTGATATAAATAAAAGGCAAGGCTACAAGTGCTTTGCATAAACGTGACTGATCATGATCACTGTAATTTACCTAATGCATATACACATTCTAAAAGCTAACAATTAAATTCTACCAACAAGAGAAGTTGAGAAAATACACACAAGAACTTTCTGGGGGGGGGGGGGTACACGGACACTACCAATCTAATGTTTAAGCTCACATAGGTGGTAATGGGAACCAGTTCAAACCAAACAATACCTTTAAAAGCCACCTTACAGAAATTTGCTGCATGAAAAGTTGTGTTTTGTTGAAAACACACAACTCCACACCAATCACTTTGAAGAAATTCATAGCTGTAAGATTTCAATGTGCCATTTTACATTAAACCAGTCTTTTTGACTCTGTTCACATCTCAGCTTTTGAAATATTAAGATATATTTGTGGAAGTCCTCTAGTAAGCAGACTGATAAAACACTTTTCACATTTTTATTGTGTAGGTGGAATAATAATTGTTAGAAGATGTAGAGAATATCAGTGCCCTCAACAATTATCAATACCCACAAATAACATTAAATCTCATCTCATTAGAAAAAGGTTATTTGAAGAGAAAATCATTATTTTTTGTTGCTATCTACAAACACACAGTTGCGTTTAAATCATTGTTCAGAAGCATGTTTAAAAAGAGGAAAATAAATGTATTTACAAATAATAAAAGAAAACCCTGGTACTTCCCTTAATGAAATATACAAATATAAAACAGTTGACCAAAAATGTGCACTCTTTTTTTAAAAAAAAAAAAAAAAAAAAAAACACACACAACAACAAAAACTTATTTTTTCTGTGAAACATCTGTTAATCACTGTGTTAAGACATTTGAGTTTTGGTGTATCTGATAAACCAATACAGGTAAGGTGGACAAATACGCTCCAAGGACTCATCATGTCTTGTGTCAAACATATCTTTGACCTAATCTTACAGACAGCCTCAAGCTCCATGCACGTTTTTGGCTATTTGTCCAATTAGGCAAAAATCAATATATAGATCGATTAAAGTTCTTTGGTCCATAATTTTAAACTGCTTTTCATGGAGTTATACTCCTGTCTTCTCTTTGATCCAGCCACGGAATTTGGTAACAGTGGTGTAAATACCAGGCTTGTTTCTGCGGGCACAGCCATCACCCCAGCTTACCACTCCTGCCAGAAACATTCGTCCAGTTTCGAGGCTTGAGAGAGGACCACCAGAATCCCCCTAATTAAGATAATAAATAAATAAATGAATAAACAAACAAATAAATAAAAATTAAGAAAATATCTAACAATGAATAAACAAAAATGAGCTGGATAAATGTGAAATGTGAAAAATAGCAACTCTTTGTATTGATATGAGAAAGATACAAAGATGGACAAAGAAAACACACACACCTGACAGGCATCCACCCCTCCAGCTAAGATCCCAGCACACGTCATGCGAGAAGTGATCTGCCCTTTCATCAGTTGATCACACACTGTGCTGTTAATAATCCGCACCTCTGCTTTCTGTAGCACTGTCGCACCAGTGCCTGGGATAAAGGAGAAGAAAATAAATAAATAATAAATACAAATAAAGCTCATTATGTTCTTTGTGCAGAGAGCAAATAACATAACAGTAAGTTCAGTTTTCTATTATAATGATATGTATATATTTCTTCCAATCCTCTGCATCTTCCTCTTTAATACCGACAGCCTGCATGTCCTCTGTCACCATATTGATAAACTAAACTAAAAATTAATCTGCCACATTCTTTTTCTCTCCTCCTCGAACCGCCACCTTATCGTGGTGGAGGGGTTTGCGTGTCCCAATGATCCTGGGAGCTATGTTGTCGGGGGCTTTATGCCCCTGGTAGGGGCACCCAAGGCAAACCGGTCCTAGGAGACAAAGAGCAGTTCAGACCTCTTGTGATGAGAAAGATCATTGGACGACGCTTTCCCTCACCCGGACGTGGGTCACCGGGGTCTCCCTCTGGAGCCAGGCCTGGAGGTGGGACCCGCTGGCGAGCGCCTGGTGGTCGGGCCTTCACCCATGGGGCCCGGCCGGGCTCAGCCCAAAGAGGCAACGTGGGTCCCCCTTCCCATGGGCTCACCACCTGTGGGAGGGGCCAAAGAGGTAGGGTGCGTTGTGAGCTGGGCGGTGGCCGAAAACGGGGGCCTTGGCGGTCCGATCCTCGGCTGCAGAAGCTGGCTCTAGGGACGTGGAACGTCACCTCTCTGGTGGGGAAGGAGCCTGAGCTAGTGCGCGAGGTTGAGCAGTTCCAGCTAGATATAGTTGGACTCACCTCGACGCACAGCTTGGACTCTGGAACCAGTCTCCTTGAGAGGGGCTGGACTCTTTTCCACTCTGGAGTTGCCACCGGGGAGAGGCGCCGAGCAGGTGTGGGCATACTTATTGCCCCACGGCTTGGGGCCAGTACATTGGGGTTTACCCCGGTAGATGAGAGGGTGGCGGCCCTCCGCCTTCGGGTCGGGGGACGGGTCCTTAGTGTTGTCTGCGCTTATGCGCCAAACAGCATTTTGGACTACCCACCCTTTCTGCGGTCTCAGGAGGGGGAGCTAGAGAGCGTCCCTCCTGGTGACTCCATCGTTCTGCTGGGGGACTTCAATGCTCACGTGGGTAATGACAGTGACACCTGGAAGGGTGTAATTGGGAGGAATGGACCCCCCGATCTGAACCAGAGCGGTGCTCTGTTATTGGACTTTTGTGCTCATCACGGATTGTCCATAACGAACACCATGTTCAGGCATAAGGATGTCCATATGTGCACCTGGCACCAGGACACCCTAGGCCGCAGTTCAATGATCGACTTTGTGGTCGTGTCATCGGACTTGCGGCCCCATGTCTTGGACACTCGGGTAAAGAGAGGGGCGGAGCTGTCAACCGACCATCACCTGGTGGTGAGTTGGCTTCGTTGGTGGGGGAGGATGCCGGTCAGGCCTGGTAGGCCCAAACATATCGTGAGGGTCTGCTGGGAACGTCTGGCAGAGTCCCCTGTCAGGACAAGCTTCAACTCCCACCTCCATCAAAGCTTTAACCACGTCCCGGGGGAGGTGGGGGACATTGAGTCTGAATGGACTATGTTCCGCGCCTCCATTGTCAAGGCGGCTGACCGGAGCTGTGGGCGGGAGGTGGTCGGTGCCTGTCGCGGTGGCAACCCTAGAACCCGTTGGTGGACACCAGCGGTGAGGGATGCCATCAAGCTGAAGAAGGAGTCCTACCGGGCCTTTTTGGCCAGTGGGGCTCCGGAGGCAGCTGATAGGTACCGACAGGCCAAGCGAAATGCGGCTCTGGTGGTCGCTGAGGCAAAAACTCGGGCATGGGAGGAGTTTGGAGAGGCCATGGAGAAGGACTTCCAGACGGCTTCGAGGAAATTCTGGTCCACCATCTGGCGTCTCAGGAGGGGAAAGCAGTGCACGGTCAACACAGTATATAGTGGGGATGGTGCGCTGCTGACCTCGACTCGGGACGTCGTGGGTCGGTGGGGGGAGTACTTCGAAGACCTCCTTAGACCGAAGACCACCAACATGCCTTCCGAGGAGGAAGCAGAGCCTGGGGACATAGAGGTGGACTCTTCCATCTCTGGGGTCGAGGTTGCCAAGGTGGTCAAAAAGCTCCTTGGTGGCAGGGCTCCGGGAGTGGATGAGATCCGCCCAGAGTTCCTCAAGGCTCTGGATATTGTAGGACTGTCATGGCTGACACGCCTCTGCAACATCGCATGGACATCGGGGACGGTGCCTCTGGATTGGCAAACCGGGGTGGTGGTCCCCCTCTTTAAGAAACGGGACCGGAGGGTGTGTTCCAACTATCGAGGGATCACACTTCTCAGCCTCCCGGGGAAAGTCTATTCAGGGGTCCTGGAAAGGAGGGTCCGTCGGATAGTCGAACCTCGGATTCAGGAGGAGCAGTGTGGTTTTCGTCCAGGTCGCGGAACAGTGGACCAGCTCTACACCCTTAGCAGGTCCTGGAGGGTGCATGGGAGTTTGGCCAACCAGTTTACATGTGCTTTGTGGACTTGGAGAAGGCATTCGACCGTGTCCCTCGGGGGCTCCTGTGGGGGGTACTCCGGGAGTATGGGGTATCGGGTTCCCTGTTAAGGGCTGACCGGTCCCTGTACAACCGGTGTCAGAGCTTGGTCCGCATTGCTGGCAGTAAGTCGGACCTGTTCCCAGTGAGGGTTGGACTCTGCCAGGGCTGCCCTTTGTCACCGATCCTGTTCATAATTTTTATGGATAGGATTTCTAGGCGCAGCCAGGGCGTTGAGGGGGTCCGGTTTGGTGGGCTCAGGATTGGGTCACTGCTTTTTGCAGATGACGTTGTCCTGTTGGCCTCATCATGCCGTGACCTTCAGCTCTCTCTGGATCGGTTCGCAGCCGAGTGTGAAGCGGCTGGGATGAGAATCAGCACCTCTAAATCTGAGGCCATGGTCCTCAGTCAGAAAAGGGTGGCATGCCCTCTCAGGATTGGGAGTGAGACCTTGCCCCAAGTGGAGGAGTTTAAGTATCTCGGAATCTGAGTGATGCGGGCTCTGCATCGGTCCGTCATGGTGAAGCAGGAGCTGAGCCAGAAGGCAAAGCTCTCAATTTACCGGTCGATCTACGTTCCCACCCTCACCTATGGTCAAGAGCTGTGGGTAGTGACCGAAAGAACGAGATCGCGAATACAAGCGGCCGAAATTAGTTTCCTCCGCAGGGTGTCTGGACTCTCCCTTAGAGATAGGGTGAGAAGCTCAGCCATCCGGGAGGGGCTCAGAGTAGAGCCGCTGCTCCTCCGCATCGAGAGGAGTCAGATGAGGTGGATCGGGCATCTGATTAGGATGCCCCTTGGACGCCTCCCTGGTGAGGTGTTCCGGGCACGTCCCACCAGAAAGAGACCCCGGGGAAGACCCAGGACACGCTGGAGAGACTGTGTCTCTCGGCTGGCCTGGGAACGCCTTGGGATCCACCCGGAGGAGCTGGAAGAAGTGGCCGGAGAGAGGGAAGTCTGGGCATCCCTGCTGGAGCTGCTGCCCCCGCGACCCGACCTCGGATAAGCGGAAGAAAAAAAAAAAAAATTCTTTTTCTAGCATAGCTCTTCTCTCTCTTCTGCACATGTACAAATTATCTTTCATCTCTGACTTTGTCTCCAAATCATCCAACCTCAGTGCTTCTAATAAAATTGCTCCTAATCTCATCACAGCTGAGAAACAGTTACATTTATTCAGATTACAGAAAAAAAACCAAAAAAAAACAAAACAAACAACAACATCAGCCTCAATGAAAGCCTCAGGCTCTGTAAACTGGAGAAAAAACAAAGTATGTGGAATACCAACAACCACTCCATCAAGGAAAAAGGCATTAAAGTTATTTGTCATTGTGAAACATGGCACAGCACACAAAACACTTTTTTCCTGGCACAGAAACAACAAAATGCAAATGCTGCCCATACATGCCTGCTAATGTGTATAAGAAAAGGGTAATGTTATGGCAAAAGAATTACAAACCTGCTATAGTTGGATTATTATAAAACAATATATAAGAAGAAGAAGAAGGACAACAAAACGGACTTCCATAGACGACCGCCACCAGTGCTGTTAGCCTACAGGATGCTGGTGGAAATTGGGAAGAAGCAGCATAAGAAGAGGAGGAAGGCATGTCCAGAGGCAGGAGAAGAGAAGGCCTTTGAATGTTGGCAGCATTATTGGTAAAGGTAGAGAATTATGATATGATGGAGAGAAGAAAGGTTGATATTTTGTATGTGTGCAAAAGACTAGATGATAGGGTAGTAAGGCCAAGTGCATTGGAGGGAGGGTTTAAATTGTTTTACCATGGTGTGGATGGAAGGAAGAATGGGGTAGGTGTTATCCTGAAGGAAGAGTGTGTGAGGAGTGTTTTTGAAGATGGAGCTGCCAGGAAAAAGGAAAAGAGGAAGACCAAAGAGGAGGTTTATGGATGTGGTGAAAGAGAACATGACGGTGGTCGGTTTGAAGGAGGGAGATACAGAGGACAGGAATAAACGGAGAGGGTTGATCCACTGTGGCAATCCTTAAACGGGAGGAGCCGAAAAAAGACGATGATCACCTAAGAAAAAAAGGAAAAGGGTTTAATTACATTGAACATTGAATCTCACCTCCTTCTCTTGTGGCACCCCAGCCAGTAATCCAGACAGATTTTCCCACAGGGAAGACATAGGTGGTGGAGGGCAGGCAGATAGGGCGGATGGTGTCCTTGAAAGTGACTGGCTGGTCCAGCTCCATTAGGGCTATATCATAATCAAAAGTATCTTCATTGTAACTGGGGTGAGCGATGACCTGCTTCAAGTTGCGCTTCTCTGCTTTGTCTAGCTGCTTCTGGGTATGAAGGCCAAGGTACACTTCCCATGTGCTTGGCTGAGACAACCTGGCATGCACAAAGTTTAGTTTCTTAAACTTTCACTTCTAAACAACTACTATTTCCAAGCTTTTGCAGGCAAAAGAAAAAAAAATTAGGAAGAAAAGGACACTAACTGCTCATTGATGCAGCAGTTCAGTAGTAGTCATTAACACTCAAGCAAGTGTGAAGCAAAAAGAGGCCTTACTTGAATTTGGGTTCATCTTGTACGCAGTGGGCAGCAGTGACTAGCCAGCGATCACTGATGAGTGATGCTCCACACACATGGATAGAGTTCTTGATGTGAAGACTGACCTGCCAAGGAAACTCACCCTCTGTAGCATCTTGACCACCCACAATACGTGAAATCTTAAAAAGTTGCTTCCCACAATCTACAAAACAGAAGTTACATTAATGCAGAACTCCAAGAAGTTTGTTTTCAACTGAAACAATGTTGCAAAGAAATGAGGGAAGGATGAAGTCATTCCAAATAATCTTTTTTTTTTAACACCTGACAGTATATTATCTTCTTTATCTTTTGGCTGCTCCTATTTAGGGGTCGCACAGCGGATCAACCGTCTCCATTTCTTTCCGTCCTCTGCATCTTCCTGCTCCAAACCACCTGCATGTCCTCTCTCACCATGTCCATAAACCTCTTTGCTCTTCCTCTTTTCCTCTTTCCTGGGAGCTCCATCTTCAACATCCTCCTTCCAATATAATCCTTGTCTCTCCTCTGGTCATGTCTAAACCAACGCAACCTTGCTTCTCTAACTTTGTCTCCAAAACGTCTAACCTGAGCTGTCCCTCTAACATACTCATTTCTAATCCTGTCCATCCTCGTCACACTCAATGAAAATCTCAGCATCTTTTACTCTGACACCTTCAGCTCCTGTCAGTGCCACTGTCTCCAACCCATAGCTGGTCTCACTACTGTCCTGTAAACCTTCCCATTTAGTCTAGCTGGTACCCCACTGTCACAAATCACTCCTGCCACTCTACTCTACCCATTCCAACCTGCCTGTACTCTCTTCTTCACCTCTCTTCCACACTAACCATTAAACTGAACTGCTGATCCCAAGTAACTCCTCCACCTTTGTTACCTCTACTCCCTGCACCCTTATCATTCCACATTCCTCCCTTTCATTCACACTCATGTATTCTGTCTTTCACCTACTCACTTTCATTCCTCTCCTCTCTAGCACATATCTCCATACATATCTGACAGTATATTATAACAAATGTATAAAAATGAGCACAAAATTCTGGGTTTTTGTGATATTTGTCCATTTCTTAGATAAAAGTATGTCCTAGAGTTACTGATTAAAATGAGCAAAAAAGTAATGTAAAATGTTTTAATGATCTCAATTAGTAGGAAAAAAACAAAGAAAACAAAAACCTTTAAAAATAATAAATGGATAAATAAATCATCACAAATTACGGCCTTGCCTGCTTTTAGTATTTTAGATTTTAAGGAGAAAAAAATCAGAAATTCCTAAAATATCTTTAAGCAGGATTTAAGTCAGGGCATGATAATGTACAAAGCTTGAACTGAACCAGTTTTGCGTGGGTTTTAATACATGTTTTGGATAACACATACTGAAACAAAATGTGTGAGGATTATACTCCAGTCTGTATAAGCATTCCATTATTAGATATAACCCTCACACACCATCATATACTGACCAACTACAATTATTGCAAGAGTAAAATTGTACAGTTTTGAATTTTGGTTTAATGGTCTCATCAAGTATAATATAGAAATTTCAAAGCATTTACCCCCACAATCCTCATCAGAGCCATCATCACAATCTTTCACCCCATCACACTCTGGGTTCTGCTTAGTAATGCACTGGCCATTTTTGCACAGATAATCACTCACTCCGCAAGGGGTTGCTGTATGAGAACAAAAACAAAATATAATTGCAAAAAAATCTATAATAGGCTGCAAGTAACAGAGCAACAGGAAGAATTCCTTTTAAAATAATTTGTGTGAAATAAATTCTATTTACATTACATGGCATGCAACCAAATATTTATATAACAGACTTTAACTCAGATGTGTAACTTACTACGTTTTTTTTTTTATACAATGACCGTCATATACAAAACGTTAAGATCTTACCTCTATTACAGTCAGCTTCATCCGAATTATCACCACAGTCATTTTGACGATCACATTTTCGTTTCTCTGAGATACATTTACCATTTTTGCATACAAACTCACCGGACTTACAAGCAGCTGAGAGAGAAAGAGAGTGTTATTTTAGTACACATGGCATGAAAATTTTGGTATGGCATGAAAAGAAAGAGAGAGAGTGAATAAGAACTCTTACCACAATTCATTTCATCTGTTCCATCTCCACAATCATCAACACCATCACATTGCCAGAACATTGGCTTACACATACCATTTTTACAGGTAATCAGGGCACCTTTGCACTCTGAAATACCAAAAACACACACTCACATGTAGATGACTTTGAATTCACCAGAAATCAACCTTAGCATATTTGAAAAATTCTCAAAATCAATTTTTAAGAACCAGCCATAACCTTGTGTGATAGCTATCATGGCAGTTGAGTGTGTGTGTACTCACCGCAGTTCTTCTCATCACTGCTGTCTCCACAATCATTCCAACCATCACAGCGCAGGGAGGGGCTGATACAGCGTTTGTTGCTGCACAGAAACTTATCAGGACATGCTATAAAGTAAAGTAATAAAGTTAATAATTACTCGACCTATTGCTAACTATATGACACTGTATTCTTGAAGTACATTAGTTTTTGCTCTAACTGAGACCCTTAAACACAGCCTTAAACCCAGCCACTAGGGACAAGCCAGTGTATTTCTTCGTGCCTGTCCTAAGCCCAGATAAATGGGGAGGGTTACATCAGGAAGGGCATCTTGTTTAAAACCTTTACCAAATCAATATGTGGACAATGAAACAGACTTTCATACCGGATCAGAAGAGGCCCAGGTTAACAATGACCACCACCAGTGCTGTAAGCCTGCAGGGTGCAGGTGGAAATCTGGCTACTGTTGGACAAAGGAGAAGAAGAAGGCGGCATGTCCAGAGGCAGGAGGAGAGATAGAAGTGGAGGAGAGTAGAAGCGAGTTTGAACCTTGATTGTTGACAGCATTACTGGTAAAGGTAGAGAAATAGCTGATATGATGGAGAGAAGGAAGGCTGATATTTTGTGTGTCTAAGAGACTAGATGGAAGTCAAGGCAAGGTGTACTGGAGTAGGAGTTAAGATGTTTTACCATAGCATGGATGGAAGAAGGAACAGGGTTGGTGTTATTCTGAAGGAAGAGTATGTGAAGAGTGTGTCAGACAGGGTGATGATTTTGAAGCTGGTAGTTGAAGGTATCATAAATGTTAGATAATGTAATCTCAGAGTTACAAATGCTGAGATTTTCTTTGGGTATGACGAGGATGGAAAGGATTAGAAATAAATATATTAGAGGGACAGCTCAGGTTAGACGTTTTGGAGACAAAGTTAGAGAAGCAAGGTCGTGTTGGTTTGGACATGACCAGAGGAGAGGCAAGGATTATATTGAGAAGAGGATGTTGAAGAAGGAGCTGCCAGAAAAGAGGAAGACCAAAGGGGAGGTTTATGAATGTGGTGAGAGAGGACATGCAGGTGTTTGGTTTCAAGGAGAAAGATGCAGAGGACGGGAAGAAATGGCGACGGTTGATCCTCTGTGGCTGCCCCTAAACGGGAGCAGCCAAAAGAAGATAGATGTAACCCTTAAATGTCCATATAAGAAAACAAGCTTGAAGGAACACAGCTTTTAATTGGTTGTTCATGTGTTGTCAAAATCAGCATAATCTGCCTATAGCAGTTCTGCCTCTTCACATCCAAGATTATATTTATATATACCTTAAAGGCACAGTGACAAACAAAACATGTTTATGTCAGAGATAGACAGGCTGGGTAATTGCCATTTGGTCATAAAATTAAGTGGGTTCTTATATATATATATATATATATATAAAAAAAAAAAAGCTAACAAACAAATAAAATGTAGCATATAGGCCCATTAAGATTCAGTACTTACGATTACTGGGCTCAAAGGCTGTGAATGTGGCATTAAAACCACGATCCACATATGATTCATCAGAGAAGAACACTACAGTCATTTGGTTTGTGTTGCTTGTCCTCACTGTATTAGCAGGGAGCGCACCACACAACCTGTGGTGGCATGCAGACACACAGTCTTGATCTCCAGTAGATTACATACATTCATAGTTGCTGTGTCACCAATAAATATAAAGTGAAATTATAATCATTCTCCAAAAAAACTATTCAACTCATTTGTCACTTACTTCTCTCCACTGACTTCAACATAGTCCTTCAAGCATAAGTTTGTCTCTCCCACAGACATCATGAATTTGGAGAACAGCAGCTTCACATGCATATTTGTGGGTAACTTGAAAAGAGAGCAAAGTTCACAAACTGATATTTTTAATCCGATGCAGCTATAACAGCATTTACAGTGCCTTTCAAAAGTATCCACCCCCCACCTTGGCTTTTTACCCATTTTGTTACATTCCAACCTGTAATGCTTCTTAATCTTATTTTATGTGCTGGATCAAACATAGTCAAAATAGTCTACGTTGGTTACGTGTAATGAGAAATATATTAAAATAATTAAAAGAAATTTAAAAAACGTAAACTGGCATATGCTTATGTATTCACCCCCTTTGCCCTGAAGCCCCTAAAAAGTCACATAATTAGTGAAATGAAGTCCACCTGTGTGCAATTTAAGTGTCACATGATTTGTCAGTATAAACACACCTTTTCTCAAAGCCCCCAGAGGCTGCAACACCACTAGGCAAGAGGCATCACACCATGAACACCAAGGAGCTCTCCAAACAAGTCAGGGACAATGTTGTTGAGAAGTACAAGTCAGGGATGATTTATAAAAACATATCTAAATTTTTGATGATCCCCTGGAGCACCATCAAATCCATCATCTTCAAATGTAAAGAACATGGTACCCAAACAAACCTGCCAAGAGAGGGCCACCCACCAAAACTCAGACTGGGCAAGGAGGGCATTAATCAGAGAGGCAGCACAGAGACCAAAGGTAACTCTGAAGGAGTTGCAGAGTTCCACAGCAGAGACTGGAGTATCTGTCCATAGGACCACAATAAGCCGTACACTCCATAGAGCTGGGCTTTATAGAAGAGTGGCCATTACTTATGTTAAAAATAATAAGGCACGTTTAGAGTTTGCCAGAAGGCATGTGGGAGACTCCCAAAATGTATGGAGGAAGGTGCTCTGGTCAGATGAGACTAAATTTTAACTTTTCGGCCACCAAGGAAAACACTATGTCTGGCACGATCCCAAAACATCCCATCACCCCAAGAACACCATCGCCACAATGAAACATGGTGGTGGCAGCATCATGCTGTGGAGAAGTTTCAGCAGCAGGGACTGGCAAACTGGCCCAGCAAACTGGCCCAAGTTGAAGGAAAGATGGATGGTGCTAAATACAGGGATATTCTTGAACAAAACCTGTGTGAGTCTGCCTGTGATTTGAGACTGGGACAGACATTCACCTTCCAACAGGACAATGACCCGAAGCATACTGCTAAAGCAACACTCGAGTGGTTTAAGGGGAAACTTTTAAATGTGTTGGAATGGCCTAGTCAAAGTCCAGACCTCAATCCAATTGAGAATCTGTGGTCAGACTTGAAGATTGCTGTTCACAAGCAAAAACCATACAATATGAAGGAGCTGGAGCAGTTTTGCCTTGAGGAATGGGCAAAAATCTCAGTGGCAAGATGTGGCAAGCTCATAGAGGCTTATCCAAAGTGAATTGCAGCTGTAATTGCTGCAAAAGGTGGCTCTACAAAGTACTGACTTTAGCGTGCTGAAGTTTTCTGTTATTTTGTCCAATTTGTTGTTTACCAAAAAAAAAAAAAAAAAAAAAAAAAAAACCATCTTCGAAGTTGTAGGCATGTTCTGTAAATGAAACGGTGCAAATTCATTTTAATTCCTGGTTATGAGGCAACAACATCTGAAACATGCCAAGGGGTGTTAATACTTTTGCAGGGCACTGTATTAAACAGCAAATATTATCATTAAAATGAGAGGCTGACTGACCTGGATTTGCCATTCACACTTAGTTTGTGGTGGATAATATTTTGGGTAGTTTGGTGATGTAAAGGTACCCGAAATTCCCATTAGGGTTCCACCACATGATACCTCTAGAAAGAGATAAAAGTTTAAGGTGTAATTCAGCAAGTTATTCTGCACTCAGCAATTTATGTTTCACTCTAGTTCATCTTGAATTTTTTTTTAAGGCTGTCTATTTTTATGATCATTATTTTTTCCGATTTGTAAACCTGTGTAATTCAAATCAAGTCCAGTAGGATTTTATTGTCATTTCAGCCATATACACAGTACATAGTGAAAAGGAATAACGTTCCTCCAGGACCCTGGTGCTACACATAGGACATCAGACACAAGACAACAAATAAATTATAAAAAAAAAGAAATTTAGATTCAGTCACTGTGAACTAATGAAGGAATTTGCACTCTGTACAGAATGTGCACCAAGCAACTTTTCTATGTTTTCCCTGCTGTTGTCTTTACCTCTACTGCCCTTTGGAATTTGTGTTGCAAGGGCTCTGAAACCAGGATAATTCTCTTGTTCATTGGTTGCCAGTGTGACCAGCATGACGTTTCCAGAGGTTATGAAGCTGAGAGGGTCATTGGGAGCATAATAACCACACTTCCTGTCAGGCAAAAAGACAGTAATATTCAGTTGATTTACTAGAGTTTCGTTCAGCATCAAAACTTCATAGCTTTATACATTGCTCATAAAATTAAAGAAACACTTTGAAAACAAATCAGATCTCAATTGAGAAAAAGAAAAAAAAAAAAAAGAAAAAAAAAAAACATGCTGGATAGCCACCAGGACCCGCTGCACCAGTGAAGGGTCTAACAAATGGGTCTAAGGATTTCATCCCAATAACTAATGGCAGTCAGGGTGCCATTGTTTATCCTGTACAGGTCTGTGTGTCCCTCCATGGATTTGCCATGGATAGACCAACCACCAAACCAATCATGCTGAACGATGTTGCAGGCATAATGTTTTCTAGACCATTTCAAATCTCTCAATGCCTGGGAGCTGGGAGACACAGCAAACCCTCTGGCAATTGTACATATTGATGTGCCATCCTGGTGGAGTTGGACTGCCTGTGCAACCTCTGTGGGGTCCAGGTATCACCTCATGCTTCCAGTAGTGACACAGTGACCCTAGTCAAATGCAAAATTACTGAAAAGAAAAGATGGAAAAAAAATCTGTGGCCTTCACCTGCAAAACCATTCCTTTTTTTGGGGTTGTCTCATTGTTGCCCTGTTATTGCACCTGTTGTTAATTTCATTAACACCAAAACAGCAGACAATGACCCACAACCCCCTCTGCTACTTAACTGACCAGATCAATATCCCAGAAGTTTAACTGACTTGATACTATACTCTGATTAAAAAGTGTTTCTTTAATTTTTTTTTTTGAGCAGAGTATAAGCATCTTTTGTAGCATCAAACCACCAGGAAGAGATAAAAGATACAGGGTGATCTACAGAGTTAACTGTCAACTGTAAATGTTTTTTTTTTTAAATAGTCTGCTGCAATGATTATGCTCAACAGGTGGCAGTGTATTCACTAAGCATAGATAAATAAGTAGTGGAATATTTCAAATATTCCACATGCAACCATTTAGTCATGCCATGTTTGCTGCCTAAAATTTTATTAAGATTATTGTAGCTCACTTGTTACAATTAAAACATATGCTATATATAAATGATAAGCTTTAATTATATTAACATTAACCCCATTTGAAAGATAAAGAAGCAAGGCTTATCAAGTCTCAGCTCACTAACTACATTCAGGACAATGGGAAAATGATACAAACATTATAACCTTAACAATGCTAATCTTTTGTGCACTGGTGACTTTTAGTTAATCCAATTTGATGTGGAACTACGTAGTCTTTCTGACTGTATTGTTGGTAATTTAAAAAAAAATAATAATGTTTTGCTTCTGGTACTTCTACTTGATTTAAAAAAAAAAAAAAAAGTGTTTGATGAAAGAAAAAAGAAAAAAAAAAAAGAAACACACAACAATAACTTACTCAGCCATTTTGCGGCTCTCAATTGCTGCAAGTGAATCATACACCTTCACAAAATCATTCCTGCAGTCTCCTCCTTCCAGATTAAAGGTACTGAAATCCAGCCTGATGACGTTGTTCTGGTCAGCCCGAATCAGCCAACTAACTAGCGTGTTGGCTGGGTATGGGTAGTTGGGAAACCCTGGTGACTCAATATGCACAGGCTGGTTGGGCTTGAGGTGCATGCTGAGTCTCTTAGTTGCTATGTAATCAGACACAACCAAGCAACTGTATGACCCATGTGCTATCAGTCACTGCTTTACTTACAACCAAATGAAACATGATATCTCATATATATATATATATATATATATATCATATAAATCAATAAAGCAAAACTTACAAGACTTTCCAAACATTCTTGAATCCACAGCTGTGAACAGAAAAAGTAAATTAAAAATCTTTTGTTTTATAATGCAACAGTGCAAACATTTACATGCAGATATAAACATACATTCAAATACACAAACATTGTGTGCATGTCTATAAATACAGATCCAAATGGATTATTTAGAATTATAACTGAATTTTACCTGAAGCTACTACACTCTCAAAAATTAAGTCACTTGGTTGGCCTTTTGAGCGGCGCTGCGATTTGTTTATGATATCGTTCATGGTGCTCATGGTGGCATCTACAGCAGCCTGCTGAGCCACTGGAACATGGAACTCAGACATATAATATGCTATTACACTGCCTTCACTGGAAAAGTAAAATAAAAACAGATAAACAGAAATATTGTTCAGAAATAACACTGAATAACACTGACAATGCAGTTTTATTTCTAAGGAAACTATTATTAAATTAATAATTCATTGATTATAATTTAAATTTCAACAGTTAAGCAGTAATAATCAATAAAACACAAAATGGAAAATGGTACATGAAAAAGGGTTCTATATAATACTGCCTTGTATACTTTGTTAAAGCATAGGATAAGAGTACATTTTAGGATTAAACCTGGTCTTAATAATCTCCACTAAAATGAAAAGCGTCTCTCTCATTCTGACATCATTATAATTATTAATGCTAAAAATATGCTACATTCACTGTATAATAGTTCAGATAAATTCTCTTTGTTAGTTTTAAGTTCAAAAAACATACCTGAATGCATGTACAACAGAGTCAACATAATGCTTAGACAGCTCTGGAGTCTTGGAATAGATTTCTCTCAGCTAGAAATGTCAAAGGAAACACAGTAAACAACATTTATTGGCCATTTCACATACTGTCTGATCAAAAATATTATAAGTAAGTCTGGCCCAAAAGTGTCATTTGTTTTGAGTTTCAGATTATAGGATTTACAGCTTTTTTCCCTTGTGTTTGCACATGTTTTATTTACACAATACATTACAAGGTAAATGACACCTTTTAGTTTTTTGAATGAGTAAAAGTACTTTAGTAAATTAAAATAAATGAAAATGAGAATTGGTCATTGTGAGCAAATAGCACAGCACTTAGTGAACCCCAACAAAATGCATTCTCTGCATTTAACTTATACACATACTGTGCAGCAGTGGGCAGCCATATCCAGTTGATGGAGGCAGTGTGCAGTACCTTGCTCAAGGATATCTCTGGGCAACCTAGTGGTCTGGGATTTGATCTCTGATCCTGGAGCCTAGTTCATAATCACTATGCCACCACTGCCCCACCACTGACACTTGATTTTTGGTTTCATATCCCTTGGTTGCATTACATGCATCAACCCTGAGATTAACTGACTTCATTGAATAGACGATTTCATTGGTAACAGGTTTCCAGGCTTTTACCTCAACACCCATCAGCTGTCGATAATTCTGAGTGTTTCTTTCTTCAGTCTCCTGTTCCTGTTCCATGTACAGTTGGGTTAGCCCTGGTGATTGACTTAGCCCTTCATAAACTTTTACCCCAATTAAGTTTTTCCCTTAACATGGCAGTAGGTATTAAGCAATCGTCTTACTGCATGATAAAGTTCCTCCCAAATAAATTTGGATGAAATTCTGTATAAACTGGCAGACAGTATTTGTGAATTCAGAACTCATTCTGCTGTCACCATTACATTAATAAAAATGCCCATGCAAATGTGGTACTAAGAGTAGAGTAGTCCTTAGAGTAGTTAATATTTGCAGAAATTTGTGTACTATTTTCAAACATTTTCCTGACATCTGTTTGACTTCTGACTTCAGAGGTTTATGCTTGGCTGGCACTGAATTTACCAAAAGAAAAACAATGGGAAAAGTTGCTTAAGTCGTTTTCACACTTTCTCTTACCTGAGAGGTCACCTTTTTGGCTAGAGCTTGAAACTCTGTACTGTTGGGGTTCTCATATGCGTTCTGAAAAGCCTGGTTTGTAACATGTATAGAGCCAGTGTACAACTTTTTCACCTTGATATCCTTACGGACTGCAAAGACAAGACAGAATAAAGGAATAAAGATACATTATACATTCATCTGCACTTGCATATACCACAGACACAATGAAGTTAATGTTTACAGTATTTATGGCATGGTTTGATGATTTTGAAAAACTAGAGCTTGCCATGATAGCAATTCAACCATGTGGTTTTGAAAGACTGTTCACATGCATTTCAATTCTCTAACTTGAGGCATAATATTTTTCTTTCCCACCCTATATTTTAGTCATTGCCAGCTCCACCTACTAGCTAGAAATTATCTAGGAAGCCAGAACTAGCCTTCCATCTCATCCATTTATGCACATTTAGGGTACAGGAGAACTAATTCAGAAAGAAAGAACTTTATCACTTTCATTTTTGCCCACTCTCAGCTGAATCAAACCATTGAGGCCAAATAAATTCTTGTTTATTTATTTCAGCTCAGCAATTGCCCATTATTTTTTGTGAAAAGTTCTTTATGAATAGATAATTAGAAATGGAACATTGCTCTTCAAATTAAGTTTTTGTGAGTTTTCCTGTAAAGTTAGCAAAAAGATAAAATAAATAAATACATACATAAGTAAAGATTAAAATGAGCAATGGCAATATATGGGCCAGGTTGTACAAAAGCTGGACTGTAATGAATATTGTATTTTCCAAATGTAAAACAGTATTTAATCATTCATGTAATAATGTAAATGTAAATTTAAGGATTTCAGACCATGTCAGCAATGTAGATATACAGACAATATAATTTACTAAATATTATAACAAACTAATGATCGGTTAACAAATACAAATCAATAAAATAAAATAAAATAAATTAAAAAAATCAATACAGTCTGCTCACAGTGGAAATGCCAGACGAGTAGTCCAGTCATCAAAGCAACAACACATGCGAAGACCACAATACCAATGATGGCACCAGTCTTCCCTAGACCCTTCTTTTTCTCCAGTTTAGCAGAGTTTGTTGCTGGTAGGAACGTGACTGCTGTGTCCCAGTCCTTATCCTGAACAAATGAGACAGAATCAGAGACACAAAAAGTGTAATAGCTTTTATCTGTTTTTATTTTACTTTTTTTTTTTTAATTACATGATCCTACTTCCCTCATTACCATAAACATGCCACCACTGTGAATTTTAATGCTAAAATTCTTTAGTTGAATTCAATAGTTGAAAAATCCTAAACATGTACTAAATGAAAATTATGTGTTAAACAATTATTTATAGTGAATATTTGAAACTGGTAACTTTGGGTCCTGTTTACAGTTTCATGTACAAAAAGTTTTCTACAATGAAGAGCGACACTTGAATGAGGAGTGGTACACCCAGTGTCCTATTTGAAATTCAGGTAGGAGTTGCTGCATCCTGGCAGTTGGTTTCTGTTATTTTTCATCAGTTATTGTCCAGGTATCTCCTTCTACATATTAGTTTGGATGTAATTTCTAGTTCTATTTTCTGAAATGTGGGTTTCCATTGCCCAGTTTTTGTGAGCTCTAATTAGACAAGTGTAGAACCATAAACCTGAGAGACTGGGTTAATTTAGCTTCGGCTAATTGATTCCCTCTTTACATTAGCAACCTCTCAAGAGGCTCAATTGAAACTATTTGTATTGTTCTCCTTAATATTTAACACTCAGGTAAGAGTAATGGAAACCTAACATATTAAATTTGAATTAGACATTCACACATGGGTAATACCATCAAAATGGTTAATGCAATCCCAGGCATGGTAACATCCCCTGCACATCTTCAGTTTCATCCTTTATCCCTTTATTATACAGTTATCATCATTTCTCTCCAGTATATAGACATAAGGGAGCAAGATTGTGTGTTTCTTGCAGCCAAATGAAATGTACATGTATACAAGGAAGAATCCATAAATGGCCACAGTCCTGTATCTCCATCAGCCAATAAGAGAAGAATTTATTTGAAACAACAAGCATCTGAAGCAGAAGTGAGAATAAGAATGGCAGGCTACTCAAAACAGCAACTGATAAAGAGTACCATGAATATGATTGAGAGGAATTAATAAAAACATTGTTAGTATTTAAGAAAAGCTTAATTAGCTTGAATTAGTTCATGACAGCATTCAAAATGTTGTTCTTAGTTTATGATTGCATTTCTAAATTTGAGTGTCTTTGGCTATATGTCTGCCCTGCAACGGAATGGTGGCCTGTTAAGGGTGTTTCTCTGCCTGGACAAGCGGTTAACAAAATCAGTGAGTGGTTCTGATTAAATGTAAAACTATTGTTTTTTTTTCCTGTTCCAAAAGATAGCTGAAAGAAAACTGATATGTGCTGCGCTTTCTTAACTGCTTGCATATTTTCTGCAAAAAAGCAAGACTTTGTAATGTTTTTGCCTTATGAGAGCCTTATTCATAGTTGGCTAAATAGAAAATTAAATTGTCAAAATAATCAGTAGAGTAATCATTAATCAGCAAATTGTGACAGCCCTTGATACAAATTATTGATTTAAGAGGTTGTCATAATATGTCCACAAATTATCTGATGATGCATAATTTTTTTTCCAATAGTTTTGGAGATGTATATATTTTTTTACATCATATCATAAGCCTAGTGAAACTACAAATAGTTGAATGGTGTCCAAGGTGTGTCATGTGACAAGGCAATCCGGAGTTACATCACAGGCCTGACCCAGTTTCTGTTTGTCAAAATATTTTTCTAAGTGTCTCAGCAATGCTACATTAAGCAACTCTCAGTGTACACTCACAGAATGACAGATGCCTCAGTCAGGTTTTTGTTTCGACTAGTTTCACTCCCCAAATACTCCCATCTATCAAAGCCTTTCATCTCTACCTTGACAATAAAATGCATACAGATTTGCTAAAGAGAAACTGTTAATGATTATATACATATATAATTGTGTAATATAAAACAGTGATACAAATAATGTTTTGTTACAAAAAAATATACAGAACATTATGTAATATAAAAAAATAATAATATTACCCCCCCCCCCCCCGTTCTTTTTTCTCCATAATTTTTAACAAGTTACACTAGGGATGAACAATTTGAGAATACTCAAAATCCTCACTTTAAGCTCTAACAAAGACTATTAAATTAAAAGATGCTGTAAAACCCTTAAGCAATCATGCAGCCCTTAAACTGAAAAAGGGAGAAGCTGAAGGAAAAGTAGGTCCTGCCCTATATGTCCATTTTATATAATATTTTCTGCAACAGAGCAAATTTCAGGTTTATAAAAATATGAATTTTCAATTTGCTGCAATCAAGTGATTATACTTTACTTATGAGGATAGATTCTCAAAATTAATGACCAGGATCAATACTTCTGTCCATTTCCAATGGAAGATTACATTATAAGTGTGACTGTGCCATGACTGAATGCATTAAAGAATTACTGACATAACACTACAGTGTTGTAATTTAGTAAGGCAATTAATAATCTTTCCTCTGCACTGAGCCTGCACATATATGGTTTAAAAATTATCCAATGAATTAAGCTATAATCACTGAGATTCCTCAAAGCTGGAGAACTCCCGAGTCTCTAGCTGTCAGGAGGCCAGAACACAATGTCTATGCTCTGTCACCACACCACACACTTTGTAATTGCTGTTTAGTTACTTATAAGCACTACGGACTGGGGGTCAGTTGGTGCATTTAAAAACTAAGTGTTAACATTATTAAAACTCTTACAAGATTTTGAAAAAATTTTTGAAAAAGTTGTTAGGATTCCACAATACCAGCCAAATAGTAAATGCAGACAGTCCTCAAATATGTGTTGGCGACAGAAAAATCTGTAACGTGGACTTGGTATCATTTTTTCCCCCAGTGGACTCTGAAACAGCTGAAACACCGGGGCAGCAGTGGCCTAGTGGTTAGGGCGTTAGCCACATGATCGGAGGATCGGGGGTTCGAACCCCTTCCCAAAAGGTTGCCCTGAGGTACCCTTGAGCAAGGTGCCGTCCCCATCACTGCATCACTGCTTTCAATAGCTGCCCACTGCTGCACGGTGTTTGAGTGTGTATGGGTTAAAAGCAGAGGTCCAATTTCATTGTGGTTCATTGTCTGCTGTGCATTGACCTCGCAATGACAAGGGTTGTCACTTTCACTTAAACATTCAACAACTGAATTTATTTAAACACATTTTCCTCTACTTTTTTATGTACAATTTCTATTTAAGTTCATTGCATAATATTGATAAATAAAAGGTATTATAAGTTTGTACTTTTTAATTTCTTTTTCTTTTTTAGAAGGGTATTCTTTATAGTGCATGGGGGACTTATTTTCACTTAGAAAAACAACAATGTCATTTAGTCAGGGATGTCTTTAAATACAACTATAAATTAATCATTTTAAACTTTACTCTTCTTCTTCTTTTTCTTTCGGCTGCTCCCGTTTAGGGGTCGCCACAGCAGATCAACTGTCTCCATTTCTTACGGTCCTCTGCATCTTCCTGCTTCAAACCAACCACCTGCATGTCCTCTCTTACAAAGTCCATAAACCTCCTCTTTGCTCTTCCTCTTCTCCTCTTTCCTGGCAGCTCCATCTTCAACATCCTCCTCCTAATATAAACCTCATCTCTCCTCTGGACATGTCCAAACCAAAGCAACCTTGCTTATCTAACCTTGTCTCAAAGACGTCTAACCTGAGCTGTCCCACTAGTATACTCATTTCTAATCCTGTCCATCCTCGTCACACCCAACGAAAATCTCAGCATCTTTAACTCTGACACCTCCAGCTCCGCTTCCTGTCTTTTCGTCAGCGTCTCCAACCCATACAACATAGCTGGTCTCACTACTGTCCTGTAAACTTTCCCTTTTACTCTAGCTGGTACCCGTCTGTCACAAATTATTTTAAACTTTACTACTAGCATTAAAACAGTGGACTGGGTACTGAAATTCATTATTTTTATGAGGGACCCTGTTATTTCAATACTATGAAAAAGGCTTGGCGTAGAAATAAAATATAGTGTCGGTGCATCTCTACTGCTGTGTTTTCTGTAAACAAGACTCATATTAGCATGGTATAATATAAAAAAGGTATTGTATTAAACAAATGGCTATATTAGACCGCCTTGTTCTTCTTAATACAGCATTATCATAGTGTAAATATTATAAGGTGAAGAAAATGTGTCTTTCAAAAAAATAGAAGAGGTGCATTCCTCTTTAAGCAAATTAGTTTCACTTTAGACACAAATCCCATATATAAAGCATTAAAACTACAGCAGTACTAATGCGGCATGAGGAACTTGTCGAGCCAAACACTAGCTTTTTCAATGGGTTTGGAATGCTAGCTGCTTTATACAACACTTCCAGCACTGTTCACAGGTCACAGCCTGACAGGGTGTAAGCCTGTCTCTTGTTTCTTTTCAATACTTTAGATGTTGAAGTCTGGAATGGAATCACTTTTAAACTGAATAAGAAAGCAGTCTGTCATTAAATCTGACCATTTCTTTCCAACTGATCAAACAAGTGTCTGACTTGTCTAAGCTTGAGTTCTGTTTTTTTTTTTTTTCAACAAAATTTTCTAACTGACATTTATATGACTGTAGTAGTAAACCAATTGCGGTTTCATTTCAGACTAAATAGGTGCCTTTACATGCATTCAGAACATGTGAAACATTCAGTGAGCTTTGCAATCACCTATATTTAGACTGGGATAAACTTAGACTACACTCTACTAAAAGTCTGGAAACGAGATTACCCATTTGTAAAAAAACACAAAAAACAAAAAACAAAAACAAAAACAAAAACAAAAACAAAAAAACGACAATACATTCTTACACTATAAAGATTATAACGCTCATCACTCGAGTCAAAGTAAGGCCTACCGAGGACTTGGGAGTGTAGCGCATTCCTGCATCCATGGGGTCCATTTTTCGAAGTTAGGTCCAATCAGGGACTTTATTTCCACTTTTCCCCGTGATACCTGGCGTCTTTAACCGGCGTTTCGCTACTGTCGGTCAGTTTCAGACAAAGCAAACCTCGTCTTCAAACCAGACTTAATGTTTTGCTGTCGACGGCAATGAAGGGACAACACGCCCCAAATAAGCAATGGTCCAACAAAGAGTTACTTTTCTTAAAATGGCTAAATATATATTTGAATAATATATACTCTACGTATTGAATGTTCAGCCAGCACTCTTGTAAAAATATGAACCCAACTTGAGCAAATAATACTGATTTTCACACCCGGAACATATCGTCTACCTCCCTGTCCGAAAAATAAAGGAAATGTCGGTCGCACTGGGCGTGTTTTGCTTGAGCGATACTCACCTGTAACTGCATTTTTTTAACACCCGGTTTCCGAAAGGCTCCACCCTCCTGGGTTGCAATTGGCCCAGGAGATACCTACTATAAATCCGACCGACGAGTCGAGCTGCTAATCAGACCAATCCTTAAGCGGGAGGCGGGGTTTGGCGAGAAACCTGTTACGCACGATAGTTGAGCGAGGGAAGGAATTACAGGTGGATTCTTTAAACGTAGTTAAAAGAGTCTAAACATGTCCACTCTGCTACTATGTGCATCATGTTAACCTGTGAACCAAAAACGACTATTTAACGATTTTCAAACAATTACAATGAATGTTTTATTAGTAGAAATGACATTAGTATCTACGGAAACTTGGGCGCAGAAAAAAAACCTGACATACTGGTTTCTGTTGCGTCACAACGGCAGTTCTACAAATTATACAAGCTTGATTGATACTAAATGTTATTTTACACTAAACTACACTGAGTGAATGGACGAGCATAAACAATATGCTTTATTTAGGCTATTGTCATCATTCGCGATAAGTTATCATCATAATGACAAGGGCAGGATTAAATAAATATTAATACATTCAAAGGAAACTCACAACTAATAACACCGCATTCGAAAAACCCGCTTTGAGATGTTTACATTTATTTACTGAACTTGAATGAGTTAGCTTTACTCCAAAGCCAGTAAAAGTACAGGACACCACAGGGAACGGAAATGTTTTATGAGCCAGACTGAGATGTGAATTACTATGGGCTAATATGACAGTTGTTAGATGCATTATTAAACTGAGTCATATTTATGTAATGTGTAAACTAAGCGTGAAATTTCCCCAATCAATAGACACTGAGTCAAATGTTTCCTGTAACAGGGATCAGAAATCCAAAGCTTTTAATGGCTCAAATGGTTTGCCAAAAAGCTGTCTGGTGCCAGAAAATAGTTTTCACCGTGCACCAAACACATTTGAATTTAAGATAAAAATGCATTTGTTATTTATTTATTTTACTGAACGAGGGTATTGCAAAAGATTAAGTAAATGACACTTAATGTGTGGTAACATTTCCCTTACTTGCAAAAACTACATCAAATTTGCAACCCATTAACTTAACAAAATTAGTTATTTTCTCTAAAGTTATGGTTTTCTCGGCTTTTACCACAGCATCTTTCAGTTTGTTTGTTTTGGGTCTGTTTCCGTCATCAGGAGATACAATTGGATGTTTTTATTTGGGTGTTTTTGTTACTTTCTTTACTTTTGTACTTTTTTGGAAATGTAGAAAGGTTATGATCGAAATATGCCCAAGGCCAAACGGATTTGATTTAGAAAAAAAACTAACTGGTTTTCCATCATGGCTTTCTTCTCCGCTAATGCTCGGAGCCGCCGCAGGGGGGCGCGCGCTCCTCTGAAAATAGCAACAGCTCGCGCTTCTGCTGCATTCCACGCGTAGAGGCCGGCAGCGCGCGGTGGCGTTCGCTGTTCTCAGGGCGGTGAAGGACGGTTTAACGGAGGACCGGATTCATCAGACATATTTACTACATTCTCATATATATATTGCACACGACAGTCAAGGACCGTATCGGAAAAAGGGAAAAGCGAAAAGCGAAGAGCTCCGTGAAGCGATGGGTTCAGCCCCGGCGGTGTCTGTCCTGGTTTTGGGCATTGTTGTGCCCAGCCTGGCTGGATATATCGAGGTAGGCACTTATTTTAACATGCGGGAATACTGCGGAATGTAATGGCTTGTTTCTATGCTAGCTCTTGCCCCTACGCTCTTTCTGACAGCGTATATTTTCCAAGCTTCGGGTTTGAATTCTCATTTTCCTGAAATATGGTTAAAACAGCTGAATTTGCTCGTGTGTGTGTGTAGTCTGGGCTTCAGAGAGGGAGAGACTGGCCAGGCGCTTAGCAAATAATCTGAGGGGGACATCTTATTTGGCGCAGTGCTTTGTGTTACACAGCATGTACCAAGCGATTTTAATGACAATTTTTACCCTTCAGCTTCAAAATAAGGGGCAAAAGATATAAATTAAATCAATTGCTTTTTTTTTCTCTCAAGCGAAGGTTTCTGAGTTGCTTTTCAAATCGCTGAATCAGTCTCCTTTATTTTGCCTGAACTCTGATAATGTTCGACTCCATTACAGCCTAACGTTTTATCATTTTATAAACATAAGGAGTGTATTCATGCATTATGGTGTTTCCAAGGTAATATCTCAGGTGACCTATTAAGTTGTTGGCGTTGAAAGATTGACATTTACATTTCCTGCCCTGCTAGCTCATGCTAGAAAAAAGCGGAAACCAAGGTTTTTATGTTGTTTCTGGTCATTCCTGGGATGGCTGCCTTAGCCTCCAGCATAACCAGTACTCATTACAAAGGAGGCAACCTCATTTTTTTTTTATTTCCCCCCCAGAAACACTGACTTTCTGCTTTTTTCTGAAAGTCTATATTTGCCTTGTCTCTTGGAGCTGCTTTAGTATGGTTATCACTCTTAGTCATACCATCCCATTTAGTCGTATTTTTAAGTGTTCTGGAGAAAAGGCATCGCTGTCCTGCCATCTGGCACATCTGAATATTAAATAATTCCTCATAGTACCTTGGAGGTAAGTGTGGTAGCCTATTTTCAATATGGAGGAAAACATTAAAATTGTGTGTGGATTTCTAAGTGGCTGAGTTCAACCTGATTCGTAGGCCTCAGAAATGGCAAACGCACCATTTTTTATTTCAGAATAACTTTAGGATATGTCTCTGCCCTATAGACTTGCACAGGTCAGCAGGACACAGAAATCTAAGCAAATCCTTTACATGAAATCAATATCCTGACCTGGTTGGATTTCCTTGATGCCTGCTTTTTGTCTGATACAATGCAGTGTACAGTTTCTTGGCTTGTCATCTCTGAACTTGTTTTGCTGATATCTGCAAGAAGTTAATATTCAATTATTTATATTGCTGATGTCATTTTGGGGCATGTGGTGTTTGGCAAAATGTGGTGTTTGGCAAAATTTTTATTTTTATTTTATTTTATTTTTTTTTTTAAAACATGTGTTGCAGGGAAAGGTGAACTGTAAAAAAATAACTTGCACTGATCTCAGTTTACAGCTGTAGTGGTTTAAGTGATCTGTGTGCACAGGAACATAGTGGTGTAGATACAGACATAGCAGTGGTGGCCTAGTGTTTAGGGACTAGTCCCCAGGATTGGAAGGTGGTGGGTTTGAATCCCAAAGTAGTAGTTTGCCCTGAGATGCCCTTGAGAAGGGTACCATCCAACTCCCTGGGTGTTTTAAATAACTGCTCCATGCTGCATGTGTGGGTATGGCTGAAAAGCAGAGGTTGCATTTCGTTGTGACTCAATGTGTGCTGTGCTGTGTTTCACAATGATAAATGGTCACTTTTCCTATTGGTGTGGTGTAGGACTGCTGAGTGCACATTGGCTTGGACCTTTTTCCTGATTTACAGCCTGACTGAGAAAGTTGTGCAGAGGTGATGTGCAGCCTGCGGCTCCCCCTATCAGCATCACGCTTGTGGAGTATTGCTCTTATGCTCTATTTTTGTATGCTTCAGGTTTATCTTTTTTGTTGACACGCTGTATTTGTTTCAAAGTATTCCTGCATCATAAAATCAAATTATCATACAGCTGTTGATTTTATGAAGTGCATTTGGCTGGTTTGGTATTTGATTTTTAACTAAATATTAATGAAGTTTGTATTTTTGTAACAGAGTGCCACCAGAATTAATAGTCTTTGCCTCCCAGGTTAGAAGGTTGCTTGACTAAAATGGAGTGCTAGAAATCTTGTCCTGGTCTAGTTTTTATTGGTTTGCACACAACAGCTGCTTTTACTCTGTTATTTATTATTTACTTCTAATAACAGGAAGAAAATACAGCCCAAGAGTTTTTAAAAGTTAATTGTTTTGGTATTGTAATATTAAATACAAAGCCATGTTATTCATAGCTGTGTTTAGTACCTAACTTGTTTATAATGCTTCAAATAATCTTAGCCTATATATTCAACAGTGTTGTCTTACAATGAAATTGGAAAATGGCACATAGTTTGAGTTGCCTTTAGATGAGTTAGACTAATCAAAAGCAACTTAAACCAGGTGGGGTGGGGTGGTGGTGGTCTAGTGGTAGGGTACTTGCTTGATCTTGTGTCGACTTGGATTTTTTTTTTCGTACGGGTAAAAGAAACATGAATTAAAACATTTTTTAAATCTTTTTTCACACAATGACCTTGATAACATCAATTACACAATTACCTTTATATACATGTGGTGGTGGTCTAGTGCTAGGGTACTTGCCTATGGACTAATGGCTCAAGAGGTCCCCGGTTCGAATCCCACCTCTAGCACTACCATCACTGGGTCCCTGAGCAAGACCCTTAACCCTGAGTTGCTCCAGGGGGACTGTCCCTGTAATCAGGACATGAGAGTCGCTCTGGATAAGAGCGTCTGCTAAATGCCGTAAATGTAAACCACCTAATTCAGTGTAACTGTTTTTTAATTGTAATTTCTTTGCAGATGTCTTTTTTTTTTTTTTTTTTACTGTGAATTTGGCATTTTAAATATGTCAAAGTATACAATTTAAGGCATAAGAATGCAATTAAGACTATGCCGTCTTGGTCTCTACTTTGTATCTGAAAGGAATCTTCTCTGTGTAATAAGGGGCACTAAAATATTAGAAAATATATATAGCTATATAGATCAGAACATCATCTTGAAAACAGAGAAGAGTAACTTTAACAGCTGTAAACAGAAATATTTATTTGGTGTCTTACTCCAGACAAGCAGTTCTGGTGGCTACATTGCCTTTGTCATCTCTCAATGCTAATTCTTGTGCTGCCCTGCTGTTCATCTGTCAATGAAGGGAAAGGCTGGTCCAAACAGAATGTAAATAATGCTCATGACAGGATGGGCCCTTTGGTACCATGCAGCATTACATAGGAAAATGATGACCCTCACTTGTCCAAATGGACTCTGTGCACAAGCATTTAGCATTTAAAACACTCTAATGATGTTTGTTTTTGTCTGAGTGTTTGTTTGCAAATGGTTCATTTTGTCTACAATCGTTTATAGCACATAATGCATATGTATAATGTCCTCCATAGCTGACTAAGTCTCTTTGTGTTTTTTTTTTTTTTTTTTTTTTTTTTTTTTTTTTTTTGGATTCCGTCACCCCAGAGGTAAATGGGTCCAAATGAGACCCCAATGTGTGGCATTAAAAGTGATAATATCCTGGAAATCCCTTTGTTCAACATAATGGTTTATATTGCCTTTATACTTCATAATGTGAGTGGGGCAAGAATTCAAATGGGTTGCTCAATGAAGATTTACTTTGCTACGACTGTTTACTTTGTTACCCATACAGTGTTGCTGTAGGAAATGTATCAGGTTTTCCAGTTTTATAAGGATTGCTTGAACACACCAGTTACAAGGGGCTTCTAATTTGTTCCACCTCTTTGTCACATCTGTGTAATTCTCCATCTCTCACGACACACAAACACAGCACTTTATTATTTACACCCCCCATATATTTTTACTGTCACATGTGCAAACATGGCTCATTGTCTCAGCTGAGGCTTGCTCAGTGACACCCTTTCCATAGTGGGGAGATAGACATGCAGCATTGTTAATCACCTATCTTGCCCTAATACTCCAGCAAATGTCAGGAGTGATTTTTGCTTTACTTGAATAAATGCAGTCCCCAGTATTCAATCACATTCTCATTGCAATGCCCAGATTCAAAACCCATAGTACCGGCACGGAGAGATCACTTTTTCTAAAATCTGCTGAGTGTTCTCCTTTATCCTTTAATTTAAGAAACTGCTTGCAGACTCTGAGTTTTCAGATATAATTTTCATTACACATGAATACCATCCTGTAAGTTATCAGATGTCCTTCTCAGGTGAAATAGTTTCTTTTCTAACTAATTTCAGTAGATTTAAAAAGCATAACTGAAAATGTGACACATTTGTTGACTTAGAAGTTGAAAGCAGGTTCCTTTGTGCATTTATTAAATTTTCCCCATTTTCCTGTTTAATTATTTTTGATGTTATTGAGATTTTTTTAACTTTATTTAACCTATTTTTATATCACTGTCATTCAGTGTCTTTGTCTGAACAGAATGCATGTATACACTCATCCTGAAAGTGGGAGTGTTAAATTTAGAGGCAAGCCCTCATTTGTGCTATGTGAATCTCATTCTCCTGGGCCCTATATGTATTATACGCTCCAATTATTCTGTGCTTCTTCAGTTGGCTTCTTCAATATGTATGCCTTTATGAGCTTGTGACATTGTAACCTCCCACCGTGCAGCTCATCCCAAATTTATTCTGCCCAAAGATTCTCAGCTGCAAGGAGTAGGGACTTAGCGCTTTGTCATCCCATTAGAGAGTCTGAATTGCCTCTCACTTACTGGGACAATGGAAGATGGGAACACTAGACACTTGCACTCCACCAACTCCTTATCAGGCTTTAATTGTCTTCTTAAAAAATATCCATGTGGTCTTTGTGTCTTGTAAACTTTTTAGATTTTAGAGCTCTGTGAAACCTCACAGAAGGCTGGGTCCACTTGTCTCTTGCACACTTAAATCTCCACCCTTTTTTTAAAAAAGTCTCACACTTCTGGAGTCCTTGAAATGTTGAGAGAATGAGAGAGTTTTGGAAAGAGTTTTTCTACACACCTCTCCCATTTAAAAAAAGAGAAATATATAAACCTTTTTGAATACTGACATTTTCATTATAAGTGTAGCTGGCATACTTGGTGACAAGTTGGGGTGTTTTTTTTAAAAATTCTTAGCCAGTATCTTGCTTTTTTTTTTTTTCAGAACTCTTCCATTTAAACAGTATTTTAATGTTCCTAATTAGTCTCAAACCTATGACCTGAATTTGAATATTTTGGCTTACCATTTTAATATCTTGCAAACCTTTTTGAGCTATTTTGTCCTGTTTTATGATCAGTTGTTTAAACTGGGAGTATAATGCATATAATTCCAATACTAAACTGTTTAAACTTGAATGCTAATTGGATTTAAGCATATCAGGTGATGTGTATTTGTGTAATGAGTGAGGTGGTGGCCAAAAAAATAAATATAACTGACTATGAAAAGTAACACATTGTAAAAAGTCTTTCTGAGGCACTCTTGAAATTGCTAAGATATTGGGGCATGATCACAAATCCATCAAACGGTTTGTTGCAAATGGTCAACAGGGTCACAAGAAGTGTGTTGAGGGGAAAAAAAAGATGCAAAATAACTTGTAAAGATTTGAGAAAAATCTAACATGAAGCTACCCATTATCCTCCAGTACTGTCGTATTCCAGAATTGTAACACATCTGGAGAACCTAGAAAGTACAAGATGTAAGAAGGCTAAAACCTACCATCACTGAAATTGAAATGTGACTGGGCCAATAAATATCTCAAGTTTTTCGAAGATTTTATGGACTGGTTAAATAAGAGCATTTCTTGGCGGATGGATAGGCTGGATCAGTAATACCATCAAAATGGAGTTGAAGTGATTATTCTTATTGTGAAACACAGCACAGTACAGTGAGCCACAACAAATTTAGACCTTTGCATTTTACCCGTACACGTGCGCGCACACATGCAGCAGGTGGCAGCTATTGAAAGTTCCCAGGGAGCTGTGACTGGGAAGGGGAAAGTTTTTGCTCAAGGGTACCTCAGTGCAACCTACTGGTAAGGGATTCGAACCCACAGTCTTCCAATCTGGGAGCCAACTCCACTAGGCCACCATAGGGAACTGGTATTATTAAAGATGAGCTAGTTGGACCTTTTTGGGTTGAAGATGGACTCAAAACCATCTCCCAAGCCTACTGCCAGTTTTCTAAAAATATTTTCTTCAAATAGTGGTTCTGGAAAAAGTCTGCATCTTTCAAGAAGACTATGATTTTTATGCAGGACAGTGCTCCATCTCATGCACGGAAGTACTCCAGTGCCTGCCTGAAATCACAAACATTATAACTGAATAACTTGCAAATATTAAATACAATAAAGTCTGATATTGGCTCTTTTAATAAATGTTCTTACATATTGTTGTTGGTTAAATTGAGTTCTTTTTTCTAACATATTTAATATAATGGCAAAAGTGGTTTTAATGATTTGATACTTTAAAACATAAGCAAAGCTGAGTGGAATGCATAAAAGGAGCTTGTCCATTGTGACTTGTTCATGTTTACCCTGAGATGGGCTCTGGAATGTGACACCTCCCCTCCAGTTAAACCAGCACAGCAAGCCACATTAGCACTTGCAACATTTTCCCCTCCCTATCTCTGTCATTTGTCACTCTGACTTTCTCTCTATCCTTCAGCTTATTACATTGGTTACTCCACCATACCATACAGTACTGTTAAAAGTATCTGATTTTTTGTTTTTGTTACACCTAAATGATTCAGATCATCAAACAAATGTAAATATTAGACAAAGATAACCCAATTAATTTAATTTAAGTGATTTTCTTTAAGGGGGGGGGGGAAGAAAACTATCTCAACCCTGTATGACAAAGTACTTGCCCCCTAAACCTACTAAATGGTTGTGCCACCCTTGGCAGTAATAACCGCAATCGGGCATTTGCAATAACTGGCAATAAGTCTTACTTGGGTTATCTTTGTCTAATATTTCAATTTGTTGGATGATCTGAATCATTTAAGTGTGACAAATATGCATAAACAAATACTTTTTCTCACTGTAGTTATTCAGTAAAAGCTGCCTCAGATAACAATGGGTCTTTTCCATAGATGTGAGGACACTGTGTGCTAAATAGTTACCAAATGTTTTTAAAAGGCAGAGGCTGCTGATACAGGATATTTTGACTGAGTGTTTGGCGCTTTGAAATAACAATTTTTTTTCATCAGGCTTTATATACAGATTCAACATAAAAGTTGCCCTAACATTATTTTGTGGATGTGGTCCTCTTCCCTATAAAGTGAAAGTGACTATTCTTGTCATTGTGAAACACAGCACAACAAAATGAAATTCAACCTCATGCATTTCACCCATACACACACATGCAGCAGGGGGCAGCTGATGAAAGCGCTTGAGGAGCAGTGACAGGGATGGTACTTTGCTCAAGGGTACCTCAGGGCAATCTACTGGTTGTCTCAACTCTCTCCCCAATAGCTAATAAGTGGTAATAGCTAATCAGCAGTTACTGATCTGTGCTGGTTACCATCATGATGATGATGATTATCTAATGTGGAAATAAAGCACTGTTGTAAGTCGCTCTGGATAAGAGCGTCTGCTAAATGCTGTAAATGTACTGGTGAGGGAATCGAGCCAACTTCCTAACTACTAGGCCAATGCTGCCCAAAATAAAAAATTTATAGTTGTGAAAAACAATTCTCTGTAGATTTTATCTGTCAGGTACTTTCACTAAAAGCATTTGTGAAATAAGTAAATGTAATGTAAATATAATTAGAAAAGTACAATATTTCCTATTAACCTTAAGTCTGTTAGCTAAAACACTGAGTGTCATTTCAACTTGATGTGCAGAGGAAGAAATATTTTTTGAGGCAGGAGTCTGTCTTCTTTGCAAAGCCTTCATTGGCTTTCAAACCCTGGCTTTGTTTTGGCCTCTTTGCTCAACTATAATTGGACAGGAGAGGAGAGTCTTTTTTTTTTTAAAGGCATGTTAGTCATTTGGCAGAATAGGCAGTCTGCTCTGCTTCTGTAATGGTATCAGGTGCATAGCACAATATGCTTGGCACACCCAAAGACCAAATCTTAGATCTTGTTATCCATATATGTACGCACACTTGCACAGATAGGCCTCTGTGATTTAATTATTGTTTTACTGGGGGACAATTACTTTTTATTTATAAATTGGGACCGTGGTTCAATACATTGCTGTCAGCAAAAAATGAGAAAAATGGATGCAAGAAACGTGTTATTTTTACTGAGAACAACCACGGAATCCATGTTTAATGGGGAAGTTTACTCTCCCCCCCTTTCTGTCATCTTATTTTAAGTAGTTCGTTTGAATTGTAATATTGTAATTTGTGGTTATCATGGTTAATTGGATGAAATTTCAGGAATAAAAGCTGGAAATAACTTGCTAGCTTGCTAGCTGGAAAAAAGCTTGGAAATCACTTATGATTGCTGAATATGGGATGAGCTGGATTTCTTTTTGGAAGCCTTGTTTTCAGACTGCTATATTTTAAATTTACGGCAATTCCAGAACATATGAAGCCTGTTAGCTGTGCCAGTTCAGTTGTTAAATGCTCTTTTGATGGTATTTATTTATTTATTTTTTAATGTGCTCAGTATATCTTTGATATTAAGTGAGCCGTACAGGAAATGGTTAAGAATCAAGAGATTTCAGGTAAGATTAGTAGTGATTAAGTCTCTGAATTCCAATTGAAGCTCAATGAGGTTCGAAAACACTGGATTACAAGCAAGGTTAAATGTACCTGAAGCATAGTATATTGATTCCTGTCAAATGTGGTCAAACCTTAGTGTAAAATCCAAACAGACCACATTTCAGTACACACTTTTAAAAGACAACCTGAAGTTGGTTAATGACTTAAGATGAACTGCAATGCAATTATTTATTTATTTATTTTTTCCTTCCCTTTCACATTGAGACACTTAGACCCCTAGTGCCACTACCTAATAATTTATATGACTAATTTGTAAGGATGCTTACATACTACATTTATTTCACATGTACATATTTCCAAATGAAAGGGATATTTTCTGATGGCATAGTAAATTATTGTAATGAAAAAAATTCACCTAACCAATCTGTGAATAGTATAAATTGTTGTCCAGGTTGTTTCTTTTGTTGTGTTGACTGCAACTAAACATACATCAACTGTGGATAGAGAGGAACTGAACCATTTAAAGGAGGATAAGTAAGGAAGTAAGTAGCAAAGCTGCATTATGTAACACAATACCATCCTCACCAGAGAGGTCTCTGTGTCCCAGCTCAGCTGAGACAGCAACTATGGAGGACAAAGGGAAAGACAGATTGAGAGAAAGAATGACTGAGAGATATAGTCATAAAGAATAAAGGACAGTGCGATATAGATTTTGACTTTGACCATCAGTGGCCTGAAATGGCACAGAGAGGCTACGTTTCCACTCATAACTGAGGACGACAGCAAATGCATTTATAAACAGCTTTTCATGAAGGGCTATAAAACAATTTAAGAGATTCTAGATTCTTCATTTGTCACATACATACCCTGATAATTTCAAAGGTGGTGCAAGTCGAAGTAAGAATTGGACTACAATTAAAAACACAAATGAAGAAATTTTGCCGCCAGATCATTTTAGGTCCTATGTTTTGTTCACAAACCAGGAGGCGTAGTTCTGTGTTTGGTCACTTTTCATAGCACCTGAGTGAACAGTCCTTTTCAATTTTTGCAGCTGTCTTTACCTTTTGTATGAAATAAATATTTCTTTAAATAAATTACATTTTGTTTTTTGTTTTTTTACCAAAAAAGGTTCAATATTTAAATATAGTTGATTTTAGTGGGTACAAATATAAAATATATAATATCACAAGACTTCATTACAGAAACCTTGTAAAGTGTTATTTCAGCATAAAAAGATCAGTCTCAGGGCTCAGTCCTTGCAGCCCACTGCTTCTGCTCATTGTGTGTTCACTACAGGTGTGTTTGGTTGGGTAAAAGAAACTTGGACAAAGTCACTGTTCATAGTGTGAGTGCAAGCACAGGAATGCCATTTCATTTGGAAACATTAGTTTGTCTCGATCACCATATGTATGATATCACAAGATATTAAGAAAAGAAACACAACAGAAATGCTACCCTCTTCAGAGCACATTTGACACAAAGGAATATGTAGGGATCACTTAAGTATTAAAATATATATATTTTTTTAAATATAAGCTGTAATGTAAAGAGCCCATATGCTGATTATAGGAATTCATCCTGTTTTTGAACTGTAGTGCCCACTTTTTAATAGATTAGAGAAAGAGTGCCAAACGAGTAATGAATTCTTTTAAGACTCTACATGGCCTTTGGAATACTACAGAACTGTAATATCCCGTAATGCTTATTCAGGTTGAACCACTCCTATTGTATAAAATCGGTAGACCTTGAAAATGTAGTATGTCAGCAGATTTTCAAAGTGGTTTGGTCGTTACTAAGGATCATGTCATCAAAGCACCACTAATTTTTGTTTATTTGTAACAGAAAACTTGGATGTAAGGTAAACAGTTACTTTTATGATTTTTGTTTCTTACTTGCCTGCCTTTATGGAAACTGCTGTGTTTCAATCTCTGACTGCTTTCCTCTCCTATTGTAGCAAATCAAGCAATTATTTCACCCCTTCAAAATTTGTAGCTGCTAAATTTAGCTATCTGATTAATCCTGTGTGTGTGATCTCTGCAGTAGCATGAAGGGATGTTCATTTTCTGTTCCTTTGCATCTCTCAGACAAAGAGGGAAGAGATGTGAGGGTTAGCTGAGCCCTGGAGAAAACATTTTGCTAAAGTGTTGTAATGAGGAGATTGTGGAGGCGTTTAGCAGTGCGTGGGAGTCGTCTGCTTGCACTCTGCGCAGGAGGAGAGAAATGGAGGGAAGGAATGGTATTAATGTGGGGCAGGTGCAGTGTACCCCCCCCCCGACAGTCTTAAATGTAGGTCACCTTCTTCCGTACTGGTCTCACCTAGAGACAGTGGAAAAGAAAGTTTGTTCAGTTATTTTATTTAAAATGCATCAATGTATCATTATCAGGAACTGACTTGAATTACTCTGAATTCAAATGGATTTAAAAAGAAAGTTTTCAAAAGAAAACTTATATTTTTTTGTTTTGTTTTTTTCCCTTGTCAGTAGGCTAAAAATCTTTACTTTCAGTGGTTTTATTATTCCAGCAGTAATGCCGTGATTAAGTGTTCATGCTAATGAACTTTAAAGGCTATTTTAATTGTATGTGAAAATAGATGCCAAATACACTGAATCCGGCTTTGTGTCAACAACAGTTGTAAAAAGCCCTATATAAAGTTGACTTGACTACTGACCTGACTTCTCGTTTGGTGGTTTACCATTGATATTTTCAATCCATGCTAAATACATTTTAATTACATTTTAATTAAGGTTTTACTTTCTTTGTGAACCTGCCTAGCAGTCAAAGCAGATAGAGCTGTGTTGGTACTGGTTAAGGTGCATTTGTTCATTAGAAACTACAGTGGATTCAGTTATACTATTTGACCTCAGTGCTAACTTGTGCTGTTTTTAGGCTTTTAAAGTGAAAGTGACTGTGCTTGTCGTTGTGAGTATACAGCACAACACACAGTTGTTTTTACAGCAAATTTACGCATACATTTCCACATGTGCAGCAGGGGGCAGTGCCCCGGAAGCAGTGATGGGGATGGTACCTTGCTCAAGGGAACCTCAGGGCAATCTACTGGTCTGGGATTTGAACCCATGACCTTCTGAGCCCGGGGCCAACTCCCTAACCACTAGGCCACCGCTGCACTTTCAGGTCTGCTTTAAGATTTTATGGAATTTATATTCCATATATCTATAACATCTGGCCAGCTCATCCGTCAGAGCTTCTTAGACATCCCTTCCAAAAACCCTATGCATTATGGCATGCTGTTGCATTAACGTCATCTTTTATTTAGCTTTATCTGGCATCAACGTGTCCAGTATCCTTTAATATACTGCCAGGTAGTGATGCATGATGAATCACTTCAAAGATCTTATTTCAATTGCAAATCTAATCAATAGCCCGATTCACAGAAAAAAATCTATATATTAACCTCTATAGATACTGTATGTCAAATATAAACGAATAATTAATACCGCCTTAGTAATTTTGATGGTAAACAATATATTTTTAACCAGTAATTCATGCCACAGCCAGTGATTATGTTAAAAGTAAAAAATGTAGTGTGTGGAAGCAGGATGTTACAACATACTGCCAAGATAGAGAAGCAGCTGACTGAAAATGCTAATATGAGCCTTTATAAGACCCTTTTTATTCTTGATAACTACGGAATAACCTTTGTGTACATCTTTTTATTATTTGCTATTGAAATATCATTAAACAGAACCCTTGGTTGGTGCTTTATCCAGGTTTTTATTTAGTAAAAGAAGGGACATCTCACTCTTTGCCTACATTCTGTGATTGTCTTTCTTACACATTCTGTCTTCTGTCTTAAGCATCTGTTTTGCAGAAGCTTCTGAGAGTAACATCAGAAAGAAGATTTCTGTGTGTGTGCAAGTGTTTTTTTGAGAGAGTGAGAGTGTGTCCTTTATCCGTGTCGATGTTCTGGCAGTCCAAGTTGTGAGCTCGTGTGGAGCTGCATACTGATGAGCGCAGAAGCTGAAATCGTTGAAATGAAGGAGAAGGAGGGCTGCAGTTTCTGGACCAAATGAACAAGGATGTTGAGTATGGTTAGTGATGGGGAAAAGAGAGAGATTAGCAGCAGAGTGAGGAAGTTGGAGTAGGAGCTTAAAATTAGTGGTTTAGACAGTGAGAGAAAGATGTGAGAAAAAGGGAGGCTGAGCAAATCAGAAGTATGGAGTAAACAACAGTAAAGGTGAATGAGGTTAGAGGCAGGTGGGTTTGGAAGTTTTAAATAAAATAAAAATAAGGATGCACAATATGGATATATTTGTTTTATATTCTTTGTCCATCTATAGATCTGTTGTGAAATTAATTGCAAAACATTTTTTCCTTAAGAGGCTTTAAAAAATTGCAATATTTGTAAAAGATTTAGTTTAAGTTGCTAAAACTAATATCCCACCAGTCCCCATATTAAACTGTATGCTGTCTGCTATTGCCTGCTATGGGTTTTCTTATCTTGTGTCGACTTGGATTTTTCTTTTCGTACGGGTAAAAGAAACATGAATTAAAACATTTTTAAATCTTTTTTCACACAATGACCTTGATAACATCAATTACACAATTGCCCTGATAAAAATCATTATAATTAACATTTCTTCACTACCTTTATATACATGTGGTGGTGGTCTAGTGCTAGGGTACTTGCCTATGGACTAATGGCTCAAGAGGTCCCAGGTTCGAATCCCTCCTCAAGCACTACCATCACTGGGTCCCTGAGCAAGACACTTAACTCTGAGTTGCTCCAGGGGGACTGTCCCTGTAATTAGGACATGAAAGTTGCCCTAGATAAGAGTGTCTGCTAAATGCTGTAAATGTGAATTGCAGAGGTGAATTGCCTGCTATGTTTGAGTATGTCTGTGTCTGCTCATTGATGGACTGGCAACCTTTTTAGGGTGGTTTTCCACCTTTCATTGAATGAGCAACATAATTGATGACCAATACAATGTATAACCCTACCAGAGGAAGAGCAAAATGTAGGTTGAGCCACACTCATGGCCCCTTCTTTTAAAAATGATGAGAAAGCAGGATGGTGTACGCCAAACAGGCACAGCCACAATGCAGCTGGCAGCAATTACACATCACTGATATACCGCATTCAGAACGGCATTCACTAAGCCTCAAATCTCAGCTGCCCCAGCCCACAGGCTAAGTTGGTGGTAATGTCACAATTGAGTGTTGCACTAAGTTGGTGATTTAAATATATAAATCCACCATGTTCAGTTTCCTTTCTGTTCTGGCAGGGAATTCTAATGACAGAGAGCAAGACCGGGAGAGAGAGCACAGGCAGGAGCAGAATATAACAGATAACTGGTAATATTGGCATTATCTAATTTTAATTAGATAATTAGAGCGAGTGTGATGTTTATATATGTTCAATATATTTATATATATTCAAAACTGATTATCTTAGATGAAAATCTGTTCCTGATAATCCAATACTTTTTGTTAAACAGTGCTTTTATGACAAATGTAACATCTACATAGCTTTTGTAGTGCTCATTCACTGCAGGAACTCATACTGCTGGTCACTGGTCATCTCCTTTTCTTAACTTACTTTCCACTACTTTTTCCCAATATCTTCATGCTGTGGCTGATCAGCTTTATCCCTCAATAGTTACTACAACTCTGTGCATCACCCTTATTCTTGAATATCAATACCAGTAAACTTCTGTACTCCTCAGACATCTTCTCTCTTTCCAATATTATCTCAAATAATCTGGTCAGAATCTCCATTACCATCTCTCAAACACCTCGATCCCTCCATTTCATATATTAACCTGCACCAACAGCCTTTCCATTCTTCATAGCTGCCCTTACTTTCTAATTGATGCTGTAGTTCCTGGCTCACTAGCCTCATGTCATACAGCCTTCTCTTTCTCGTTCTCATTCATCGACCCCTCAAAGTATTCCTTCCTAAAGTATCCCTTCCTTCCCATAGCCTTGTCCTTCTGTATACACTCCTGAACTTCTGCATTCCACCACCAGGTTTCTTTTACCATCTCCCTCTGCAAGCCATTCAACGTGACCATAGGTTTCTTGGTTACCTCTCAGAGTTTCCACATCCCCTATTATATATGGGAAGCTAGGTATAGGATGATTTATGGATTCCAAATCCCTTTCATTAGTGAATGATTGTTGCACTCTTGGGCTCTTTCAGTGCTTGAGAAATGTTGTTGTATCCTTTCCCAGATCTAGGTCTTGACATAATCCTGTCTCGCAGGTCTAAGGACAATTCTCTGCCTAATAGCCTAGATTTAATTCTGATATTCTGTCAACCCATGCTTTGGTACTTCTTGCTCTCCAGTCATGGAGTACTATGTGCAGATTGATGAGAGAGAAAAAAAAAAAAAATTGATTTGTTTTGAAGTCTGTATAATAATAATTCTGCTTTCCAATTTAATAACAAGTTTTGTTGTAATTTTTATGGTAAACATTTAAGTATGGATGCAATCCAGGTTTTTGTTAGTCTAGCTACAATATTGTTTGTCGCTCGATGCCTTAATTGTGGAAAATTTTCACCAACATTATTAAATCTGTGTGACCTTTAAAGCTCCATAAGCACTGCTGATTTTAAAATTAGTCCCTCAAATTTTATTTAAATTATATCGTGCTTGTTTAATGTAACAGCTTTCATTATTTGTAAGAGCATTAGCATGTATAGCTAATCTTTCTTAAAGTTCTTTAACATTTTCATATTTTATTGGCCAAATGGAACATAAACCAGATTTCAAAGTTTTATGTAAAGAGGGAAAAACAGTCTGAGGGGCCAGAGGGTGATAATGAGAACAAATTACGTTGGTGTTGCTTTGGTTTAAATTAATTTGGGCCAAAAAATTGAACTTTTTCAACATGGAGCCTTCTGTAGAGGGTGATGAAAGCAGGTGATTTTTGAGCTCGGATGGAAGAGGTTGACCATTTGTGATTCTTTGGAGAAAGGAAGGGTTGCTATGTCTATTTTTATCATGAACATCTGGCCTGGTGATGTCAGGAATGTAATCCTCTCACAACCACGTGGGTGCAAAGCCTGGATAAAGCAGACCATATGGGTCGCCTGGCCAGTCACATGGTGGAGAGAGAGGAAGACTGAATGTAACAAGTGACCGACTAAGTGGACCTAGAGTGGATAGAGGCTGGAGAGAGACAAAGCAACTAACAGAACAAGATACACAAGCACATACACACTTTCATGCACAGAAAGAGCTCTTGAGGGATAGACTTGGAAGTGCTGTGAAAGGCTGCTTTCACAAGGAGAACACTGTGGAACTGGGGGCCAAACACCTGCAATTGCATATCAGAGCTAATACCTTCCCACTCACTATTTTTAAAACATCAACCAACATTTAATAGTTTTATAGTTTTCTTGTGGTCTTCCAAACTAATATCCAGTAATGCTTGTGATGAACACAGATGTTATAAAAATGCTTTCTAACAAAAAAAATAAGCTATACTAATTCTGTTGGCAGCTAAATGTCCCATTTAAGATTCATTGAGCAAAATTAATTTTTAGTTTTATTCAGTAGAGTAACTTCTATTTTAATTATTTAATTTATTTTAATCAGCACTGCCCTCATAAGGCATAATGTCAGAAGTTGGATTTTAGTTTGCTTTTTATTGTTTTTGTAAGAATAGCCTAAACTGCTCTTCTGGAATACAATATATACATCAGTATATTTAATTTGAAATATTGACAATCTAAATTCATATCATACTGTATCCATAGTACATGTGGACTGTATAGTTGTGAATGTATGGGTTTTAACAGTTTGTGTGCATGGCAGCAGTCTGATGTGTCACGATGCAACCTGAGGGGTAAAGTGCTTCTCCTATGTATGCAATGTGCATGAAAAACACAAGTCCCTCTTCTGTTGCACTCATCCGTATATACACATTCCCTTTTTTTCTTTCGTCTTAGGCTGTTTTAGGTTTTTCACACCCAAACCAATGTTTTAAATAACCAGTTGCAAAATGCTAAAATGGCACTACATTCAAACACTTTGCTTTATAAATTACATGGACAAGATGAACAAGTAGCATTATATAACTTGTTTAATGCTAGTATGTGTAAATTAGCCAGCATTGTAATTCACATGATATGGTGAATTAATGAAAAAAAATGCATTTTTTTTTTTCTCTTCAGAATGTTTAGTTTTTTCAAAATGAACACCCAATTTACCAAACGTCATTGAAGGGGTATGCCTATACTGATAGCTTTGTGTAAACCTACTTCAGTGATAAGCTTCACTTCAATACCACTTAAATGTTTGCTCTAATACCAGCTTTTACCATGTTTACTGGTGTTTCTGAAGCCGGGTCGGGGTGACCCGGGGGTTCTATGTAGATGTCAGTTAATTCATGTATCTGAAGGTTAAAATGATTGAAATATGATTAGAATTTACTGTTTTAAAATGCTTGTTAAAATCAGGGCTCAACCAGAATCTCCTTATTTATTTCGGCTGCACACGTTTAGGGGTTGCCACAGCAGAGTTTCCCATTTCTTTCGGTCCTCTGCATCTTCCTGCTTCAAACCAACCGACTGCATGTCCTCTCATCATGTCCATATCTTTGGTCTTCCTCTTTTCTTCTTTCCTTCTTTCCTGACAGCTCCATCTTCAACATCCTCCTTCCAATATAATCTTCATCTCTCCTCTGGTCCAAACCAGCGCAACCTTGCTTCTCTAACTTTGTCTCCAAAACAGGGGCAGCGGTGGCCTAGTGTTTAGGGAGTTGGCCCCCGCATCGGAAGATTGTGGGTTCGATTCCCTCACCGGTAGGTTGCCCTGAGGTACCCTTGAGCAAGGTACCGTCCCTGTCACTGCTTCCCGGGTGCTTTCAATAGCTGTCCCCTGCTGCATGGTGTTTGAGTGCATGGGTTAAATGCAGAGGTCCAATTTCATTGTGGTTCACTGTGTGCTGTGCTGTGACGTGACGTCGCAATGACAAGGGTTTTCACTTAAAACGTTTAACCTGAGCTGTCCCACTAATATACTAATTTCTAATACTGTCCATCCTCTTCATACCCAACAAAAATCTCAGCATCTTTAACTCTGACACTTCCAGCTCTGCCTGTGTTTTCGTCAGTGCCACCGTCTCCAACCCATACAACATAGTTGGTCTCACTATTGTCCTGTAGACCTTCCCTTTTACTCTCATTGGTACCCGTCTGTCTTCCACACTCGCCATTACTCTGAACTGTTGATCCCAAGTATTTAAAGAACACAGAATACAAAATACATTTTGCTCAGCACCAGAATACAACTGGTTAATTTCAATTGGTCAACTTCAAGAAAAAAAAAACTTAATTTTATGTGTTTGTCCAGTTATTCAAATTTTATTCTCCTCTCTCTGGTTGGTGTGTGTGTGTGTGTGTGTGTGTGTGTGTGTTCGTTCCTCTCCTTCCCCCCCCCCTTAATCTTAGAGGCTTTTGTAATGGTGTTTCCATAGAGATGAGGACATTGGAACAAGTTGTCATTTATGTCTGTGGAATGAGTGCAGGGGAAGGTTATCTTTCCCTGGTGATTACGTGTACACGCACAAATTTGCGGGCCTTTATATCTACTATTCCATTATCAGATACATATTAAAATGTACAGAAGACATGAAGATTAAACAAAACTTTAAAATTAAAGAAAAGTGGTGTCATGAGTCAGTTAATTGTTTAAATTAGAAGTCCAATTTCGTTGTGGTTCTCTTGGTGCTGCTGTGTGTTCTCACAATGACCGTAATGGTCACTTTCACATATTGTAATATGGTTTTTATGTTGTGTATAGACACTATTAAATTAACAAAATGTACCGATCAATCACCAATCCAGAAAGTACCAGGAAAAATGATGATAAATATTAAAGGGTAAAGCAAAGCCAAAAACAGATTTGACTGTCTATCTGTCTGTGTGCATGTGTCAGAGAGGGGGAAAAAGCTGAACCCTGAGGCTTCACTTCCGACACACCCAGTTACAAAGGAAGGGATTGCAGCAAGGCCTCTTTATTTGCCTCTTCACACCTCATTTCTTTCTGCGTCAGTTCTGGGAATTATAATGGAATGGCAGTAGTTCCGGCCTGACTCTTATCCTACTAGAACTGTAGAAAAGATATGAATTTCCATACTCTCACTCAACTTTCATTTGCAGATTAGTGTGAACACAGACAGCCATTTGAGTATTGCTGTCAGCATTTGCATAAAGCTGAGGAGCTGGGATTTGTTTTACAGAGCAGCAGCATGCTTTTATGAGCTCTTTTTTCACCTCACCATTTTTAAGAGACATCCAAAGCATGAGTAAATACCTTTTTGTATGTGTTTCTGAAGTTTCGGTGTGTGTTTTATCACTGTCGGTCATGATGTTCTGTTTGTATTTTTGTTCTTGTATGTTTTCAGGACAAAAATGTAGGACACTTTGGATAAACTTATAGTGCAGACCCATTTTTATTACTGTACATAAGATAAAACAAATAGTTTGATGTAAAATGATGTGAATGTTTTGATTTAAATGTTATGCAATTTTCCAGTGATCACAGGTATTGGGCTTTGAAGTAAGACTAAGCTGTGAGCTGTGAAACGTAACCAAACCACTGCAGGCAGCCATTTTAGACAACAAAATTTACATGGGTAAATAGATTTGTTGAGTGAAGTTTTTGGCCACCAAATCTTTAACAAAATAATATAATTTGTGAATCAATCAAAGTGCAGCTGACTACAGGAGCTATAGATCATGGCAGCCTTAACTATAACAAATTTAAGATTAAGAGCTCTGTAAATACAGTGTTGGAACTGTTTACATGTGAAATATACTCAATGGTTGGGACAAGCAGTCCCTTATTTTGTCATGGGTCAATTTAAAATGCCCTGCTTTTTAAATAGAGAAAAATATTTCTCTACTGTCAGATTTGAACTTGATCAAATAAGACACAGTAATTAATCAACACAAAGCAGGGTGCTGTACGAAGCAAACTAATGTGCTGGGACAAATTATGCTGTTATGGTGAATAATCACATGACATTGTATAATAAACTTGTGTATGTGTCTGAATGAGCATAAAGCCTCAGCAGGATCATGGTAAAGTGGTTTACCATGGTGGTTGGATTAGTAGGACTTAAAGCAATACATTCCTTTCCAGGCTCACATGGACACTAAAGATACTGGGAGCAGTGATGGGAATAGGTACTGTATTTCTTTACTGCCATGTTTTTCATTGTTCCTTTTCTTTTCTGCTACTGCAGACAGGGTATGTATTTAGTGACCGACTCTCAGGGACTGAGAAGACTGCTTTGTAGATGTGTAGATTTCTCAGCATTTAAGTGGAGGACTTAAGACCACACACATACTAACACCAACTAAGAGGATTAGGCTCACTGCAACCTTCAGGTGGGCTGTGTAATAGCTGACCCTTGCTTGGACAAGTGTAGTAAGGGAAGTGTGTCTGTGTGTGTGTGTGTGTGTGTGTGGGGTGAATGAGTCTTTCTGAGTATACATACCCATCTGGGTAGTAAACTGAGAACTGACAGAGTAAGGAAGGTAAAGGAAAAAAAGTGACCTGTAATTTCCTCTCATTTCACTGGAACTCAATGGGGACATTTTGAATGCAACTTTTTATTCTTGCCAGAGTATGTTTTGTTCAGCAAGAATGTAATAATTAAAATGTGGAGAGGACATCACATTGACTGCTTTATGAAACTTCCTCAGGCCAGGGTGGTTATTTTCATCTTTTGTTTTCACTCTTTTGGGATTGCTGGGAAACTGCTGCAGAAGTGGTAAGGCAAGCAGCTAGAAAGTTACTTGGTGTGACCTCTGGAAAGAAAAAGGTGGATAAGGAAACCTGGTGGTGGAACCCAGAAGTCCAGGAGTGTATACAGAAGAAGTGGGATAGTCAGAGAGATGCAGAAAGTGCAAAGAAGTACAAAGAGATGAAGCACAGGCTGCAGAAAGCATGAAAGTGAGTAGGACAAAGACAGAATACACAAGTGTGAACAAAAGAGAGGAAAGTAGAATGGTTAGGATGGAGGGAGCAGAGGTGATGAAGATTTTCACTCTTGATCTAGGGAAAGCTGCTCCATTTGTGCAGTTTAACTGTATTTCTGGTTTATTTACAACGTGAAGGAGAGGGAGGACAAACAGCATTAGAGTAGGTGAGTGAGTTAGAGAGCTAGTATGTAAGTATATTTGAGAGAGAGAGGGTGGGTGTGAGGGAGGAGGAGAAAAAGGACGAGAAGGGTAAAATCATCAGATTGATAAGAGTACATGAGAGGGAGTATGTACCAAGATATACAAGATGAAAAAGAGTGAGGGGAATAAAGTGAGTTAGTGAGGTGTAAGTTGGTGTTAGTGAGTGTGCGAGAATGATGAGAGAATGTGAGTGTCGGCAATTTGCAGGAGGTCAGATTTGCTGCAGTGATGTCCGGTCAGTTGTGCACTACGATGCACAAAGCTGTCTTTGTCCCTGTGTGACCACTAGTGAGGCCACTATCCTAATCTTTTTCAGATTGACACAGAAACACACACCTCTTTGTTCTTCATATTACGATGAGGATGTAGGTTTTGCCCCTTTGTGTGTGTGTGTCTCTCTCCCCAGTGCTCCTATATATCTTTTTATATTTTGGGGAAACTTTCTGTGACTTTTTTAATTTTTTTTTTTTTATTTAAGTGACAACCATTTGTCATTGCGAGGTCACAGCACAGCAGACAGTGAACCACAACGAAATTGGACCTCTGCATTTAACCCACGCACACTCAAACACCGTGCAGCAGTGGGCAGCTATTGAAAGCGCCCGGGGAGCAGTGACTGGGACGGCACCTTGCTCAAGGGTACCTCAGGGCAACCTATCGAGAAGGGGTTCGAACCCCTGATCTTCCGATCATGCAGAAGATCACTAACGCCCTAACCACTAGGCCACCGCTGCCTATATAAATTTCATTATTAAATTTATGGTTGTCTTTCAATTTTAACTCAATTTTAACTCAATTTTAAAGTTTTTAAATATAAATTACTTATGGGCAATAAATTATTATTATTATTAATCAGACTTAATGCTAGTAGCAAGCAGATGTCTGTGTAGGAAAGATGGCTAAATCAGAAAACTTTAATGCTGTATAGAGGAGCTATGCCTAAATTCAGTTTGAAGCCATTTGTTGTCATGCTAAATTTACCTGTTGGTAGTTCATATTATTAAACTTTGTGCTTAATTGTCTTTAATAGAGTTGTCTGGCTGACCTATCGGAAGATTCTAGAAACAAACTTGGTCTGGTAAAAGAGGCTGCTTTTCAGATTGTATGATTGGAACCTGTTATATGGTTGTTTCAGTACTTACAAAGGACTCGTGCTTGGACAATGCTTTTTTATTTTTATTATTCCAGCCCTGTACTTCAGGCCCTGCCTTCTGCTAGTGAACTGCTACCAACAGTGCAGTATATGCAACTGGTAATTATTGGTAACTGTTTTAACTAAATGTTGTCTTAAGTATTATTCATTCCATTATTTCATATCCATTATTTCTCTCCCTGTCAGGTTTTTTTTATTTTTTTTTTTTTTTTTTTTTTTTTTATTTTTTTTTTTTTTATTTATCTTTTTCTTGTTCGTTCTCTCTTTTGTTATTTTGTGACCTTTACAAAGAGGAACAGAAATCATTGCCAAAAAACATTGCCTTCTATTAAAAAAGAAAAAGCAAGAGTTGAACAATGATAAATAAAAAATTAATGTGGATTTATAAACTGTTTAGATATAACATTATGGAGAAAGAAGAAAGAAGGTCCTATGTGTTCTGTTCATGCATTTTTGTGGAGTGTCCATGCCCTCCTCTGGTTTGTGTGATCTATTGTGGAGCCAACTGCTCTCTCTTCAGTCTGCCCCCCCCCTTTTTATTATTATTTTTATTTTTAAACTTCTCTTTTGTACCTGTTTCTCCCTTCTATTTGCGTGGCTGGGTGCCTTAGTAAGGGTGCCAGCTCTGGGCTTTGTCCCAGCGCCCACCTGATCAGCCTTGCTCTGTTGCCATAGGTAACGTTCCTTGTGTGTGTCACATCTCAATCCAAGTCACACCTTCCCTTGGGGCTTGAGTTGTCTGCTCTAGTTGCCAAGCTATGCTGTGTTTTTGTGTGTTTTGTATCACAGTTTAAGAGTGCCATTACTTTTGAACTTTCCTCATAGTCCAGACATGCTGGTGTTCAGCCTTGATGAAAGCCTGGGTGGAGCTGCTTCCTGCTTCAGTCAAAGAGGAAGAGATGGATATGGTAAACAAATGTGTCCTATCTACAGGAAGGATAAAGAGAAGGGTGGAGGGCACTTTTTCCTTTTTGACATATGTAGGCAAATTTTTCCTTGCTAAAACTGAGAGGTTCTGAGGTTGGGGGTAAAAGCCTTCTAAATTCATCTTTTGTGCGATAGCAGGCTTTAGTATCGAGAAATGTATTTTAATTTCGCATCCCTGTTAATAGTTTATTTTAGCATAAATACCCTACAAGAACAAACCATAGTGTGTACAGATAAATATTTCTGATTCCTTCAGTGTCTAAAATCCAAAATCAGCATACAGTTGAATACTTGCATGCATTCTTCCCTGTGGGGATTAAATTCATTTAAATCATAAAATCATCATTCTCATCGGAAAGAACTGATGTTTGTGCAAGTGTCTCTTGTAGTACAGGAAATTTAGCATGTGTGTGAAGGACACACACTCCTATACACAGATATTGAACAACACACAATTCAGTGAGTTGTGTGAACATATGGTATAAAACTTTGTGGTGGGGAAGGGTATGAGCATTTAGTTTTTGCTGGCTTAGAATTAGGCATATACCCTTGATAGGGTTTTGTTAAGCAAATCCAGAGCATTATTGAGCATTATTGTTTGTATGTAATTATTCATCATATCTGCTCTGAGTTTTGTGCATTGTATTGAGGCGATTTTGTGTCAAATGAACGGCTAAAATAAACATGAACGTCTCTAATGTGAGGGACATTGGAAACCCATCAAGTCAGTCTAGAAAACACCATCTGACAAATGCTTTAAATGTAAATGTAACACATTTTTCTTCATTCCTTGTCTTCTGTAGGCATTAGCAGCTAATGCAGGGACAGGCTTTGCAGTGGCCGAGCCTCAGGTGGCCATGTTTTGTGGGAAGCTCAACATGCATGTGAACATCCAGACGGGGCGCTGGGAGCCAGATCCTTCCGGAACCAAAACCTGCATAGAGACCAAAGAGGGAGTACTACAGTACTGTCAGGAGGTGAGATAAAACTGTACTGCTGCATTAGAAAGCTTCTGTAACATTTGCTTAGAGGTGTTCAAGAGATTAAAAGAGGACTTGTTACATTAAAGTCTATATAACTGCTGAAATACAGCTTGAAACTTTGACACAGGGTTTGTTTCCTAAGACCAAGTGGGGATAAAAAGATCATGCTTAGGGGAAAAAAAGGCAAAAATTTGCAATTTCTGCTTACTCTAGATTTAGCTGATCAGCCAAGATGTATTGGATTTTCAATGTTTCTTCTTATACCAAACATATGGGCTAAAAGTTTTACAGGACTACTGTGCCTGGATGGGAACACTAATTAGCAAATTTGTGGGGGGGGGGGACTTTTTCATTTGCCATAATTGTTTTTGAAATTTTATTGATTATTTTGGCCCTATTATGGCCCTAATACTGGATGTTTAGTATCTGTCTCTCTTTCTCTCTCACATTGTTTTCATTTCAAAATCAGAGAGAGAGAGAGAATCTTTACCCCTCTGTATGCCTCTCTAACTCATCCTTGGTATTTTGCTTCTCTCTTTCCCTTCCATACATAAGATGTACCCTGAACTGCAAATTACAAATGTGGTAGAGGCCAACCAACCCATCAAGATTGAGAACTGGTGCAAGAAAGAAAAGAAGCAGTGCAAAGGTCATGCTCACAGTGTGGTCCCTTACAAGTGTTTGGGTAAGCCATTCAGCAGATAATGATCTATTACTGTATTAAAGGAAGGTTTGGTCACAGTTAAAGTGGTTTGCAAATGTCTGTTTGTGGACCATTTAATAGCTGTGCATTCAGAAATGCATGTTAAGGAATCACTGGATGAACATTTGTAGTTTCTCTAAATTCCTAACTTTTTTGTCAGGCAATACAGCACACAGTTGAGCTGAAGCCACCCTTGGCTCTGGGTTCCTGGGTTTATATTGAAGTCAGCTGTGATTACCTAAGCCCTGGCTCATGACTGCTGATATAGCTAAACTGAGCCGCGTAATGACAAAGTGGTAAAATGTAGTGTCTGGGGCTTGCACAGCAATAAAGCAAAATCTTATTTCCTCTTTTTGACAAGGAGCTATGAGTACACTCTAGCCACATAGTGTGTGTTTTTAAGTGTCCAGCTGCTTTATCCCTTGTCCTTGCGCTAGAGTGAGTGTAATTCCCCACACACTCCCTTAGGTAGTTCAATCTGTAATTGACTATGGCAACACAGTCATAGTGTAGTATATCAGCTGTCAGAGGCAGGAACCCCACTTTCTGCACTTTCTATAATGTTTCTTTTCCTTCTTTGTTTTATATTTTTTGACTTTTTTTTTTTTTTTTCCCATCCATGGTTTTTCGTCTTTTTTTTTTTTTTTACACATATGACATGATCAAGTAATAATTATGCTTTTGTTTCCCATAACAGTTTCAGTCTCTTATCTTATTTGACCCTGCTCTGCCTAGAAATGCATTCACCTGTTACTAGGTCAAGTGAGATGAAAGTTACTATTTGCCATTGTGAAACACAGCAGTGCACGCAGAGACTTCAACAAAATTCATTCTATTCGTTTACCCCATACACACACATGCAGCAGGAGGCAGCCATTTCCAGCACCCGGGCGGCATTGACAGGAACGGTATCTTGCTCCAGGATTTGAACCCACAGCCTTCTGACCCTGGGGCTTTATAGAAAAAACATAATAAATCCAATTCAGGCTCTTGAGAAATTGCTCAAATTCATTAAAGAATTAAAATTTTGTATGTTAATTTTTGGTACTTATTTTTATATGCTTGAAAGCCTACAAATTGATATGCATCATGCTGATAATCAGTTGAGTAAGAGTCTTGGGAAAAGACACTTAAAACTACATTGAAAGCATATGCCTAATGCATTGTCATCGTCTCAACTGGAATTAAGGCACAAATGCGTAGCTTCTTTCAGGATATGTTTAATCTGACACAAACCAAGCAGTGATCACAGATACAGACATTCAGAAACAGTGAACAGACAAGGCTGGGTCAGGCTGGCAGGCTTGAAATACTCTGCTACCCAGGTGCAGGTGATCAAAGGTGACGAGTGAGGGTGAGTGTGAATCTCTGGCTCAGTATTCCGGGGATCGGGCCCTCACCCCTGTCCTGGACACGGTGGTGGGTGTGACATCATCCCCCCCCCCCCCCCCTCCCTGGGGTGGCCTCCAGATGCCCAGTCTGGCGTGTTCCAGGACTCTCATTGCCTGGAGGGTGCAGTGGTGGTCTACCACGTCAAGGGAGTCGGCCTCTAGGTTTAGGAGCGGGGTGGCCAGGATGGTTCCCCACCGAGGTGGCCAGGGGTCTAGAGACAAAATGTCTAAGGAGTGAGACATGAAAGACAGGGGTTATTTGCATGTGACTGGGCAATCTGATTCTATACCGGGTTGATTTTGGCCTCCACGAGGAAGAGTCCAATAAATTGCGGACTTGGCATCTGCAGGTCAGGACATCCGTTGGTGTGGGATCCCAGGGACAGAGGCGAAGTTGAAAGCTCAGCACACACTCAAACGGGGTCATCCCTGTGGAGGAATGACGCAAGGAGTTTTGTGCATACTCTGCCCAGTAGAGGAAATCTGCCCAGTCGTGTTGCTGGTGGTGACAGTACGCCCGGAGGAGCCTGTTCCAATCCTGAATGGCTAGTGGCCCCTGTTGTAGTGCTGAATGCCGTCTACCATTCGTCTCCCTCCCGGATCTGCATCAGGTTGTATGCACTGCGGAGATCTAGCTTTGTGAAGACGGTGGCCCCTCAAAGCTGCTCAAGGGCTGACGGTACAAGAGGGAGAGGATAACGGTATTTTATGGTGACTGCATTCAGTCCCCTATAATCTATGCAGGGCCGGAGTCTGCTGTCCTTCTTCTGCACAAAGAAAAACCCAGCAGAGGTTGGCGATGTGGATGGCATGATGAACCCCTGTTCGAAGTGCCTCAGTAACATACTCCTACATCGCTCTCGTCTCATGCTCAGAGAGAGGAAAGATGCGAGAGCGAGGAGGAGCAGCATCAGGCAGGAGTTCAATCACGCAATCCCATAGCCGGTGTGGAGGGAGTTGAGTAGCTGTCTTTGGACTGAACACCTCACTCATCGACCTGTATTCAGTGGGAATGGACAAAGGCAAATGTGTCAGGGGACTCGCCACTGAAGTGGAGAGGCACGGAAGTGAAGTGACGCAATGCAGAGAGCATTCCGGGGACCAGGATTTCACCTCCCCTGTCCTCCAATCCAGAACAGAGTTGTGAGACCTCAGCCAAGGGATACCAAGCATGACGTGAAAGTGGTAAAACGAAAAGTGAATGTGACTCGGTGTGAGCTGACAGCTGAATGGTTATGGGACCCGTGACCCGTGAAAGACCACCAGTATTCAGTTGCTGACCATCCATTGGGTGTTTGTTTATTTATTTATTTATTTGTGACAACCCTTGTCATAGGTCACAGCACACAGTGAACCACAACAAAAATGGACCTCTGCATTTAACCCATGCAACCCACCGGGCAGCTATTGAAAGCACCCAGGGAGTAGTGACAGGGACGGTACCTTGCTCAAGGCAACCTACTGGTGAGGGAATCAAACCCACAATCTTCCGATGCTGGGGCAACTCCCTAACCACTAGGCCACCGCTGCTTTTACGGATACTGAGTGCGAGAGGGGATACAGGGGGACATGCAGTTTGGTAGCCAGAGATGATGAGATGAAGTTACCAGCCCACCCAGAATCTATTAGTGCTGAAACAAAAAGACAAACATAGTTAAAACGTACAGATATTTTCACGGTGAACTGGTTGGACAAACTAGGCTTAAAAGTGTGTATTCCTCCTGGTAGGCAGGGGGCAGTCCCTTCTACAGTGTCCAGGATCCCCACAGTAGAAACAAAATTTTCTGTCGACCCTACGCTCCCATAGGTAGGGTCGACAATTTTCACAAAGCTTTGTGAAAAATTTCCCATTGCATCACATTTCCCCCTGCAATTATTCTGACTTTAAACGTTAAATAGTTCCAACCTCTCCTTCCATTTGCATTTATTCATACAGTAGAGAACATTTATATCCTAATCTCTTGGGGTATCCTCATCTCTATAAAGCATCATGTGCATTTCCTCTACTCTTCTCTACTTTGCCTGTCCTGGTGTTGGCTGATTGAGCTATGGTGCTTTGCAGTCTGAAAATGCCATTCGTGTCTCTGCTGGACTGTGAAATGGCTTGGCAGTTGGGGGTTTCACAAAATGGCAGATTTTTGGGGGATGTGTGTGCATGTGTATTTGAGGAGCCAACACAGTGGCTGTTGGCTCCTGCCACCTTTTGACATGGGCTGTTTGATTGGTAGGTTTTTGTGGAGTGATTTGCCAAATCATTGGATGTTACTATCCTAAAATCTCAGGGGGTGTGTGAGTGAGACTGTGTAAGTGCATCCAGTAATGCATTCATGTTTTGTTATCCAGTTCTGTTGCGTTACCATAGAAACACTGTTTCATGAAAATGGATGGCATGACTGGACAGTAGATCTTGTAAAAAGAGCATAAGAACCATATGCCACTGAAAAACAGTTGGTTTTAAGGATATAAATATATTATAAATGTATGCAAGGTTGATATTGGTAATTGAAAACACATCTAATCATTCTCATAAAGGTGTGCCAAAGAGGATTTTTCTTGGACTGAGAGTCACTTCACATGCAATACTTCTCTCATCACAACTGTAATTTGCACATTTAGACAAACTGTGGTGGCAGCGGTGGCCTAGTGGTTAGGGAATTTCCCTTGCATCAGAAGATTGTGGGTTTGATTCCCTCACTAGTAGATTGCCCTGAGGTACCGTCCCCGTCACTGCTCCCCCGGGAGCTTTCAATAGCTGCCCACTGCTGCATGCATGGGTTAAATGCAGAGGTCCAATTTCGTTGTGGTTCACTGTGTGCTGTGCTGTGACCTCGCAATGACAAGGGTTGTCACTTTCACAGTTTTTCCTCAGGTTGTCATGTTTAGAGTAATTTAGAGAATGACTAATGCTCTGCTCTGACTCTTTGGGATCTTTAAACTCTTAAGCCAGTGAGGCACACCTGACTTCCTAATGAGGTACCAGAGAGATCTCATTCGCTGCAAAAAGTGAGGAAGATGGGGTTTCTGTTAAAGATGGCAACCTCAGAGACACTTTCAAAATAACTTCAGCCTGATTTTTGAAAACATTAGAGGCTCTTGATTTGAGTCCCACTGGACACGTAGGAATTTATTATGAAATTGCAAAATCAAAATCAATTGTCTGAATAATTAATTTCCTACACTCTTTGTATTGGTTTGGTGAATATCTTGTTTAATGCAGTTTATATAAAGGAACACTTTTTTTCCTTCTTCCCTCCCCCTTCCTCTTCAGTCAAAGAATGCTCCAATACCACCATTATCAGTCTACCCTTAAACTTTGTTCACACTTTTTCTCCCAAGGATTCTTAATGCTGCTCTTTTAATGCTAATTTTTAATCAGCAGTTTTATTGCTGCCACTGTTTAATTAGAGACCCATTTTTCTCCAGGATATAAAGGTATGAAATGGACTGCTGGCTGCCATGCCCCTGCTACCAGTTTGGCAATGATTGGAGGTTTTGAGCAAAGCTTAAAAAAAAAAAATGCTAAATCTCCATCTGGATTTCAGAGCTTTGCAAATTGTTGCTGTGAATAGCCTTTTATTTGTTGGATTAGTTTAAACTAACTCAGTCTTATTTGATTTTATGATCTTATTTGCTTCTTTCCTTCTAAATTCCAAATATGTGCACAAAATGGCAAAAGAGAGATACACTGAGACTAATGAGACCTGCACTGATATTTGCACAAGCCCTGGTTTATTTCTTCCATCAAGAGCCTCTCTGAATTGATTTTCCAAATGCCTTTCCATTTACAACAGTCACAACATTAAAATAACTGTGAGCTGAAATGAATATTACAGTGGCACCTGTCAAAAGGGCAATATAATATGTAGTTCTTTAAACTGATATGATGTGGTGTAGGAAGAAAATTGGAAAAGTTATTCTTATAAGGGAGAAACTGTAATAGAAATGGTACTGGGTCAGTACTGGGTCCAATGGTTTGAAGAATGTGAAAGATGTTATTGCCTTCAAAGTCCTCAGATCTCAGTTCTAGCAAAGTAAATATACGGGCGCATGTGTTCTCCTTCAGGAGATTAAGGGTCTACTTATGTCTCGGTGCCATATACCACAGCATACCTTTTTAGAGCCCTTGTGGGGTCAATGCCTTTACAGGTCTCTGCTATTTTGGCAGTTAATATTAATGTAATGCTTGGGGCAGTGGTGGCCTAGAGCTTAGGAACTAGGCCCCAGGATAGGAAGATTGTGGGTTTGAATCCCAGGCCAGAAGGTTGCCCTGAGGTACCCTTCAGTAAGGTCAATAGCTGCCCCCTGCTGCACAGTAGTTGCTTTTACTTTCATTTATTTGGTGTAGATGCTCACATGCTCTGCTTTGCTGAGTGCTAAAAAAAAAAATGTTTGCCAAGACAGGGGGTCCTCAAGTTGCGCCACAGATCTGTTCCTACAACAGTGATGTTACATGAATTTGTTGCTACTGGGGTAGGCCAACTTTCTCACTCATGCATTACTGTGAAACTAGTAGTCTCATAAGTCCATTGCAAACGGCATAATATGAAATGCTTCTGTCCCTGGTTTTTATGGAAGTGAGTGTCGTAAAAAGTGAAAGTGACAACCCTTGTCATTGCGAGGTCACAGCACAGCAGACAGGGAACCACAACGAAATTGGACCTTTGCATTTAACCCACGCACACTCAAACACCGTGCAGCTATTGAAAGCGCCCGGGGAGCAGTGGTGGGGACAGCACCTTGCTCAAGGGTACCTCAGGGCAACCTATTGGGAAGGGGTTCAAACCTCCGATCATGCGGCTAACGCCCTAACCACTAGGCCACCGCTGCCCCAAAAACTCAAAATGTAGTCTTTCCATAAAAAAATATTCTCTCCTTGCTCTATTTTCTCTTTTTTGAAAATGTATAAAATATACTGTGTCTGTGTGTGGGTTTTTTTTTTTTTAAAGTTTTTTTTAATGTAATATATATATATATATATATATATATATATATATACACACATACACATACATACATACGTGTGTGTGTATATATGTTAGAGAAGCAAGGTTGCATTAGTTTGGACATGACCAGAGGAGAGATGAGGATTATATTGGGAGGAGGATGTTGAAGATGGAGCTGATAGTAAAGAGGAAGACCAAGGAGGACGTTTATGGATGTGGTGAGAGAGGACATGCAGGTGGTCAGGTTGAGGGAAGAAGATGCCGAGGACAGGAAGAAATGGAAACGGATGATCCAGTCTGGGGGCCCCTAAACGGGAGGCGCCGAAAGAAGACACACAGAAATTTATTTTATTATACATATTATGCATTATAAGTACAATAGGAAAGCCCCAGTGCTGAGAAGAGGAGAAAAAGATGAGAGAAGAAAGCACAGCAGAAAGCACAGAACAGCCAGTGACTATTACTGTGAAGCCTTGAGGGCATGTCTTTGAGCTGATGTAAGGAGAGTGGAACTGACTCCTAATATTATGGAGTGGGTTTAAGTGTGAGCAAAGAGAAAGAGTAAAGGGTTATATTGTAAGGACCTACAGTTTCTTATTGCCCCCCCCCCCCTTCTTTGTCACTCTAAACATCACAGTATAATGCCTTTTGCTTATTTTTTATTTTTTATTTTTTTAATGCACTTTGGTATTATCTTAGAAAATTGTATTCATGTGTTCAGGTATCTGGAAGTAAATGTAGCTTAGAAACTGCCTGCAGAAGGCATGAGTGTTCCTTTTGCAGGGTGTAATTAAAGAGAAAAAATGCAGCTGAAAATATGGGTAGCTCCTTTTCAAAATTTACATTTTGTCATGTTTGTATTGCAATGTCTGAGTCCGAAAACTTTGAAAAATTTCATTCTTCTTTTTATGGGCCAGTATTTAATTTTTTTTTTCATCACTAGGTCTACTTTTGACATTCGTTTTTGTGCATCAAAAATGTATTTAATTTCCTTTTACTATTTTGTAGGTGACCATTTCTAGTTTCTAGAGGCTTAAAATGTGGATCTATGTAAAGTCAGTCAGTCATTTTCTGCTGCTTGTCCCAAGCGGGGTCGCGGGGGAGTGCTGGAGTCCATCCCAGCTCACACAGGGTGAAGGACAGGGGACAGGGGACCTGGACAGGTCGCCAGCTCATCGCAGGGAGTCTATGTAATAAGACATTATATATTGAAAAATAACTGTTACCTCCCCAGGCACTGGATATGGCTGCCCCCTACTCCACATGTGTTAAAAGCAGAGGTTGCATTTTGTTGTTTGACTGTATGCTGTGCTTTGTGTCACAAAGTCACTATCACTTCAGCAATTTGTATGATTAAGGTTGTCTTGCTGTTCTTGTACTGTACTGGCCTAAATGCAGCAAAACAGACTCAGACCTTGACAGCCACCACCATGTTTCACAGATGGAAGGTTTCTTATCTTGGAATGCATTGTTACCCTTTCACTAAATTTAATGCTTCTCATTTAAACAAAAATGTTTCATTTTCATGCTTTATGGAGAGCAATGGCTTTGTCTTTGCAGCACTGCCATGCACACCATAATTGTTCAGTGTTTTTCTGTTGGACTCAGTAACATTTAACATTGGTAATGATTGACCTTTTAATTGCTTAGAACTTACCCTGGCTCCTTTAGTATCCTTGTGGATTATGAACAGTTTTGTAAGCTTTTCAAGCCAGGTGAGCATCAACATGTCCTCTATGATTCACCTAAACAATCTTGTGAAAAAACGTTCAGTCACCACTGTCAACAATATTTTCATTTGGTATGAAAGTCTTTCAGAAGCATAATTGTTTAAAATAAAGTATTAATAGTAAATAATAAAATTAGTAAAGTATTTTGCTGTCCTTTGGGCCTGCTGTGTTTTCTGTGTTCAGCCTTTATGAGATCTGAAACTGGAAGAAAATATGGGTCAAATTTTCACCCCTTTTTTTTTTTTTTTTTCCTTCTTTCCTTTCCTCCCCCCCTTCTCTCATGACTTGGTCACATTGGTAACTTGTTAAAGCTAATGTTGTCTGAAGCCCATTTTACATCAAACGCGGTAATGGTGTTGCTCAATTTTCCACACCACGTTGCACACAATACATTTCTTCAGTGTTAATCATTATAATCTTTAAAGAAGCTCTGGGTTTCATGTGGCACAACTGGACTTTGGGTCCATGTTTTTTACTTGACATGAGGACTACAAGCTATTTCTGTCTAGAAACAGAATAGCCTTTACTGTTCTTGCTATATTGGGACATTTAAGGCCACTACCAAAATAGCATATGGCATTTTCTTTAGGTTTTAGCAGCAGCAAAACAACGTTCCTCTGATACCACGGTGCTACACATGACAACATATGACATGATGGTACAGGAACAGGACTAAGGACTAAACAAGTGCAGACAGAACAACATATAGTTCAGACAATGACTCACAACAGAGAACATTCATCTGATTCCATGACAAAGGTGGTAATATAAAGAAGAACCATTTCTGTATCACTTGAGGTGACAATTCTGGTCATTGCGAGAGCACAGCACACAGTGAACCACAACGAAATTGGACCTCTGCATTTAACCCATGCAAACACTGTGCAGCAGGGGGCAGCTATGAAAATGGGAGCAGTGACGGGGACGATACCTTGCTCAAGGGTACCTCAGGGCAACCTACTGGTAAGGGGTTTGAACCCACAGTCTTTCGAGCCTGTAGACAACTCCCTAACCACTAGGCCACCGCTGCCCCTATAATATGTGAGTTTGGTGTGTGATGCAATGAGAGTGACAGCCAAAGTGAGTCCACATCTGGGTGTTTAATACAGTATTATAACATACTTTATAAAGCAGCATCAACAATAAAGTACAGATTTTAAGGATTAAATACTGAGGAGATAATGATAAATCAGTGTTCAGAACCGGCACCACGAGGTAGTTAAATATGTAAAGGTGGGCGGGGCATGTGGATCTGTCAGTTCTGGCTCAGGAGTCTGATAACCAGGGGGAAGAAACTGTTTCTATGGTTCCTTAATAGAACAATGGTGAGGATGGATGGAGGAAGATTGGCTTAGGTGTGACAGGTGTGAGTGCAACGCGATGATGGTCATTGAGGCAGAACACCAATTTCTTCATGGGAATGGGGATGATGATGGTCTTGAAGCACCTTGGAACAACTGCTGCTCAGGAAGATGTTGAAGATGTCTGTGAGAACATCTGCCAGCTTTGCCAGTTTTGCACATCCTCTGAGCACACAGCAAGGTATGTTGTTGGGACCAGCAGATTTTCACAGGTTGACTCGGCAGATATCTTCTCACCTCAGCTGTGGTCAGGCAGAAAACCTGGTTGTTAGAAGGAGGGATGGACTTCCTCATCGCCTTGTTGTTCTCCACATCAAACTGTGCATAGATCTGGTTAAGCGTATCTGGAAGGGAGTCCTCAGGCAGGTAAAGATGTCCTGTAATTGGTGAGGATTTGTATACCCTGTCACATTTGCCACGTATCCCAGGTAATGTTGAAGTGGCCATGGATTCTCTGGCCATGTGCAAGCCTTGTTGCTCTGATGGCCCGAGACAGGGTTGCCCTCGCTGTTCTAAGGGTGACCCTTCACCTCACTTGACGGTTGTGCATTTCAGCAGTCAACCATGGCTTCTGGCTGGTGTGTGTGGTGATGGTCTTGGAGACCATAACTTAATCAATGCGCTTGCTGATATAGCCAGTCACTGATGCTGTGTACTCCTCCAGGTTGGTGGAGCCGGTGTAGGTCGCAGCCTCTCTGAACATGTCGCAGTCCGTGTGCTCAGAGCAGTGTTGAAGCGCAGAGATGGCTCTTGGGGCACAGGTCTTTACCTGCTTCTGGGTGGGCTTGGCATACATTATCTCTTTAACCCAGTGAAGATTAAAAAATGAATTATCTAGTCTAATTACATTTATCCTTCCTGGTTGAGATGCATAATTTAAATAGATAACGGACATCAGTTTTCTACAGTTGATGTATGCAGCATGCTTCAGAAATTATTTTTTCAACTTTTTTTTTTTATGAAACTGCAATCTTCAATCTAAATTCAAGATTTGAACTTTGCATGAATTTCTATATCAGTCGTGTTGAATGATATGAATAATTTTTAGACCGTTATCATAAATCAGTGGCCTCAAAATATAAATGGCGTGGTGTCTGTTATTGCTTTGCTTTGCTGTGCTGTTCTGGGGATGCAGGCATTGTTGTTATAGAACAACAATCCAAGTCTTTGTTAACTGTTTTTGAATAGAAAGCAAAGTCATTGTTTTTATACTATAAAAATTGCATTAGCCTGACTAATACTTTTTAGTTTTATGGCTGTATTGTGTGTATATAAGGGCTGAATGGGGTAAATTGATGAGGTATGGTAGGTGTATGAATGTGGTGTATGTAGAAGGGGCAGTGGGTTGAAGAACAGTTGTTTTTTCTGTTATTTTCAGCCTTCTCATTTTCCAAAACAGTCTTTTTCTTAGTTTCTTAGTCCTGCTTGCTCTTTCTCGCTCCCCTCTCTCTATGCCTTTCCTCTGTGCTATTTTGGCCTGTTTTGTGGAGAGCTGCAAATGAGCAGTTTATGAACATTCACAATCTTTACCTTCAGTGAGCTCTCTTCTAAATACACACTTAAAATCCCTCCAATTCCTAACAGTTCCCTGTTGTTGTTGTTGTTGTGGTTGTGTGTGTGTTGTTTTTATACTTCTCTACCTTCATAATTTCTCTCTACTGTTTTCATTTCATCTAATTTGTCATGGCCTTCACCTCTTGTTAGACCCTGAGAATAGTTGTCATGATAAAAAAAAAAAAGAAAAAAAAAAGTAACTAATCAAGATGTGCAGTAGGCACATTTTTCATTCTTTTGTTAGATAAGTTAATAAGAATGGCTATATTTATCAACAAGAGGTATCATATATGCTCAGCTATCTCAAAATTGAACCATTTCATGGTGTTTTGTTTGCTAATGAGCCAATGTGAAAAATCCATAATTATATCTACGAGGCAAAGAAATTTTGGAGTTAAACTGGGAAGACATTTAATAAGATTTCCCTTTTATTCACAAAATTGCTTGCTCAACCATTTTTAGGTGCCTCTATCTTTGAAACTGAGCCCAAGTCAAATCAGTTTTATTTAAATAACACTATTTACATCTGCTGTTATCACAAAGCAGCGTTACTTTTTTTTTTTGTTGTTGTTTTTTTTGTCCGAGCCCCTAGTGAGCAAGCCAGGGTGACATAAACAAGAATAAACTCCCTAAAACTGCAGGGGAAAAAATCTTGGGAGTAACCAAGCCTTAGAAGACCTCCTTTAGCCAGAGGAGGAAGGGTGCCCGGTGGACTATCTGGTCTGGATTTCAGGAAACCCTCACGTCAGCCAATGGGCCTGGCTGAGCACCCTTTCCGTTAAGTAAATACATAAGCTGCCCACTACTTATGTGGAGGGCAGTTGTCTGTTTCAGAAAATAGAGAAAAGGAGATTTAAATTTTTCAAAGATTCTGTTCTTGCTATTTTCTGTTTACTATTATTACAGGTATGACCTCTTTCAGTAGACTAGTAGAACTAGTAGAAACTTAATCAAAAAATAAATGTAGAGGATTTTGAAGTTTCTAGTTAAGAAAGTTGGTCTGTAAAACTGGATTAAAGTGAAAGTGTCTAATTGCACAGCAAAATGCATTTCACCCATGTGCAGCAGGGAACAGCTATTTAAAGCACTCAGGGAGCAGTGAAGGGGATGGTACCTTGCTCAAGGGTACCTCAGGGCAACCCACTGGTCTGGGATTCGAACCCATGACCTTTTGATCCTGGGGCCTAGTCCCTAATAACTAAGCTAGACAGCCACTGCTGCCCTAATGTAAAAAATAAAGTAGGCTAACCCCTCTGTTGGAATTACATTTTGCTCTATATATGTATCTATCTCAGGCACCAGATGTGGGATTTTGATTCCTTGTCTAATGGTTTCTGCGGTATTGTTAGAAATCCATAACATTTTCACTGCTGCACATTGCAGGAATCTGAAGCTCCTTCCCTGGTTCTTTGACTTTGAATATTGTGTTGAATAAAAATCTAGGATTATTTTTATTCGATTCCATCAGTGTGAATGAGTGGGCTGAGTGATCTAGTGTAAATGCCTTTTATAGTCTGTAAAGCCCTGTTTCCAGGCAAAATGCAATGATTCAAATTTTTTCAGAAGTTATGTTCCAGTTTTTGTGCCTTTTGCTTTAGAGCATGCATTTGATCAGTGTACCATACTTTTTTTTTTTTTTTTTTTTGGTCTGATTCCTTTTCGTCTTAATGGTGCTACATTATCTAATGTGGAACAAAAGGTGTTCCCTAACATTCAGTTACATAGCTGTTCTGGTCCTGACACTGACCTAAGTCATATGCTAAACTACTGAAAAGTAGTAAAAAAAACGAGGAGGGAACCAATGTCTGTGGCCTCCATCCGCAAAACCATTCCTGTTTTTGGGGTCATCTCAATATTTACAGCATTTAGTAGACGCTCTTATCCAGGGTGACTTCCATGTCCTAATTACAGGGACAGTCCCCCTGGAGCAATTCAGGGTTAAGGGTCTTGCTCAGGGACCCAGTGATGGACGTGCTAGAGGTGGGCTTCAAACCTGGGACCTCTTGAGCCATAGGTCCATAGGTAAGTATCCTACCACTAGACCACCGCCACCCCTTTTTTATACTCCTTTAGTGCATCTGTTGTTAATGTCATTAACACCAAAACAGCTGACACTTATTAAAAAACCCGTCTGCTACTTAACTGACCAGATCAATATGCCAGAAGTTTAACTGACTTGATACAATACTCTGATTAAAAAGTGTTCCATTTAATTTTTTTGAGCAGTGTATTTTGGTGGAGCTATAATAGTAACAACATATTTCAGATATTTCTTTAGAGTTTGGGTGTGGAGCAGGACCCCAGGTAATGAATTTCATGATGGTTGGTCTCACCTTTTGGCAGACTTGAGAAAGACTTCAAGTGCAGTTGCAGGATATAGATATGCTAAATAATTTTGGGGACCATACTTGCAATACTGATATAGATAGTCCCTTTGGAATATATCATATTTTCTTGTGTTTAAGTCGCACAAATTTGTACCAAAATCCACTTTAAAAATGGGGGCGCAACCTATACATGGGGAATTTCGTCAGTGATTGACACTTCCACATAGAAACCAGTGAATGTTCACATTTCCAGGCAATTATCCTCAAAATTATTACCGAATACATGTTTTTGGTGCTTTCCTATCAGGTAAAATACATAGTACTATATTTACCTGTAAAAATCTGAAAGTGTCATTCAAGATAATGCACAAAAAATCACTTTCATTTCACAAATTTCAATCCAGGAAATTCACATGCCACCATTTTGAATACCTAAACTGGTATACGCATACGTAGCAACTCAATACATTTTACAGTGAATCCCAGCATTTCTTAGTTATGTGATACGCATATGTACACATATTAGCATTTTGGCATACATGTAATCCAAAATCTCAAATATCAAGAGTTCACTCAAAAATCAATTTTGGACCAAATTTCAATGCCAAATCACGGGGTGTGACTTATACACGAATGCGACTTATACTCAAGTAAATACGGTAAATCTAAATTTAATAAGGGCATGACTAAAATTCTTAAGTATAGTGGTACCTTGGGTAATGGGTAACATGGGTAACATGGCCTACGAACATTTAACTTGGGTTACAAGGGATGTCTTGATACACGAGCAAACATTTTTTTGCTTGTGTATTTTTTCTGATACAAGTGAAGTTTGAATTACGAGCATACATCTTGGCTAATGAGCATCATGTGATGCGCATGTGGTGTTAAAGTGTTAAACCCACCCCAACTGAGATGATAGTTCTTTGCTCTCGCCTCACTAACAATGGGATGTGCGCTCGCATCTATGCTGCACTCTCCTAAAATATTTTCAGTGAAAGGGAGAACATCAGAATGGTTAGGATGAAGAGAGTTGAGGTGGTGAACATGGAGGACTTTGCATGCTTGTTGTCAGCATTTTAGAGTAACTGAAAGTGCAGAAGAGAAATGAAGAAGAGTGTGCAGGCAGATTGGAATGGGTAGAGAAAAGTGGCAGTGTGACAAGTGAATGGTAAGATTTACAAGCAAGTAGACCAGGTGTTTTGTTTTGGTTGGAGGTGGCACTAACAAAAAAAGACTGGTTGTGGAGCTGGAAGTGTGAAAGTTTAAAGATGTTTAAGTTTGATTTGGGAATGATGAGGATGCTGAGGATTAGAGACAAGTTAACTAGAGGAACAGCTCAAGTTATGTGATTTGAGGAGTGAGTGGAGCAAGATTGCACTGGATTGGAAATGTTTAGAGGAAAGACAGAGTATACTGGGAGAAGAATGCTGAGGATGTTGCTGCCAGCCTAAAGGAAAAGAGAGAGGGCAAAGGTTTATGGATGTTTTGAGAGTCGAGTCAATGTGACCGTCCATGTGAAAGGAAGATGCAGAGGACAGGACGATATGGAGGTGGATGATCTGCTGTGATCTGCCCTAAATGGAGCAGCTGAATAATACATATTTGGAATGAGACCAAAGACTTTGAATTCTACAGTTTTATTTAGGTGCTTAGTTATTAGAATGTCACAAAGAAATGGGCTACTGAAAGTAAGATTAGATTACAATCAACTTTGTCATTGAGCAGAGTACAGGTACAGAGCCACCGAAGTGCAGAAGTGCAAAGAAAAAAATGTGCAAAGCATAGGACAAATACAGTATAAGCTACAGAATGCAGCATTAATGGAGCTTTATGTTAAAGTATGTATAGCGAAATAATACAAAACTGTATATACAGGATTATACAAAGTATAACAATACGTATAGTGAAATAAATGTCACGTACAATTGCAGTTAGCATGCTTTTTTCATTTCAGTTGTAGGTAAGTAGTGTTTTAGTCCAAAGCAGAATATTGCATTGTTTATATTGAAAGCTAATACATTATGCAATACTACCAGAGGGACACCGGCTGTATCAGGCCCCCATACCTCTCTCTCTGGTTCAGTTGCCCTCACAGCTGTTTTGAGGTCAATTTTACTATAATGACCATGAGCCATATGGTCAGCAGGAGTGTCCCAGTTGCCTGTTGGAATCTAGCCTGCTTGCACATCCTAGTACTCCCCCACGGACTCCACAGAGTCACAGTAATTGCCCATTTTCACAGCTGAAATAGATTTCCTCTGTAAATTTCATGCATAGCTGTCTGCTGAAAAATGAATAAAAATCTCCTGGTGCAGTAAAAGCTGTCATTGTGCCATGTTGGCTTCAGTAGAGTGCAGCTGTTTGTGTAAGTCTGATCCTTGCTAAAGCAAATGTTGCAGTACCACTTGTCCTAATGCTATCTAAATGAAATTCAATGGTATGACTTATTTTGGTGTGCTGCAATTTACCAGGGCAACCTTTTCATTTTGTTTTATTTAGAATTAAATCTTATAATTGATCTGCATTATGTTGGGGTTGATGTCAATGTCTATAACTTTACAGACAAATATATTGATTCCTAGGATATTTACAAGTGGTCACTTCACTAGTATCTGTATTATATCCAGTTCTGCAGACCGACCTCATCTCAGCTATTTCCTCTTTCAGATCTACTTCCATCCCGGATGAAGTGACTAACAGACTACTTAAAGAGGTCACACCAGTAATTATCAGGCCTTTATTAGAAATAGTAAATTGTATTTAATAGTATTAAACCTCTACTCAAGAAGCCTAATGAAAGTGAAAGTGACAACCCTTGTCATTGCGAGGTCACAGCACACGTGAACCACAACGAAATGTAAACCCATGCTAACACCGTGCAGCTATTGAAAGCACCCGGGGAGCAATGATGGGGACGGTACCTTGCTCAAAGGTACCTCCCTAAGGGAATCAAACCCACAATCTTCCGATGCGGGGGCAACTCCCTAACCACTAGGCCACCGCTGCCCCCGAGCGTGATCCTTTCAAGTTAACAAACTATTGACCAATTTCTAATTTAACTTTTATATCAAAGATTCAAAGTTGTGGCCCAGCAGTTGTGTTCATTTCTACACAAAAATAGCATGTTTGAGAAATTTCAGTCTGGTTTTTGACCATCTGGGTTCAGTTATCCAGAGACATAGAATCAGCTTTCACTGTTATGCTGATGACACACAATTATATATCTTAGCTAAACCGGAAGATGCAAAATAAAAAAGATTGAGGATTGTATAGGAGATATAAAAAAGTGGATGTCGCTCAATTTTCTTATGTTAAATTCTGAAAAGACAGAAGTTCTTTTACTAGATCACAAAATTGCTACTTTTAGGTTAAACTTTCAGGTTTAATGCTAGATTTCCTCTACCTTAGAAACTTTGCTAAACTTGGAAGCGTACTCACACTACATGATGTAGAAATACTGTTACATGCATTTATCACCTCAAGACTAGATGAGTAATACTAGTAAGACTGGTATTAGTAAGACTAGTAATGCTCTGCTATCCGGATGTTCCAGCAAAAGCCTTCATAAACTGTAGTTAGTCCGAAACGCAGCAGTTAAAGTCCCCACTAGATCCAGGAAATTTGTTGATATTAGCCCGATATTATCTAGACTTCACTGGCTTCCTGTGAAATTCCGCACTGACTATAAAATTTTACTGCTAACCTACAAAGTGGCCTCGCTCCCGAGTATCTCTCCGAGCTTAAAACGAAATCAAAACTAAACTCGTTAGAGTCTACTCTCTGGTGTACATGTCTGGCAGCAGACATTATACAAAAGGTTCAGAACAGTCTCAAATAAGTCTTTTATTATAATAAACCTTCAGTCTTTCTAATAGGAACAGCCAAAGCAACATGCCACTGCTGGAATAACGTGACAGACAGGCAGTTAATAACTATCCAACTAAAGTTTGAAGGCATAGTGCTTTGTAACTTACAAACACTTCACACATTTTAGCTTCATTACTCTCATTAGTTGAAGTCCTATCAAAACTGATCCAAATGAAGGAGGATGGCACGGCACATTTTGCAAATTGTAATGTGACATGTCTGACTCTGGTAAAATATTTCTGTGTAAGGTTTCTTCAGTGTATAAGGAAACAAATCAAACCAAGCTACATTCTCTCAACACCAAGCAACACTCCAAGAACTTTGTGCAGTCATTTACACTTCCATCTAATGCCAACAACAGTGGCATTTAAAACAAAATGTCTTTTTGAAAGCACTAGATAAAAGCCTTGCTGTGACGGTTCTGTGTCTGTTTGTGTCTGCTTATTTATCTACAGTTGGAGAGTTTGTAAGCGATGTCCTCCTTGTTCCAGAGAAGTGCAAGTTCTTTCATAAGGAGCGCATAGACATGTGCGTCAGTCATCAGCAGTGGCAGGGAGTAGCCAAGGAAGTAAGCCAAACCTTCTGTAACACAGCCCTCCAATTCCTGGCTGAAAACCACCTAACGCACTGGGATAGGGAAGAATAAAACCCATCTGTGGGTGTGAAAACAATAGGATAATGTTACATTTTTCTTGCCCATAAACCCTCTGATGCTTTAGCTCTGATCATTTACTCTTTCCTTTCTATTGCTACTCTCCACGTTTCTCCAGTTCCTCTGTATAAATAATACAATACAAATAATGTACAAAATATATAACACAATCAAGATTTAGCTTCAGTCCAACTTTTATTTTTTGAACATATCCAACAGAAAACATTTCAACCTTTTAACCCTATTGTCTTTTTATTTATCTTGTTTAACCATTTTATGTACACATATGTAAACAGTGTTTACACGCCATGAGTCTTTGTGAATGATGTGTTAAATTTTTATTTAATTCCTTTTGAAGGTCATTAACTATACACATACCTTTAAGAAATTTGTACTTTGATAACAAGAAATCTTGCCTGTATATTTACTTTAAAGTGTAATATCACTAGCCATGGGGAGTTAAGGAGCCTTTAAAACTTTCTTTTTAAAGAATAAAGGCCACCTGACCAGGTCTGGGGGAAAAAAAGGACATATTTTACTTAGGTATTCTTTCAATATTACCACATCATGTAGAAAAACTATATTACAATGCATAACAATACATTCTGTGACCCAGAACTAAAGAATACAGTGACATAACACAGTTTTAAAAATACAAAAGCAAAGAAGATCTGAGGCTGAGGAGTTTAAAACTGCTAAATTGTAGGTGTGCTGGTCAAAGCAAAGGATGACAGTGGTGTGGGCCTTTTTATAATTCCTCCCCCCAAAAAAACAATTCACCTTGCTTTCTCTAGGTGGGTAGGATATAACTCATATATAAACTCCCAATTCTGTTTTGTTAGCAACTGTTCAAACTGTTAAAATAGTTCAGAGTAAGCACATAATAGTCTTTATTCTAGCTTTAATAGTATTGCATGATTAGAATCCTGCTGGGTGACTGGAATATCTTTTTTTAGCCACATCAGTGCTTTAATTTAAATTAGAGTTACACACATTTTTAGCATCTGATATTGCTGCTGTCATCATTTTATTTAAATTGATGCTTGATATATGAGAATCCTTCAGAATCATTACATAAATATAACCTTAAGGTCATCATGTTTTCAAACAAATCCATATAAACAGGACCCAGTTAAACAAATGAGGCAAATTATTGCAGATGGCCATTTATTTACTGAGTAAATTATTCATTTACATTCCTGTGAGTGACAGAATTATGTGAACCTCTTTAACTACAATCATTCATGACCTGTGTGTTTGTTGCCAAGACTTCCTCTGGAGATTCAGTTTACAGACAGATGTCTGTTAAAATTGCTTGCATCATCACAACCCCTAAATGGGAGCAGCCGAAAGATGATGATCAATGATGGCTAACAGTTGTTGAATTCCAAATGTTCTTTAAACTTAACAGGTCTACCACTCACACCTGATTGTCACTGATTACCTGTAAACCCCAGGCTTTTATTTCACCTTCATTTCATATGCATATTGAATAAACTACCAAGCATAATACTCTAGTCTAATTCATTTAATCGGCTTCACGCTATGTACTCTGTGGACTTTTATGAACATGTTTAGGTTCTATTTATGCAAAACTAGAAATTTCTAAATGGTTCATACACCATTAAATTTAAAGCATTAATTATTTTTTTATGTAAGCATTAGCTACTGCTTTCCAAGTACTGTAAGTAGCTAATCATCATCTTTAGCATGCTAATGCTGGAAAATAGTGTTATAGTAATAACTGCCTTTATCATTGCAAGCAACATTAGAGTTATTGCCTGAACTATTCCTTACATTTCAGTGTTAACTATAAGGGCAAAACCAGGCAATTGCATGACGTTTTCTAAGATAGTTTGTGATTTTGTTATTCTCTCTCAGGCCTGTTCCAAGGGGAGCATGGTGCTGCACAGCTATGGCATGCTGCTGCCCTGTGGCATTGATAAGTTCCATGGCACTGAGTATGTTTGCTGTCCCTACACTCCCTCAGAAGAGCAGGCCGTACCAGAAGATGAAGATGAGGAGGTAGAGCTGGATGATGATGAGGAGGATGAGGCCATAGAGGAGAGGTAATATAACTGTGCCAAGGGTTAATACCTGGAAATCTTCTGAAATGTATTGTGAAAAATAAAATATTGATATTTATCCGAATACATTTCACTCCAAGTTTTGATTTTTTTTCTTTCTGTCTATTATGCCCACTCCTGATGTAGATAACACAGGTCCTGTAACACAGAAGGGTTTTCTTTAGTTTATGAACTAATGATGCCTGCTTAGTGGACAGAAGGTAGAATATAACGCAGATTTATTGAGACAGGTGGCAGGTAAGAAATGTGTGGTTACATTTTATCTGGTCTGAGGTGTGGTCATACCTTCATGGCTGATGTGTCTATCTGAGAGTATGCAAGAGATTGTGTGTGTGTCTGTGAGAGAAGGTGAATTTTAATACCATGCCAGTGACCTCCAGCAGCTGGCATATTCAGTTTCATAAATCATATTGTCTCCCTGCCCCTTAATCTGTTCATCTTTCATTCAGTCCTCTTCTGCAGATGTAACTCCATGTGCCTCTTCTTTTGTGTCCTTTCTCTCTCTCCTCCCTCTTTTCCATATTTTTTTTTTCATATTGTTCATATTATGAGTTCTGGTTACTGCACAGACAATTATGCGATAACATGATTAAAAAATAAAAACAAATGCCTTTGGTTTAAAATCTCTTGGGACTAGCAGTGGTAAGTACCCAAAAATTCTTTTTAGTCTAGGCTTTGAGTATGGTCAGTTGTGTTTGTCTAAAAGAGAGCAGCAAATAAGTGAGAAATAAGTCTACTTTATATATTAATGCATATTCAATCAAAAAGTAAAAACTTTCACTGTGATAATAGACAAAGTCCTTAAATTTACAAATATTTATAAAACTGTGGGCCAGTTTCTGTGGGTTAAGCATAATCATTGCTTAATTTCAAGCACCACTTCAGTCTTATTTTGGTCTAACCCAGTATGGGTATGGGGAACTGTTGAGCAACCACTTTTATAAATGTAAAAAATAAATTACAGGTTTACTAAGTGAAAATGAATAAAGATTGCATTAGTTGTATTAATGAAATTCCCCAGGCTCCTTCTCCCGTATCCCTTCACCTAGTTTTTCCTTTTGCTACTTAATTTACATTTTTCTCATGTCCAAATTTTCCCAGATAAGGGTCAACTGCAGATGAAAATATGTTGTGTGGAGAAAAAAAAAAGAAGAAGCCTGAAACATTTTATTATCCCCATAGTGAGCAAGTACTGGATGAACAACCCACCCAGAAAGAAGACCCAGCAGAGGAAACTGATTATGAAGGGGAGGAGGATGATGGAGAAGAGTACCATTATGTGTATGAGGATGAAGAGGAGGACAGAGACAGTGAAGAGAAAGGGGGAAAGAAAAAGAAGGCCTCTGAACTAGAAAATGTGAACATGGAAAAGTCTCTAGAGGAGGTCAAAGGTTAGTAAAGCCCAACTCTTTGCATGGGGGTTTGCATTACATTTGCAGTTTGTGCTGCCGCAGAAATGTATTCACGAACCTGTCATCTGTAGTGTTCATAATTAATGGCGGCCATTTGAGTGTGGAGAGGTAAAAAGAAAAGAAGGACATTTTTGAGTGCTACACTCTGCTGGCTGGAGGCTCTAACTGCACTCCCTGTGTTAGCTGTGTGTTCCCTGGAGGCGGAGACGGGCCCCTGCCGTGCCTCAATGCCGCGCTGGCACTTCGATATGCACCAGAGCAAGTGTGTGCGCTTCATCTATGGAGGCTGTGCCGGCAACCGCAACAACTTCGACTCAGAGGAGTATTGTATGGCAGTGTGCAAACGCCTGAGTAAGTCTCAGCAAGGAACCCTGGAGGAGCACCTGTCCCCCATCTCTCTCTCTCTCTCTCTCTCTCTCTCTGCCTAATTCAAAACAGGTATTTCATGTTAATTACTGGGATATTAAAATGAAAAATTCTTCCATTACCTAAAGCATTTTGCAGCACTAAGAAGAATGTTTCATGAAATAGCCTTGGGCTAGTTCTTGTGATCAGATATAACCGTAATCTAATACTTAATGTGTAAATGAACCCAGCCACTAGGGATGCACAAGCCAGTGTATTTCTTCGTGCCAGTCCCAAGCCCAGATAAATGGAGAGGGTTATGTCAGGAAGGGCATCCAATGTAAAACTTTTGCAAAATCAATATGCAGACAACAAAACAGAATTCCTACTGCTGTTGGTCAAAGGAGGAGAAGAAGAAGAAGAGGAGGAGGAAAGCATGTCCGGAGGCATGAGGAGAGAAAGAAGGGAAGGAGACAAGCTGGTGTCAAGGAGAGGAATGCTGAATGTCAGATGTTTTGAAGATTTTCCGAAAAGGATGGAGTTCATACTTATTTTCAGAAGAGGGAGGAGCATGCTCACAGGTGGATTATATCCTTTGCAGGAGGGCCAATCTGAAGGAGGTTGGAGACTGCATAGTAGGGACAGGGGAGAGTGTTGCTAAACAGCATAGAATGATGGACTGTAGGATGACCTTGGAGGTTAAGAAGAGGAGGAAAGTTAGGGCAGAGTCGAGAATCAAGTGATTGAAGCTGAAGAAGGAAGACTGCAAGGAGGAATTCAGGCAGGAGATAACATGGGCACTGGGAGATGTTGAAGAGCTGCTACAGAAGTGGTAAGGCAGACAGCTAGAATGGTACTTGGTGTGACATCAGGAAGAAAAATGGAGGATAAGGAAACCTGGTGGTGGATCCGAGAAGTCCATGAGTATATACAAAAGAAGTGGGACAGTCAGAGAGATGAAGAATATAGACAGGAGTACATGGAGATGAATTGCAGGGTGAGGAAAAGAAGTGACGAAGGCTACAGATAAGGTGTTTGGTGAATTGTAGGAGGGGGTGGACAGTAAGGAAGGAGAAAAAGACCTATACCAATTGGCTAGAGAGAGAGAGACAGCGCAGGGAAAGATGTGCAGCAGGTCAGGGTGATAAAGGATGCACATGGAAACATACTCACAGGTGAACAGAGCATGTTGAGCAAATAGGAGTACTTTAAGGGGCTGATGAATGAAGAAAATGAGAGAGAGAGAAGTTTGGATGATGTGAGGATAGTGAACCAAGAAGTGCAAGCAAATGAGCAAGATGGCTGTAAAGGCAGCAATGAAGAGGATGAAGAATGGAAAGGCTGTTGGATCTGGATGACATACCAGTGGAAGCATGGACATCTTTAGGGGAGATGGCAGTTGACTTTCTGACCAGATTGTTTAACACAATCTTGGAAAGTGAGAGGGTGCCTGAGGAGTGGAGATGAAGTGTACTGGTACCAATTTTCAAGAATAAGGGTGATGCACAGAGCTATAATAACTATAAAGGGATAAAATTAATCAGTCACAGCATGAAGTTATGAGAAACTTCATGCTGTGGTAGTAGTGGAAGCTAGGTTAAGAAATTAAGTGAGGATTAGTGAACAACAGTATGGTTTCATGCCGAGAAAGAGCACCACAGATGCAATGTTTGCTCTGAGGTGTTGATGGTTGCCTTTGTAGATACGATAGAGTGTCTAGAGTGGAGTTGTGATTTTGTATGAGGAAGTCAGGAGTTTAAGAGAAGTATGTGAGCGTAATTCAGGATATGTATGAGGGGAGTGTGACAGTGGTGAGATCTGCAGTGGGAGTGATGGATGCATTTAACATAGAGGTTGGATTATATCATGGATCAGCACTGAGCCCATTGTTTGCTATTGTAATGGACAGGTTGACGGACGAGGTTAGACAGGAGTCTCCGTGGACAATGATGTTAGCTCATGATATTGTGACCTGCAGTAAGAGTAGGCAGCAGTTTGTGGAGAACCTGGAGAGATCGAGATATGCTCTAGAGAGGAGAGGAATGAAAGTGAGTAGGTCAAAGACAGAATACATGGGTGTGAATGTAATGTGGAGTAGTTAGGATGCAGGGACTAGAGGTAACAAAGGTGGAGGAGTTTAAATACTTGGGATCAGCAGTTCAGAGTAATGGCGAATGTGGAAGAGCGATGAAGAAGAGAGTTCAGGCAGGTTGGAATGAGTGGGGAAGAGTGGCCGGAGTGATTTGTGACAGACGGGTACCAGCGAGAATAAACAGGACAGTAGTGAGACCAGCTATTTTGTATGGGTTGGTGACGGTGGCACTGATGAAAAGACAGGAGGCAGAGCTGGAGGTGTCAGAGTTAAAGATGCAGAGATTTTCATTGGGTGTGACGAGGATTGACAGGATTAGAAATTAGTATATTAGAGGGACAGTTCAGGTTAGACATTTTGGAGACAAGGTTAGAAAAGCAAGGTAGCGTTGGTTTGGACATGTCCAGAGGGTTATATTGGGAGGAGGATGTTGTAGGTGGAGCTGCCAGGAAAGAGGAAAAGAGGAAGACACAAGAGGGGGTTTATGGACATGGTGAGAGAGGACATGCAGGTGGTTGGTTTGAAGGAGGAAGATGCAGAGAGCCGGAAGAAATGGAGACAGTTGATCCGCTGTGGCGACCCCTAAACAGGAGCAGCTGAAAGATGATGATGTGTCAATTTGTGTGATCTTCCTTATTTGTTTTTTTCAAATTTCTTCATAATTGTAATGAATAAATAATGCTGGTGAATTTACATGGATGCATTTAACACAGTTAATACTAGATGCAGCATTACACTCCTCAGATTGCATTAGTTCAGTGTTCTTGCATATTCCACAATAACCCTTGAAATGTATTATCATATTGTCATGTAGCACGCTTGTTTTCATGTTTCATATTCAAATGTACAGCACTGTGCAAACCTTTTTATGTAGGTGTAAAAAAAAATGCTGTAAACAAAGAATGCTTTCAAAATTGGGAGTGTTAATCATTTATTTTCATCAATCAACAAAATGCAGTGAATGAACAAAAGAGAAATCCAAATCAATATTTGGTGTGACCACCCTTTGCCTTCAAAACAGCATCAATTCTTCTAGGTACATTTGCACACAGTTTTTGAAGGAACTCGGCTGGTAGGTTGTTCCAAACATGACTTGAAACATGTTTCAACCTACGTGTGACATTGATGATCATCAGCACCTGTTTGGTAAAATTGGTTGATCAAACACCGACTATAATCCTACAAAATCCCTGACTTTGTGCAAGTGTACCTATAAGAATTGAAAATATTGATTTGATTCAGATTTCTCTTTTGTTCATTCACTGCATTTTGTTGATTGATGAAAATAAATGATTAACACTCCCAATTTTGAAAGCATTCTTTGTTTACAGCATTTTTTCACACCTGCCTAAAACTTTTGCACAGTACTGTATATACACAGGAGCAGCTGATCTACACTGGTTTACTTAGTTTCTTCTTTCTATGCAGGGGATTTGATTGTCACTGTTTCTTTTTAGGCAGCCGGGGAAAAAATGTGCTTTTTCTTAGCCTGTTTTTGTGTCTTCCTGCTCTATCCTTTGCCTGCATGTCCTGTGTTGACTCCTACCTGTTTGCATTTGTAACATTTGTCAGAGCAAGATTTGATTTTGAGGCAGGAACCGTAGATTTGAGCGAAGGTGCGGCTTGTGACGAAACTTTGCTCTTTGCTTTGGCAGATTGGTGACTTCATGTCAACGAGTATGTGCAATTTCTTTTCACTTTTGGCTAGTCTTGCTGATCCTGTCTTGTATCCCAGAGCAACCTGGGTCTTAGAATGAGTTGGAGGAAAACAGTCCTGGATATGCAAGAATGAAAGAAATGGGAAATGAAAGTGTGTTGTATGCAGGGACAATCGCTGGGGCATTTTCTCCAGAAGATTGGCACTGAGTGTGATCAGTTTTGCCTGATCACTTCACATGCTTTTTTTTTTCTCTCTACCCTACGCTTCTGTCTTTCTGCCTGTGTCATTAAATGTGTCTACCTTTGTCTTTACTGTGGCTGCAATGACAAACAGTGAAAGGTTATTTATTGTGTTTTTATGCTGTGACACAATAGCATAAACTCTGATAATTTATATCACATATTGTCCTCCGTATTGAATAAAGAATATTAATACATGTAACAATCTTAACATCTCTTGTATTTCTCACCTATTTATTTTTCTTATACCTTTTTCCTGTTGCAATTTTTGTTTGCTTTTAGTGCCTTTTGTGTCATTTAAAATGCCATTATCTCCATTTCTGTACCTCCTAGCTGTGCCTCCAACTCAGCCCACAGATGACGTGGATGTGTACTTTGAGACTCCTGCTGATGATAAGGAGCACAGCCGTTTCCAGAAGGCCAAGGAGCAGCTGGAGATCAGACACCACAACCGCATGGAACGAGTGAGAAAAGAGAATGTTGTCGGACTAAAAGTCACAAGCCCAGTTCAGACTCCAAATATTACAGGGTTGCTGTAAACACAACAATCATTTTGCTTAGCCAACTTGATCACTTTTGTGCAGAAGTGGGAACGAAGAAAAGTGCAACAGAAATGTTCCTGCAAATATTACCCTCCCAGTTAATTCCTGGGAATTGCACTAGGTCACAGGGCAATAACTGCTTCTGCTTTATGGAATTTTACCCATATGTTGTTAATAGCTGTTTCATTCCGAGCTAAAGGTGCATGCTTGAAAGAGGCTTTGAAAAAAAGGAGTCAGAAGCATGAGCCTGAATAATATGATGCAATGCAGCTGCTTGTGTTTTATCCCTGTTCCCTCTTGACCTGTGAACTGTCTGTTCATTTGTTTTTGGCAGGTGAGGAAGGAGTGGGAGGAAGCTGAGCGTGAGGCTAAGAATCTTCCCAAAGCAGAGAGGCAGACTCTGATTCAAGTAAAAATTTATTCAACAGCGGAGTTATCTGTATATCTGTTATGAAGCATAAAACAGCAGATTGCAGACACAACTGTGAGGATCTGGGAAGGAAAAGTTTTGTTGCTTTTTAAAAATCTGTTGATTGTTTCCCTTTTCTCTCTCTCTTTCTCTTGCTCATTCTCAACAGCATTTCCAGGCGATGGTGGAGTCTCTGGAAGAGGAGGCAGCCAGTGAAAAACAGCAACTTGTGGAAACTCACTTGGCACGGGTGGAGGCCATGCTGAATGACCGCCGTCGGTTTGCCCTGGAGAACTATCTGGCTGCTCTGCAGGCTGACCCACCCAAGGTGAGATTAATAAACATACCACCATGTTATTAATTGAGAGCTAACACCATTTTTTTGGAGTTTTTTTTTACATTTCTATTTATTTTTTTCAAGTTTAATAAAATGGTTAACCTTCTTGAAAAACTTGTTACACTTTCCTGAAGACCCACATTTATAAGTCATGAACCATTGTGAAAACAGCTCTTCTGAGCAGCCCTCTATGCAATGATTTTTTTTGGTCCCCCTTAACATTCATAATAAAGGTAAGGTAAGACATCTTTATTGTCACTACACAAATGCAGTGAGAGATCATTTTGGGGCAAACCTGTTGATGCCTAAAAATAAAAAAAAAATTCAGAAGTTTGTAAAGATAAAGAAATAACATGCTTTGGTTGTTTAGTTTAGGGCATAACTTTTTTAGAAACTGGAATATATCATACCTAATTGAAAAAACATGTGCTTCCATTAAGACAGAGTGGTGTGTCTGCTAATCGTGTGATTATAATTTTTGTGTGCTGTTGCTTATATTCCTTTGATCTATTTAATTCTGCAGGGAATAACACAAAGCTCTCCGAATCATGCACCTGCATGACCCTCTCTCTCATCTCCTTTCCCATTTCTTCTTTCTTTCATTTTCAACTCTCCAAACTTTTTTTTTTTTTTTTTTTTTTCTTTTCTTTTTTTTCTTTTTTTCTTCCATATCTTTTACCTTACCTCCTAGCCCCACCGTATTCTGCAGGCTCTGAGGAGGTATGTGCGTGCAGAGAATAAAGACCGTCAGCATACCATTCATCATTACCAGCATGTACTCTTAGTGGACCCTGAAAAGGCTACCCAGATGAAGTCCCAGGTCAGTCTTGTTGTACACTCGAGAGAGGTTGGGAAGGACTTAGTAGATGGAGAAGGGAAGGTATAATTGAAAGTATGATATTATGATGTTCATCAAATCACTTTGGATATGCAAAGTTCAATTTTATTGAATCACTTATGAGTTTGAGATTTGTTTTTCATTTTCAAATCATGTTGATTTATTACAAGGCATGTAAGTTGATGTGTTACAAGATATCTAAAGCCTATATTTCTTTCACATTATTCTGCTGAAAGATGCCACTGCAATGAGAGAATTTTGGTCTTTAGGTGGTTAAATTAACATTCACCTAAATGGCAGGAGCATCACACTCTCTACTGGCTTGCCACAGTACATCCTTGTGCCATCTTTTCCCCAGATTAGGATGTCCACACACCTGGCTGTCCACATGAAGTAAAGGGTTAAACATGATTCATCATATCAGGCCTCTTTGTTATTGCTCTATGGTCCAGTTCCAGTGCTCGTGTGCCCATTTTAGGAGCTTTTGGCAGTGGACAAGAGTCACCTTGGATATTCTGCTTGGTTTGTGACTTTGCATGGGATGCACTGTGTGCTCTGAAACTTTTTCAGGTATTGATGGTACAGTGGCTCATCAGTGGTTAAGGTGCACATAAGCTAGCTTTTGTGCTCCAGTTACCCTTGGGAGCCTAGAACACTGCCTCTAGTGCACTGGTGTTTTCCCCTCCTTTGGACACTTTTGGTCGGAACTAACTACTGCATACCAGGAACACCCCCAAGCATTATTATGAAGATGTTTTGATCCAAATGTCTATCTGTCACATAGTTCCCATTTTCAAAGTTCATTATTTTCTGTCACTTGATCTTAAAATCACCAAGACAAAAACACTGACCAAACAACTTTTTCTTTGCATTCATATTCTTGCTTTAACTCCCAGTTATTTAAAAATAATACTCCATTGCCACACTTCGCACGACTGGGACTACTGTGTGACAAAGAAAAAGTGATCAAACATGTTATATAAAAAAGGCCTGCCCAGTAGCAATGAATAGCTGACGTATATTTAAACCATTTGGTTAGGAGAAGAAAGTTTGAAATAATGTCTTCTGCTTATGACTACAACAAATAGGATTGTTTTATCCATAAGCCGTTTGAAATTAGCTCTGTTCTTGTGTGACATTTCAGTTAGCCCTGCTTTTTTTAGGAGATGATTGGATGGAACCTTTAAACCAGAACCAGTGGCATGCTGCTATAATTTGCATTCTGACCAACTCTGTTATGATTTGGTGTTGCCATGGGAGGCACACACAGGGCAGTCTGCAGTGTTTGGAAAACAGACTTGCATAGCTTATCTCTTATGTTTTCTTTGATAAAAACTTTGTTTCTTCTTTTCAGGATGAAGCTGCAAATTCTTCACCCTAGTTGTAACTTAGATCAGGTTTCAGGGATTTTTCTTTCTAAAGATAACTTGATATTCATACCTTCATAGTTGCATTTTTATATTTATCATATAGAATAGTGTGGAATAAAACTAGTGCTGTTATTCTTTCCTTTCGGTTTTATATAGAGATTTGAACTTCAACACTGTCCCATCCTTCACAGCAGAGCAGTGTTTGTGGAATGGTTGGGGGAGTTGAGTTTATCTGGGGGAGTCTTTTTTCTTTGTTTTTCCTTTCATTTGGTGGAGCCTTGTCTGCCATCTGCTGTTCTCTTTGGGGAACTACATGCAAAAGTGATTAAATAGGTGTGGTTTTCAGTAGCCCCCAACACACACAAACATGCTTATGCATATGATGATCCGGGGCAGTGGTGGGCTAGTGTTTAGGGAGTTGGCCACAGGATTGGAAGATTGTGGGTTCAAAGCCCTTAGCATTACATTGCCCTGAAGTATCCTTGAGCAAGGTAAAGTCCCTGTCACTGCTCCCCGGGTGCTTTCATAGCTGCCCCCTGCTGCACGGTGTGTGTTTGTGTGCATGGGTTAAATGCAGAGGTCCAATTTCATTGTGGTTCACTGTGTGCTGTGCTGTGACCTCACAATGACAAGAATAGTCACTTTCATCTTTACTTGGAGTAAGCTTTTCTTGCCTTAGTCACAGTGGTGTGTGATACCTACTATGCTCTAAAATGGTCTTTAACAGTGTTTTAAAAATAGTGTAGCCTTGTTTTTCCAATATTATGTACATTTATTAAATGTTGGTTGATATTCTTGATATTCTAGGTGATGACCCACCTTCGTGTGATTGAGGAGAGGATGAATCAGAGCCTGTCTCTACTCTATAAGGTTCCCTACGTTGCAGACGAGATCCAAGAAGAGATCGGTGAGTCTGTGTGTGCGTCTGTCTTTGTGTGTTTGTGGTATTGGCAATGGAGAGAAGTGAGGAAGGGCAGAATGGAGAGAGGAGGAATAGTGTATTTGAATGAAGTTTATCATTACTTTAGCAATGGAGAGTTCAATTCTGATGTTTTCAGTTATGAGATTGAGTGATGTGTTCTCAATATCAAGTGTTGGTTTATTTTAAGACATTCAAGTTGATGTGTTTCATAGGATCTGCATCTCTTAACTGTTGATTATGCATCATGACAATGGAATTGTTACAAATGCGTTACTTGCCGTTACTTGCTATTCTTTCTATGTCAGATTCATGCTTCCTTCAGATTTGAAGCAGGATGTGTACCCTAGTTTGGGGGGGGAACAACGCTGTGTAAACAGATACAGTTGTTAATTAAAGCTTGTTTTATCTGCAACAGAAAACTAGTGTTAGAAGATGCCTGTGTAAGTAGGTTTCTCACAGCAGTGCTGCTGGTGTTGTGTTCACTTACTGTGCCTTCTATGATACTTAGACTACTGCCAAAGATTTGAGAAGAATCAAACATGAAGCTACTAGGAACCCAGTGCTATCATATCTTTTTGAAAGGACTTTTTCAGCTTTGTTTACAGATATGTGACACTCTCTCTTCCCTGTCTCTACCTACCCATGGAATGAAGCTACTCTTTCAGTTTGTAAGGACCTATGTGTGCAACACATACAGTGAGACACACACTCACTAAATGAGAAATATTCTACAATTACACTTAATGCTTGTATACTGCAGTATTCCCTGAGTTCTCCTCTAGTGGTCGAAGTCTACTAGTAATTTTACCCTCTTATTTTCACTGTTATTTTTTCAATAATTTTTCTTCTTTTGCTCTTATTTCTCGTCTGCCTTCTCTTTCATGAAATATGTCACAGATTGAAGTCATATTTGGACCTGACAGGACTGGGTCATGATTCATTTTTGCTGAGAGTTATAGATATACTGCATGTGACAAATAATCCTGGGTAATTGTGAGTTTTGATGACTGAGGTTTTTTGTGTTTGGGGGGTTTGCACATGTGTATTTGTGTGCGTGTGTTTGTATGTATGTGGTTTTATGGACTTAAGGCAGTTCTATAATTGGTATAACCGTGTCATTTATGAACACCACCATTCTCTCTCAAGCTCCATTGATTTTCTGGTCCTCCCACCATTCCCCAGACTTCCCCCTTTCCTTTTTCCCATCTATGCTCTGCCCTTTTTCCATTTCTCTACATTCTGGCTCTTTTGCTGTTCTCTTTCACACCACTCAGGCTCATCCTCATAGCTTTCTGTCTCACCATCACACATCGCCCTTATCTCTCTCTCTCTCTCTCTCTCTCGCTCTCTCTCTCTCAAAACTTCTCAATCAACATATATCAACACTCAACAACTACTGTCCTCTCACCTTCTTGTCTCCTTTTCACTTCCTTTCAATATTCCATCTTTAAGTTAAGCACTCTCAACCACTTTTTGCTTCTCGCTCTTCTTCTGTCAGATGATCTTCTCCAGGAGCAAAGGGCAGATATGGATCAGTTCCTGTCCTCTATTTCTGAGTCTCAGTCTGATGTGACTGTTTCATCTGCGGAGAGTAGAGAAGTACCAGCATTTGAGGGCAAGCCCATACATCCCATCCATGTCAACTCCCTTGGCGCAAGGTCTGATCCTGAGGGTAAGTGTCTGTAGCAGGGTGTCATCCCCCTTAAGCAGTTCTGCACTTCATGATCGCACATAAAGTACACTTTGCCTATACTAAACCCTGTGTTGTGATTAGCCAGGGGGCTTATTCTGCTCATGAATTTGAAACTGTATGTTCTCTCAGCTGTTTAAAGTATTAAGATGGTTTTCAGTTTTCAAGTAATCAATTAACTGACCCTAAAATGAGAATGAGATATGTTCTTGTTAAAGCAGTGCCTTCAAGCTGCAGAAGGCTACTGCAAAGCCATGTATTGGCTGCTGAAGTTTTTTTTTTATTTTTTTTATTCTTTTTTGGGTGGCTTTGTTCAGGCCAGTCTGTTGGGTACTGCTTTGAATTATGAGTGCTGATAACTTATTTGTAATGTTTGTTTTTTTTACTTAATCAAGCACTTATTGCAGTCTTTACTACTAGTCTGGCTTCTGCAAATACTACCTGTTTTTTATGCAATGCCATTTGAAGTTCTGCTAATATCACAAAGCTTAAAGCTTCTAAGCCACACTGTAGCCAAAGACTTTGAAAAAAACTTTGTCTGAGTGTGATCTTGCTTGTTCCCTCCAGCCTGCCAGGCTTCACACAAAAAAAAAAAAAAAAATCCAGAATGCCAGTGAGGAAATGGCTAAACCACTGGCTAGTTATAGAAAGCTTTGAAAGTTATAGAAAAGAAAAAAAAAAAAAAAAACTTTATTCTGAACTTTTCGCACACAAACATGCAGCTCAAGTACAAACCTTGGACAAACCTTGGAAGCATTAGCCGTTGGGAGGCCAATTCAGAAATTTCATCTTGTTTCTCTTCTTCCCTCCTTTCATTAACTTCTTTATTTTATCGGGGGAGGGTTAGTGCTGGAAGCTTCCCAGCTTTAGTCTTATTTTTAGTTGTTAGGCACAGCATGATAATCTTGATAAATATCTCTACTCATCTTAGTTTTTTTTTTTAATTTTTTTGTTTTGTTTTTTTCTTCTCCTCCTTTGCCCTGTTTCAATCTTTGTTTTTGTTTGTTTTTTTTTTCTTTTTCCTACGCTACTGTGCAATACCTAGGCGATCTCTCTGAACCCCCACGCGCCTTCAAGAAAGGTGGGTCTTTGTGGCTTATTCTCTCTTTTCTCCCTCCCTCTGAGTCACCTCTGCTTTTGTTTGTTGTGTCTTGGGTTTTTTTTTTGTTTTTTTTTTTTTCCCCCCCCCTTATTTTTTCCAGTGGTTGTCTCTCATCTTGGAGTCACCCCCTTTCATCTCTTACTTTACTGTCTTAAATATTGTTTCCAAGCCTCAATTCCTTCCTCCTCCTTTTGTTGGAACTTCTTTTATGTGAGGCTTGTCGACCATCTTGTTACTTATTTGCCAAGTCACTCATGTAGCCTCCCGCTCACTTTCTGGTTTTGGCAAGTAATATTGATTTTCAGTTTTAACAGTACTGATACATGATGAACATTTGTAGCAACAATAATGGGTATCCATGATTATCCCTGTCCCTGCTACCAGATTTTTTTTCAGTTTGTCACTGAAACTATAATAGCTAAGTAGTAAAATAATTTCCATATATTTAGTGCAAAAGCTTTTATTTCTGCTATTTCATGCGTTTTTTGTGGTCTACTAAGTAAAGAATATTAAAATATGGTTTCCAAAGTTTGTTTTCTGTTTTCACTTTCCATTTTCCTGTTTGAACCCCAGCAAATATTCAGTGTTCAGTAAAAAAGCATCACCCCCTTTTACTGGCCTCTGCACCAAATACCAAACTAATCATCTTTAGTTTAGAAAACTGACACAGAACACAAATTATGCTAGAAAGGTATGAAAGTAAAAGTGACCATTCTTGTTATTGTGAGAACACAGCACACAGTAAACCACAAAGAAATTGGACCTCTGCATTTAACCCATGCACACAGACAGACACCGTGCAGCAGGGGGCAGCTATGAAAGCACCTAGGGGGAGCAGTGACGAGGGCGGTACCTTGCTCAAGGGTACCTCAGGGCAATCTACTGGTAAGGGCTTTGAACACAATCTTCCGATCCTGTGGCCAGCTCCTTAACCACTAGGCCACCGCTGCCCAAAATTCAACTTCTGCATTTCACCCATACACACTTGCAGCAGGGGGCAGCAATTGAAAGCGCTCTGCCCAGGGAGGGTACTTTACTCAAGGGTACCTCAGGTAACCTACTTTTCAGTAGGTTTACCATAACAAAACAAAACAGCATAAGAACATTTTTTTTGCTTACCAAGGTGAACAGACTGCAATGCACCCCTGTTGATAAAGACACACACTACCTGAAAAAAATGTCTTTTAGCTACTGTTCCATTCAGGTATGGCTCTATGTCGACAGCTTCTCAGGGTTAATTTATTTGAGTGCTTTAGTTAATTATTCTTCCCCCTTCTCCACTGTCAAAGCCACACTTTGATTTAACTGGCCTGATATAACTGCAGTAATGCGGTTTCCACAGACCGCTCCAGTTTTTACTCCCAAACTAGGGAAAATGTCAATAGAGAAATGTCCTTAATTGCATCCAACATAAGTGCAGCTTTGCAAGCTTGCTCTCCCAAGGAGGTCTGTGGATGATCATTTTCCCATCGTTTATAATTTGTTGAATTCTTTTAAACCCTTATTTAAATTGAAATGAGGAGAAGAAGAAGAAGAAGAGGATGAAGGCATTTCTGGAGGGAGGAGGAGAGAAGGAAGTGGAGGAGAGTGGAAGTGAGAGTAGCAACTTTGAATGTTGGCAGTATGACTGGTAAAGGTAGAGATTTAGCTGATTTGATGGAGAGAAGGAAGGTTGATATTTTGTGTGTGCAAGAGACTAGATGGAAGGATAGTATGGCCAGGTGTATTGGAGGAGGGTTTAAATAGTTTTACCCTGGTGTGGATGGAAGGAGAAATGGGGTAGGTGTTATCCTGAAGGAAGAGTATGTGAAGAGTGTTTTGGAGGTGAAGAGGGTGTCAGATAGGGTGATTAGTTTAAAGATGGAAGTTGAAGCTGTGATAATGAATGTTGGAAGTGCTTATGCCCCACAAGTTGGATGTGAGATAGAGGAGAAAGAATAATTCTGGAGTGAGTTATATGAAGTGATGGTGAGTGTACCCAGGGAAGAGAGAGTGGTAATTGGTGCAGACATGGACACGTTGGTGAAGAGAACAGAGGTGATGAGGAGGTGATGGGTAGGTATGGTGACAAGGAGAGGAATACTGAAGGTCAGATGGTTATAGATTTTGATTTAAAGATAGAAAAGGAAACATACTCAAATTGAACAGATTGTGTTGAGCAGATGGAAGGAATACTTTGAGCAGCTGATGAACGAAGAGAGTGAGAGAGAGAGAGAAGATTGGATGACGTGAGGATAGTGAACCAGGAAGTGCAGCAAATAAGCAAGATGGAAGTAATGGCAGATAAACTGGTGGAAGCATCTGATTGCTCTGAAGGTGTTGATGGAGAAGTACAGAGAAGGTCAGAAGGAGTTGCATTGTGCCTTTGTGGACTTGGAGAAAACATGGCATACTGCCCTGCGGCCCAGTTTCTGAAGGGAGGGGATCATGCTCTGCTTCAGTATGTCACAGTACATGTTGCCTTTTATGGTTCCCTCAAAGAACTGTAGCTCCCCTGTGCCGGCAGCACTCATGCAGCCCCAAACCATGACACTCCCACCACCATGCTTGACTGGCAAGACAAGCTTGTCTTTGTACTCCTCACCTGGTTGCCACCACACACGCTTTACACCATCTGAACCAAATAAGTTCATCTTGGTCTCATCAGACCACAGGACATTCCAGGAATCCATGTCCTTAGTTTGCTTGTCTTCAGCAAACTGCTTACAGGCTTTCTTGTGCATCATCTAAAGATCAACATCTTTAGAGCACTGACAGGCTGACACCCCCCCCCCCCCCCCTTCAAACTCAGTGCTGGCAGCACTCATGTCTATTTTCAAAAGACAACCTCTGGATATGATGCTGAGCACGTGCACTCTTTGATTGACCATGGCGAGGCCTGTTCTGAGTGGAACCTGTCCTATTAAACCACTGTATGGTCTTGGCCACAGTGCTACAGCTTCAGGATATCGGCAATCTTCTTAAAGCCTAGGCCATCTTTATGTAGCGCAAGAAATCTTTTTTCAGATCCTCTTTGAGTTCTTTGCCATGAGGTGCCATGTTGAACTTTCAGTGACCCGTGTGAGAGCGATAACACCAAATTTAACACACCTGCTCCCCATTCACACCTGAGCCCTTGTAACACTAATGAGTCACATGACACCAGGGAGGAAATGTGGACGTTTTTCACTTAGAGGTGTACTCGTTTATGTTGCTAGTGGTTTAGACATTAATGGCTGTATGTTGAGTTATTTAATTGGGACGGCAAATCTATACTGTTATACAAGCTGTACACCGACTACTTTGCATTGTATCAAAATGTCATATCTTCAGTATTGTCCCATGAAAAGGTATATTTACAAAAATGTGAGGGGTGGACTGACTTGTGAGATACTGTATATTTTTTTGCTGCCTCGTATTTGGGTAGCATACGTTCAAGTTCATGGAGTTGACTTCTCTTCAGTGTCAGGCCGATTGTGCATCTGTGGATTCTGTTTAACACATTTGATCCTTGAGTGCCTTACCTCCCAATTAACATGACCTAAATTATCTGCTACTAATGTCTTGGTGCCAGACACCATAGCACGGCTTCAGAGGTTTGCAAAGTTCATGCATCACCATTTTGTTGACACAAGCTGTTTTACCAACACAATATTAGGGAAGTGGTTTTAATGTTATTTCTGATCAGTGTATGCTACAGGGTACTTTTTGTGTGACTTAATGTCAGGTATCTGGGAACATAATTTAAATAATAACATTTTTAACTATTTATTCTAACTAGTTATCTGCATGAAATTTGATAACTAAAGCATTCTGGATGGTGTTTTTTTACTCCTTTTTTATACAGCTTTCTCAGTAGCAATGAATGCATCTACAGCTCTGTTCAGCATTCAGGATACATGTTTAAAATATGTTCATCTTTTGCACCTTCCTCTTCATTTTCTTTTTTTTAATTGTAAGCCTTTATCTGTAATAATTAAACTGTGATTGCAAACTGTTGAAAGTCAGTGTCTAATTCTGTTCTTTTTTTTGAGTGGGGCACTCTTTGGTCCTGTCTAGTTGCTAAGTAAAGCCCCAGGAGGCCTGTAGGTTGAGTACTGTGCCCATGGCTGTTTTTCACTCCATCACTCTTTAATGATCTTATTATTTATAAATGGAGCTGCTCTGCTGCCATAGCTACTGGCTTGCTGGCTGCTATAGGGAGAGGTGCAGTGAGTGCATACTAGTGAACATCATGCGACAAGCTAGCTTGATGCTCAGCAGACACTGTGTTTTTCATGGCTTTCTATAAAGTCAAATGCATTCTTGGATGAAAACAGAAAATGTATTAGTATTTTCATTTTTGCCAATGCATCAATATTTTATTTGGCTGTGTTTGATCAGATGTCTGTTTGCAGTAAATTTGGGCCAGTTTTATCATGCCTTGGTCAATGCAAGGAAAATAAATACAGTATGACTTCTATCACTGAGTGACTGGGTATTTTCTTTCTTTTCTTGTTTGTAGGTTCTGGAATGAACAATCTGGATGGCCTGATTGGAGCTGAGGAGCGAATCATCAACAGCAAGAACAAAATCAATGATAATGTGGTAAGAACCCTTAGCCTATTTGCCAATAAACACATTTGTTTTGATAAAACTGTGCTTTAATGCTGGCTCAAGATCTGCTTCAGATTTACTCTTGCCTTTCAAAGAAATAAAAATTCACACGCTAAGTCAGCTATACTAAAGCAATACCCCATGTATTTAATTAATGACTCGATAAAAGAGAAGGAATTACATTAACTACCTTAGTGATGCAGTAGTCTTGATCATTATTTTCTGGCATTCATACGTTTTTGAAGTGTTTCTTTTTATACAAGTTTGACAAGCTTGCTCTACTCTCAGACATGAAGCTTATTTATAATTCATATAACAATGGCTGTCTCTTATTCTCAATTGGAAGGAATGTTTTAGTGTGTTTCATCTAAAGCTGCCATTGCATGTCATATTTCTCCTATTTTTCCAGTCATAATCTTGGATCCTGGTTCCAATCAATGTCTGGATTCTAATCCTATGAGTAACCAGGATTTAAACTGCATGGTGCTGCACTGGAGTGTGATGTTGTCACTCTCTTTATATCTGCATGCAAGCATGTCATTCTGTAAAACCTAGGGGTTTATGCAGAAAACCTGAAGCCTTTCAGTTTGTGAATTTATGTGAAAATACGCTAAACTGTCACTGAATGTACAGTGCTATACAAAAATCTGGAGCCACCCCTCATTTCTTATATATTGCTATGAAAATATTTTTTAAAAAGTTTATATAACAAGCTTTAAGGTCAGTACATCGTCAATACATCGTGATTGTTTTTTAACATAGCCTGAAGTCTCTTAGACAAGATTCTTGACTTCTTATCTTGTCATCTTTAAGTTGTCTTTCGGAATAGTTCTCCAGGGTTCATGAAGGACATTCCAAAGCTCTTCTTTGGACAACATCTGTCTTTTGTTTCTTTTTTTTATCAAGATGATATTTCTCCGTCAAGATAACTGGTCAATGCAGGGATTGCTGTGAAAATGAGAGCCAAAAACTTCGAAAGTCCTCCAGGAAGCCTGGAGAATTATGGCTCAACAGTACTTTGGAAATACAAGAAAGACTGGCTCTTCAATGACAGAATATAAAGAAATGAGGAGTGGCTCACAACTTTTGTACAATACTGTTAATGTAGGTTTTGTCTGCTTGATTCAGTATATATGTCAATGATATGTGAAAAGGGATCAAAATAGAATGACTAGGGGAAAAAACATTTTTGTGCTGTGCATATGACTTCCCTACACATAACATTAATTTAAGATGTGTAAAGACTTAACCTTAGCAGGTTTGATTCCATTAAAAAATTGTAGATCAAGATGATACCCTGCAGACCATCTGAGCAGGTCAGCCTCGGTCCATAAGAAACTTAGTTTGGTGCAGTTTGTTTGTAATCATTATGGAATAAAAACAGAATGACAACTCTCGACATCCTTTTAACATTTGATGTGTTTAAGTGCAAATCATGTCTTCACAACTTCTGTAATTACAGAACTGATAGTTTCAGGTATAAACTGGTTTAGGCATGTTTGAAGGCTTTATGAAATACTCTTCACACATTCAATTAAACACAACAGTTCTATCAAGTATTAATATATTAGTTTTTTCTTCTGTTTTATCTTTTCTGAATGTTTTATCATTAAGACCCTCAAGGCTGTGTTTGAATGGGTATTTTTTCTTTGAGTGTTAAATGGTAACACATTGCCTCTCGTGGTTTGTTTTTCTAGTGTATCAAAAGGCAGATGTCCACAAAAATAGGTTAAACTGATTTAACCACAGTTGTTGCCCCTAAATACGCATCAAAAATCTGCCCAACCATGTGTTCCTTTTAACAGTGTGACTTGTTTAGATCTTTGATTTGATGCTACTCAGTCTTAATTAAAACTGCTTTCATCCAGATAAAAAGAAGTTCAATATAATTATACATGCAGCCTTAGTTATTCAGTTATACCTGGTTAATATTTGAATCAAACCCTTAATTTAAAGGATTTGCAAGCAAGGTGTCATTTTAATGAAGATGGGATTTGTGTAGTTCCTCACCATAAACGTACATATCAATTTGCTTCGCTCTACACTGTAGTCAGAATTTTCACATTCTGACACATACACTTGTCATTCACTGACACTCTCTCTTACACTGCCAGAGTGAGTAATTTTGGCTGCCCTGTCTGTGTTGATAGGTGATTGATGAGACTATGGATGTTAAAGAAGTGGTTTACAGTGCTGAAAAAGTCAGCGTTTTGAATGGTGTTAATCCTCCGGTGAGTATATTGCCACCCAGTGGTTATTGGTGGATAGTGCAGGCAATTACAGTATTTGATGGTAGGCTTCTGGACAAAAAATTTGTGCTCTTGACTATTAGAATCTAAACAAATGAAAGCTTGCAGATCTTACACTTCAAATGTTATGTTATGTAAATGTTATCCATTGTGTCTGAGCCTGCTGCATGTATATGTCTTTATGTGAATGCACTGGAATGTAACCTCTATATAATCACAGTTCAACTTCCATCCCCCACAAAACCTCAGTATGGCTAATAATACAAAATGTTTGTCTCTTATTTATTTTTTGGTTATTATTGACTTATTAAAGCCTATCTTCGTATGCTTCGTCTATACACAAACCAGCCATAAAATTAAAACCACCTGCATAATATTGTGTAGATACCCATTCATGTGGAAAAATTAGGACACCCTATGAAAGCATGTGTGCTTTTTGTAACATTCTTGGATATTTGGATATTTAATCTCAATTTTAACATTACTTGGAGATTCAAGTAATATAACTAAACTTAAGAAAAGACTTTTCAAAATGTAAGGCCACAAAAATGAGCCACAATCATACACAGGTGTAGCCACATCAGGTGCACATGATTAGAACATGGTTACTCAGCATTTTGAAAGAGGTTTGCCCTATTTAAACCTCAGACATTTAATTTGGTTTGTTCCTGAATGCTGAGGTGAGCGTAAACACCATGGTGAGATCAAAAGAGCTGTCTGAGGCCTTCAGAAAGAAGACTGCAGCAAGCTTATAAGTCTTGTAAGGGATTTTAAAAGATCTCAAAAGAAATTTGCAATCAGCCATTCCAATGTCTAGGAAAATAGTCTACAAGTAGAGGACTTCCAAAACAACAGTCAACATACCCAGGTCAGGCCGTCCAAGCAAGTTCACCCAGAGAGCAGACCACAAGATGCTAAAAGAAGTCTCTATAACCCCTAAAATGTCATCACGGGACCTACAGCAGGCTCTTGCTGCAATCATCTTGCTGCAAGCCTCTACAATCATGAACAGAGGACACATCTGGTGTAAACCAAATACATCACACCAGGAAAGAACCTCATACCAACTGTGACGCATGGCGGTAGAAGTGTCATGGTTTGGAAATGCTTTGCTGCAGCAGGACCTGGTCAGCGCCTCATCATAGAATCCACCATGAAATTCTACCGTGTGGCAGAGGGTGCTTGAGAAACATGAGACCATCTGTAAGAACATTTAAAGCTGAAACGCTACTGGACCCTGAAACATGACAATGACCCAAAACATACAAGTAAATCCACCAAGGACTAGCTGAAAACTAAGAAATGGAGAGTCCTGGAATGGCCGACTCAAAGCCCAGATCTTAATCCCATTGAGATGCTGTGGGTTGACTTGAAATGGGCTGTGCATGCAAGCAAACCCTCAAACATCTCACAGCTTAAAGAATTCTGCATTGAAGAGTGAGACAATCTTTCCTCGGACCGATGTCAGAGACTGGTAGATGGCTACAAGAAGCGTCTCACTATGGTTATTTCAGCCAAAGGGGGTAACACTAGCTATTATGGGGTAGGGTGTCCTAACTTTTTCCTCAGTTATAATAAACATTTTTATTGATATATTTTGTTTAATTAACAAATCATGGTTCATTTTTGTTGTTTACCTGCAATTAAAATCACTTTCTTTTCCAGAGATAAATAAAAAGATAACTGCATAGTGGAAGCAAACCACAAGACTTGTCGCTTTTGAATTGCTTTGACTGTATTTGTGGGGTGTTTATTTGCTGATCAAAAAGGTTTTAACCTTAGACAACACATTCATCATTCACCTAAACATACTTAAATTTAGCTACTTTCTCTACAGTTCAGTCATGGTGGGGACCAGGAGACATTCCGCCCTTTGGGGGAGGAGTTTAGCTTTGGAAGCAGTGCTCTGATTGGCTTGTTGGTGATTGCAGTGGCCATAGCAACTGTGATAGTGATCAGCCTGGTGCTGCTGAGGAAGAGGCAGTATGGCACAATCAGCCATGGCATTGTGGAGGTGAGTCTGCCACAAACATACATGCTTTTCAATGTTACATTTCTGAAAATTAATTTTAACTTTTAAAATTTTTGAGCTGGCTCAGATGATGGATGAAGGGAAGGAAATGTACTATAATGGTAAATTGGGGTGGGTGAAATTATATATCATAATATATAGAAATATGTTGATACTATAAGAAATAATTACAATACATGTCAATTAAGTTTGGACAAGGTGGTATCAATAATGCCACAAAAACATGAATATTTTTTATAGTTCGCTTCGTCAATCCTAATAAATAGTCATGTCTTTGAAACCAAATATGCATTTGGTCCGTTTTCTATAATCACTGATATCAAGTGTGTTTTTATATATATATATATATATATATATATATATATATATATATATATATATATATATATATATATATATAAAATGGAAGTGTTAATCATTATTTCTACTGTTGCAAAATGCAGTGAATGAACAAAGAGAAATAAATCAATATTTGTTTGACCACCCTTTGCCTTCAAAACATCATCAATTTTCTAGGTATACTTGCACACAGTTTTGAATGAACTCAGCTGGTAGGTGTGGTTGTTCCAAACATGACTGTGTTTCAATCTACTGCACCTCGTTTGGTAAAATTGCTGATCATACACCTGACCATAATTCCTCTACAAAATCCCTGACTTTGTTCAAGTGTAGCTATAAGAATTAATGCTGGCTTGAAGGCAAAAGTAGTAACTTTGGTAGTAACACCAAATATTGATTTGATTTAGATTTTTCTAAATTGATAAAAATAAACAATTATTATTTATATTTCTGAAAGCATTCTTTGTTTACAGCATTGTTTCACACCTGCTCAAAACTTTTGCACAGTACTGTGTGTATGTGTGTATGTGTGTGTGTATATATATATATATATATATATATATATATATATATATATATATATATATATCTTTGAAAAAGAACACTGATCAAAATTAGAGAACACTTTCAGATACCTCCCAGTTATTGGTTTTATTCTGGCAGCTAGTGCAAATTTCCTAAATTATCTGACAAACCCTATTTAACTGGCAGCCTAGCTTTAACTTTTTAAAGTGACCAAAACCTTCCGACAGCAGGTTGTCTAGATGAAGGCCAGAGATGACCCTATCAGCCATAGCAAGAGAAGTTGGTTGTTCCAAATCTGTGATTTTTAGAATATTGCACATTTACAATGTCACAAACTCATTCAAGTCCCCCAAACTCATTCAAGGCTGGTTGTCCACGAAAGACAAATGCAAGAGAGGACAGTATAATGCAGAGAATGCCAAAGGGGAATCGTTTCAACACTGCAGCTGGAATTGCTTGGCATACAGTGTCTCGACGTATAATAGTATTTGGACTGACAGCCTACTCTGCAGTGAACAAACCTCTCATAAGCAGGAAGAATCAGAAGGCTAGACTAGCCTTTGCTAAGAAGCAATAACAATATGTGGACAGAGGAGAACTGGTCCAAAGCTCACTTTAGTGATGAAAGCAAGTTTAATACGTATGGGTCTGATGGAAAACATTGTTTGTCATCAAATTTGGGAAAGACTGAACCCCAACTGTGTTAAGAAGTCAGTGAAAGGTGGAGTAGGAAGTGTCATAGTTTGGGAAATGTTTTCTGCAGCAGGAGTTGGGCCTGTTACACAGCTGCACGGTAGAATGAATGCAAATGTTTATCAGAGCCTTCTTCGACAACATGTGGTTCTTTCCCTGCATCACCCAATCAGCCAGCAATTTTCATGCAGGACAATGCGAAATGGGTAAAGTATTTCCTTGAAACTGAAAACATTGAAATTATGAAATGGCCAGCCCAGGGTCTTGATCTAAACCCAATAGAAAACCTCTGGAAAATCCTTGGTGACAAAGTTATGACTAAGAAACCCACTACAGTCAATGAACTGTGGAGGAGACTGCAAGAAGACTGGACTAAAATCACACCAGAGCTGAATGAGAGACTAGTGATGTCCTGGGCTGTAGATGTGCTGAAGTTATTCAAAACAACACCCTGTACACTTCCAATTAATTTTTGACTTTTGTAACCTTTAGAATATTTAGTTGTGATCTTTCTTCATGCTATAGTCATTGCTGTTCTCTAATTTTGATCAGCAAAATAGTGTTTTTTTGTTTGTTTTTGTTTTTTTTCCTTCAATTTCCTTGGTTATTTTGGATAACACTGTTCTAGTAGCATGGTATAGCCACAACAGCAATTCCTTCAAATGTTGAGCAATGAAAATATTATTTCTGCAAAAAAGCTTATATAAGTGTGTGTGTATGTATGTATGTATGTATGTATGTATGTGTATATATGTGTATATATATATATATTTGGGTAAATGCTTATTTATTTGTAAGGAAAATAAAGTTATATAAAAGTGAAAGAATGCATTTGTTCCCTAAAGAGAAATTGTACTTTTACAAATATGTGCATAATTTTGCAAACAAGTGCTCTACCATGTCCTTTTTTGCGACAGGTTGATCCTATGCTAAGTCCTGAGGAGCGTCATCTGAGCAAGATGCAAAACCATGGCTATGAGAACCCCACCTACAAATACCTGGAGCAGATGCAGATTTAGCCCTTGCAAGGAGTGCTCACAAGGGGGCGCTATAGGGCCACAAAGTGATGAACATACTACTGACCAATAATAAAACTGCTCTTCTCAAATCATTACATGTATCAGAGGTGCATATTCTGGTTCATTAAGAAACACAAAAATTGTTTAATACTGCTACTACTGCTACTGCTGTACTATGGAGCTCTGTTTTGCTAATTTACTTTATTCATTTAAAAGGCGAGGAATCAAAGCTATTAAATCTGGAAATTATACTTCCAAAAACAATTACAAATCCTGAGATTTGAACTCTTAAGTCTTCACTTTTTAAAGGCTGAACAAGCAAATCAGAATAAAAATAAATAAGAAATGCAATTAGAACAAAGATACTTTAACATTCTTTCTGCCATCGCCATCTTCCTTGACTGTCTAATAAACATTTTTTTGGTTTTCTTTTCAATAGATTGCTTGTATATGAAGGTTATTTGTACCAACCTAAATGTATAGTGAATCAAACTGAGAAAATATGATAACAAATGATTTACTTTCTATGGTTTTATTATATAAAAAAAAAATTATATACATATATGAATATAAAATAGATGTTCTATTTCTTATTAGATGTTTTTCCAGGACATAAATGGTGCCTGGGATACTAGTTTGAAGCTTTGAGAATAAACTATGAATTTGGTTGACCCAAATATTTGGTGCCATCATCTATAACTGCTGACTGATGTATGAGGGTGGATCCTGAAGATGCAATGATTTAAATATAAAATTACATCAGGTGGTATGATGATAGTCCCACTTATTTGGAGTAATTAATTGGTGCCCTTTTAAAGTTAATGGTTGACCTGAAGTATAGAGGAACAAGGCAAGAGGCCTCCAGTCTCCCATATCTGATGCTCTAAATCAATCCTATTAACTCTCCATATGCATGTTTGTACACACAAACACAGTATGGAAATTTTAATCCAATGTAATGTAACTGCTCAAATTGCCTGCTTCCAATTGAGTAATGCCCCAGTCTGGCATTAAAAGCTGCCTGTTTATATACACCATAGAAATTTTGCTCTCTAAGGAATTACTGTTTGAACACAGCATCACTATTGGCCTATGAGCTGGAGGCCAAGACAGTGATTTGAGATTAGGAACTGCACACTGAAAGCAAGACTTGTGTATTTCTTCAAAAAAATCTAAATCGCTTCATCTGGGTTTCTTCTTTCTCTTAGTGTTGCTGTATGCCTGTATAGTTGATGTTGCAAGCACAGATTTTATGGAGGACAACCTGTGGTGTGCTTTGTTCTTCTATAAAATGATTATATATATATATATATATATATATATATATATGATTATATATATATGTGCACACATTTTTTTTTTAAGTTTTTATATTTCTTTCCTCTTCCTGTGACAGTATTTCTGTATGTGACTGTCTCACTATGCACCCAAATGGCTTCAATCTTGAACCCTGTAATCACCTGCTTGATTGTGGGTTGGGTTGGAAGTGTGAGGGGAAACTAATATTAGATTCATATATTAGTAATAAAATTTGACTGACGTCTATTGAAATGACTATGGTTACAAGCAGGAAACACATCAATAAACTCACTACTTCCATAGAGGTGTGTTTTACTTCTTTACCTATCCTTTTTTGTTTATTTATTTTTTAGTTTACTCTTATAAGGGCTGGTCAGTTTGTAATCAGAAATGTACTTTAAACACCTTAGACAAAACTAATATACTTTTCCGACTACATTTTTTGCAAAAACCATATGTAACAATTATTGCCATCCCTATAGAAAACGTCATGTAAGGAAGCATGTAATCCTATAAGCCAAAAAAAAAAAAAAAAAATATATATATATATATATAAAGCTGTCATTAAAAAAATTATGGATTAATTATTCAGTTATTATAACAGAAAAACCTCATGAATTTTGAATTGCTTTATATGTGAGCTCTAGATATTTGTAGCTGTGCTGCTCATTATGCTTATTACTTAAAAACTGATTTGTCATCTTGCCTTCTGTATCATGGGGTCTGTTCTTAATTGAAGGTCCTCATTCATTCATGCAGACATTCATTAGGGCACTTGTCTACTGCAGCATTGTGTGTTAGGACCTCAGCCTTTAGAACAGGGGTGGGCAGCTACAGTCCGGTCAGTGAACATGACTTAGGACTACTAGTACAGACAACAAACCGTGCAACTCACTGGGGAAAAAAAGACTGCAACAACACAACATAATACATCCATTGGACACAGAGCAGAGGCAGTCAGTCTGTAATAACGATTTTGCTGCAGTCACAGTACTGCACTCTATAAATTTATGGTTGGTACAATGTCCAAAACAGATCTAATTCCTTTCTCTCTGAGATGGATGGTGGACCATACAGGTGGACAGCTTGGGTACTTCCGGAAAGCAAGTCCATCAATCACCGTGAAGGTTCCTGAACTCCATACCAGCTACCCCACTGAGTTGACCAAACTACTATCATCAGATTTCTCTCCCCTCCTGAACTTTAGATCAGCTACATCAGACTGGATCATCTGCATGAGCTGCTGCCACTACTATTAACAGAAGCTTCACCCACTCAAGCAGAACCACCACTATTATCTCGCCGAACTATAGACACTAATGGACTCTTTTACTATAACTCATGCTTATTGAAGTCATTGCTTAACTGATTAATTAAGAAATGCACTTTCTCTTTCTTTCTTTCCTTCTTTATTTCTGGTATTGACCACAGGTGGATGGGTTCCCCTTTTGAATCTTGATTCCTTTCCCAAGGTTTCTTCCTCCTGTTTTTGGGGAGTTTTTCCTTGCCTCTCTCACCTCTGGCTTACCCAATTGGGGCTCAGACCTGGTTTCTGTAAAGTTGCTTTGTGACAACAACAGTTATAAAAAGTGCTATATAAATAAAGTTGACTTGACTAGTACTGTATTATAGTGATGATGTAGTGTTATGCCAGACAGTTAGAAGCATGATGTTTAAAGTGCGAGGTGCATAGATTAGTCCTTATGAATAATTATACAAAAGAGCAAGATAAATATGAAAGAAAAAGTGAAAGTGACAACCCTTGTCATTGCGAGGTCACGGCACAGCACACATGAACCACAACGAAATTGGACCTCTGCATTTAACCCATGCACACTCAAACCCGTGCAGCAGTGGGCAGCTATTGAAAGCACCCGGGGAGCAGTGATGGGGACGGTACCTTGCTCAAGGGTACCTCAGGGCCTCAGTTAGGCCACCACTACGCCGCTAGGCCACCGCTGCCCCATGTATATGTACAGTTATATAAATATGAAAGTGAATGTGTATAAGTAATTGGAATAAGAAATCAGTTAAGAAAAGAGAAGTCTGATGGTGATGGGAAAAGAAACTGTTTCCCATCCTGGCATCCTGTCGATGGGATGTTCTCTATGGTCCCTCTGTAGAATGTGGTGAGGATGAATGAAGAAAGGAGGGCTTCAGAAAGAAGCAGAGAATGCTGGGCTTTCTTGGTGATGCTGCTGGTGTTGAACTAATCTACTACCATTGGAGTAGAATAAGGAAAACATTCATGTGACATATAGCACTTTAATTGCGTTTCTGTTTCACGTTAATCTACATAATGTTTGACAATTTACATAATCTTTTCCACAAAAATCAGCACTGTTTGACCAGATGCTGACCATGCGAGGTCAGTGATGTGAACACCAAGGAACTTGGAGCTCAGGACCATCTCCACATGTTGATCAAAGTTTAGTGATCATGATGTGTCATTGAGATGGTGCTGCTGCTCCCGAACCTAACTGACTGGGGTCTCCTAGGCAGTAAGTCCAGGATTCAGAAAGAGGTGATTTGTAGGGTAGTGGTGGTCTAGGAGTAGGATACTTGCCAAATAAAGAGGCAAGTATGAATCCTACCTCCAGCACTACTACTACTACCATTGAGTTCTTGAGCAAAACCCTTTACCCCAATTTGCTCCAGGGAGACTCTCCCTGTAGTTAGTTAGTGGAGTGAAGTGAAGTGAAAGCTTGTCATTGTGAAACAGCACAACACACAGTGGACCACAACAAAATACATTTACACTCTGCATTTAACCTATACACACATGTGCAGCAGGGGGCAGCTATTTAAAGTGGGTGGTAGTCTAGTGGTAGGTTACTTGCCTATGGACCAATGTTTTCAAGATGTCCCAGGTTCAAATCCCACTTCTAGCACTACCACCACTGGGTCCCTGAACCCTTGCTCCAAGGACTGTCCCTGTAATTAAGACATGTAAGTTGCTCTGGATAAGAGTGTCTGCTAAATGCTGTAAATGTAAAGCAGTAGTGATGAGGATACCTTGTTCAAGGGTACCTCAGGACAATCAGTCTGGGATTTGAACCTATGACCATCCGGTCCTGGGGCCAACTTCCTAACCACCAGGCCATCACTGTCCCAACTGAAGTTGCTGTGGATAAGAGCATCTGATAAATGCAAATGTAATGTAATGTGTTTAGACCCAACAGTTATGGTTTCCCTCTCAGATCCTGTGGAAAGATTATGTTGAATCCTGAAGTGCCATTCTCATATAACTGCAGGTTCAGTGAGTCTTTATGTGCGCCATGCCCGGCACTTCATGTTGACAGGCATGATAGTCATTGAGGCAGGACACAGAAGACTACTTTGGTAGCAGGATGATGCTTGTGGGTTTTTGCATCAGAAAGATGTCTGAGAGAACCTTTGCCAGCTGTTCTAAACAATACTCTGAACACTCAGGCAGATATGTTGTCTCCACCAACTTAGTGTGGTTTGGTTCTCAGCAGAGATCCTTTCATCTCAGCTGCAGTCAGACGAGAAGCTCGCCCTAGGAGGAGGGATGGTCTTTCTCACCGCTGTGTCATTTTGTGAATTAAATCATGCATAGAAGTGATTTAGCACATCTGGAATGGAGGCCTCACCATCACAGGCATGTGGAGATGTCCTGTAGTTGGTGAGGCCATTGATGCCCTGCCACATGCATCGAGTGTCCCTGGTGTTCTTCATGTGGCCATGGATTCTCTGGGCATGTGCATGCTTTGCTGCTCTGACAGGTATGCCCTTGCTGTCCATGGGGCAGCTTCATCACGTTCATCTCAGGAGTGTGCACTTTTTGGTTAGGGCAGGTTGTGATGGTTTTGTAGACATTAACATCACCAATGTACTTGCCATTGTATATTTACATTACAATGTATGTAGCCATTCCCTGATGCTGTGTACTCCAGGTTGTTAGGTAGGTTGTAGTCTACCTAAACATGTCCCAGTCAGTGTGCTCACAGCAGTCCTAAAGCACAGAGATGGATCCTGGGGGCCAGGTCTTTTCCTGCTTCAGGTTGGCTTGGCATGCATGACAATGGGTCTGTATGCTGGGATCAGTGGAACAGAGATAGTGGTCTGAGTATCCAAGATGGGGGTGGAGCTCAGCTCTGTACATGCCGGTGATGTTTATGTAAACACAGTCCAGCACTTTGTCCCCTATAATGAAGAAGCAAAGTTAAATTTCTGAACCCTCACATGCCATTAATGGCTCTGTGTAGCATTGCATATATACCCCAGCTGACAGTTACATTAATGAGATTGTTGTGCGCTTGAAAAATAAAAAACTGGCCAGGCTATCTGAGCTGCACAGAGACATTTTTTTCACTGTTTCAAACGTTCAATCGTTTCTATCTATTTCTATTCACTTTAAATATCTTGTCTTTTCACTTGTTTATACTGAAGAGACGTTCCAAGCAAGATTTGCTAAAGGGTTATGACTAAACTCAAAACTAATGCCACGTTAACTCAAATTATGGTATTTAAAGTGCCTGGGGAGTAGTGATGAGAATGGCACCTTGCTCAAGGGTAACTCAGGGCAACCTACTGGTCTGGGATTCAACCCCATGAACTTCCAATTCTGGGGCCAACTAGGCCACCGCTGCCAAAGAAGGAAAGGCACCATTCCTCTAAATATTGCAGGTCGATATTACCAGGTCCAGGTCAATGCATGGAGCGGATGAAGCAAGCTCCTTTTTCAAGTCCAATTCCATGCACTATCTAAGACCTTATCTAAGTACTACCAGCACTGGGAGGTTGAAGGCCAGCACATGCCTCTTCCAAGTTTGGTAAGTCAGCCACTGCATCTTTTTAAAGTCCTGCACACAACTTCACAATATAGTGCAACAACTTGGAGAAGAACACTAACTGTTATTTATGTGACAATTATTATTGTCACATAAAAGATTCCACTGTTAGAGTGAGAGAGATGGACATCCTGTAGGATGGTTGTACTCTTGTAATCCCAGTCACAAATGATTACGGCAAAGCTGTGGCAATGCTTAAAAAAGTTACTATTCAGGAGACTTCAGTTATTACTCAGAGATTTCCACAACTCACTTCTGTGCAGCGTGATGACAGCCTAGTGGTTAGGGCGTTGGCCAGAGGATCGGGGGTTCAAGCCCCTTCCCAATGGGTTGCCCTGAGGTACCCTTGAGCAAGGTACCGTCCCCTTCTTGCGATGGGCTGGCGACCTGTCCAGGGGGCGTCCACCGTCCTCGCCCTGTGTGCGCTGGGTTGGACACCAGCACTCCCCCACGACCCCATTTGGGACAAGCGGCAGGAAATGGATGGATGGATGGACTTCTGTGCAGCCAGAGATGCTCAAGGTCAATAAAAATAGGATTTTACAGTTGAATAGCACTTAAAATAAAATACAGAAAAACAAACTTGCTTAAAAAACAGCAAGTCTTAATTTTAATTTGCATTATGGGGGGTGTAGTGTTGACGTTACCAGCGCAGACTGCATAAAATAATTGGACCATTTTCTGACCATCAGAAGCTAAATCCCTAATTTCCTAATCCCTACTTCCTATCAAAATTGGGGAAGGGTGTAGTATAATGGGCAGAAGTGTTCTGATGAGCCATAATGTGCTTTAAAATCTGTTCTGTTGTGAAGGCCATTTACAACGAAAGCCAGTGCAGTCATCTGATCTTTCATTTACAGAATACTTTATTATCAGAAATTTATCAGTTACTGTTGGATGATGACACCTAACTTTGCATTTGATGTGGCATCAGTGTCGTGAGATCAAGTTGACATGTACACTCGGACCCTGTTTGTGTGTCACCTGTTCCTTTGTGAGCCATGACAAACAGGGCTTTGGCCACTTATTTGGCAAAATATGGGCCTTATCAAATTTTATTTTATTACGAAGAACTTATCTGTGTGAGGCAGTCTAGCATATCTTGCTGGAGAGAATACCTGGTCAAACAGTGCTGATTTTTGTGTAAAAGATTATGTAAATTGTCAAACATTTTGTAGATTAAGGTGAAACAGAAATGCAATTAAAGTGCTATATGTCACATGAATGTTTTCCTTATTCTACTCCAATGGTAGTAGATTAGCTAAAACAGTTCATGGTCAAGGTGTGATTGTGTAGTTTAGTACTAGAGCTAACATCAGTCAGTCAGTCATTTTCTGGGCTGCTTGTCCTAATTAGGGTCACAGGGGGGTGCTGGAGTCCATCCCAGCTCACACAGGGCAAAGGACAGGGACAGGTTGCCAGCCTATTGTAGGGGGGAGCAAGCCGACAGGGACAGCACCTTGCTCAAGGGTACCTCAGGGCAACCCACCGGTAAGGGGTATGAACCCCCCATCTTCCGATCCAGGGCCAGCTCCCTAACCACTAGGCCACCACTGTCCCATCTAGAGCTAACATAACGTTTGCAAATTGCATGTCCTAAGTGCATTGAAAAAAAAAAAATTGGACTAATTGCCAATTTTTGGCACTGCATCATACATTGCTGTCTATGAAGTCATAGCCTTATCATATAAGCATATAACAAAATCAAACTACAATCTCAAATGAGATGGTATGGGAAATACAAAGAATAGCAAAAAAAAATTAATTTCATTGCAGACAGCCTTTTGTGAATCTATTAGCATATTTCAGATTTTAGATTCCAAAGACTGTTGAGACAGCAAAGCATTTACCACTTTGTAATGTTCAGTCAGTCATTTTCTGGGCTGCTTGTCCTAATCAGGGTCGCGGGAGGTTGCAGGAGTCCATCCCAGCTCACACAGGGCAAAGGACAGGGACACACCCTGGACAGGTCACCAGCCTATCGCAGGCAGGAGTGAACTGATGGGGACGGCACCTTGCTCAAGAGTACCTCAGGGCAACCCACCAGTAAGGGGGTTTGAACCCACAATCTTCTGATCTGGTGCAGTTAAGAAATGTAAGTTGCTCTGGATAAGAATGTTGTGAATGTAAATGTACTGTCCCCATGACTGCTCCCCTGAAGGTTTAAATAACTGCTGCATACATGTGCGTATAGGTGAAATGAAGCAGAAGCATTTTGTTGTGTTTCACTGTGTGCTGTGCTGTGTTTCATTTTCAACATTGTCACTTTTACCTATTGAAAAATGTATGGACTTCCCTGGAAACAAAGTTGTCTTGAAGAAAGCATATGTTGTTTTAAAGTCTAAATATACTTTTCTGCATTAATGCTGCCATCAAAGGAATGTAAATACTTTTGCTATATGTACCTTTCATATAGCATTGACACAAACCCATGTCATGAAAGGCCCTGGGTTTGGATGGTGCTTTTTATTCTTGGTCCTTTTATCACTGAAATACATAATGTCCATCTCTTTCACAAAATATTTGGAATGTTTTTTTCCCCTCAGTGAAAAAGTGAAAAAGTGAAAGTGACTATTCTTGTTATTAACGGTCACAGCACAGCACACAATGACCCACATAAAAATTGGACCTCTGCATTTAACCCATGCACACAAACACCATACAGCAAGGGGCAGCTATGAAAGCACCCAGGGAGAAGTGACAGGGATGGTGCCTTGCTCAAGGGTAGCTCAGGGAAACCTACTGGTAAGGGGTCTGAACCCACAAGCTTCCAATAATGTGGCCAACTCCTTAACCACTAGGCCACCGCTGCCCCCAGGCCACTGTTCCACTGTAAGAGGGTTTAATGCATACACCTCCAGCCCAAGAGAAGCTAATAACGCTTCTCTGGAAAAATGTAACATAAAACTTCACATCATTATTCTTATATCATCTGAAACTATATACAAGCCTTAAATGCTCAACTTTTTCTAATGTGTGTGCAGGCCTGAAAAGCAGGAACTGATGTACGAATGAATCAAGTTGACCAGACAAAACATTAAATATTGTATAAATATTCAAAAACCCCTGCCTAATGTTGCTCTGCCTGGAAGGCTTCTGAGCATGTCTAGTTTAGTAATAAGGGTAATCCATGACACTCCAAAGGTATGCATTTTCTATGATGCTGATCTGATTACATATAGCAGGGTCCAAAATTCTGAAATTGCATTAATAAATCTGTTTGCCTTTTTTCCCCATTTCTAAAATTCTATAGGTAACAGGTTTTACAGTAGACATTCACAGTGTTAAAGCCATTCTACAAATAAGTTATTTTTATTCTTATTTTTGGAAGAATATGTTAATCAAACTCTTCCAAATATTTTTCTTAAAAATTCAAAATTTCTTACAGATTAATGCATACTACAGATAATGTAGTCTAATTGCAAAACTGAAGATGCTAACTATAGACACAAAGCTTGTCCAATCTGGCTGTCTGAGTATATGAGGTTCAATTAAATTTTTGCATAACTAATACTTTCATACTTTTCGCAATTTTGTACTACTTTGTTGTAAAAATAAAGTAATGAAATGTGATCAGTGACACATACAATACGTGACAGATGATGCAGGAAAGCCTGCATGTTCAAATCTCTGATGTTATCTCATCTACATGACTGATATACATTTCATATACAGCATTCCCAGTATCAGAGGGATGAATGTGGGCAGAGCATCTTACTGCCAGGATATAACCATGTAACAGCTGACTCTGCATGTGAATCATCCTGCAGTGTTGATAAAAATCTGAAACTCTCTGTCTCTTGTTTCATTTAACATGCTCTTAAGATAGATGGCACATAGATGGTACATGCTTGGTTTCAACTTGCTGAAGTATGTGCCTGTGACAGTCTTTGTGTGCATGTAAACACATTTGATTGTGTGCAAGTATGTGCACAACAGTGCGAGCGTAGGGAAGCTACTGTCTAGTCTACTACCTGTAAATACAGGTGTTGTCCCTAAATGCTGGGGGTTCCTCTGTTTGTTTGCAGTGGTGACACTGAAGAATTCTGAGGATTGTCCCTCTGAGGACATTTACTCAGAGCTGTTTCTACCAAGAATATACAGCCACAACATAAGAAACATTGGCAGGTGAAGTCAACATATTGATAACATTGATTAAATCTAGTAACATTTTCAGAGGAGGAATATATTGGACAGAAAGGGAACAATAAAAATCTAAATTGATTTGTTGGAAGCAAAGAAAAATTAGGCAAAAATCTTTTTTTTTGAGATGGAAGTCGCGAGTGGTGTTCTTGATATGTAATGGTTAGTGTCCTCCAAAAGGGATCCATGAAAAGAAAATGTTTCACAAGATCATGGGCAATGTTTGCTAAAACATAAAGGTGTCAAAGGAACAAACGTATGAACCAAGTACCAAGTACATTGCTTTATGATATTGCCTAATGGTAGTGACTGCATTTAATGGAACAATTTACCCTGCTATACAGCAAAATGCTCAGGAACACAGCATAATGTTTCTGTGCAAAATGTGCAATTTTTGACAGCTTCCCTTGATCTCTTCTTGACTGATAACCTGTGGGCCTGTGTTATACTACACTGCTACTTCCAGGACTTAAAGGATCTGCTGCTTGTGTCTTGGTACCAGATACCATAGCACACCTTTAAAGTTCTTCTGGATGTATTAATAGGTCAGAGCCTTTCTGGCAGGAAAGGTAGGCTTACACAATTCTTTTCCCTGGTCTTCACCAGCTTGCCTCCTTCCTACAGTGCATTCAGATGCCATGTCTTCTTCAAGGAATGATGTAATAGAAAACATAGTTCATCACATAATTTAACTCATCTCTAAATTGCTGGGGGATGGTTATGTTGAATGCTGAGCTGACATTGATTAACAGAATTTATGTTCTTCTTTTTCAGGCAATAAAGGGAAAGGTGGAGGGTGAATGAGATGCCATTCTCTGTAGAGTGGTTTTGGTGGTAAGCAAAATGCAAGGGATTGTATATAGTGGTTTCAGCTTTCATGTGCTATAATGCAGTAGTCAGAAGTCAGAACACAGTAGACTTCTACAATACTGGGAAGATGGTGGTAGCATTTAAACTAAGGGGGGGATTACTGCCTGCCTTAGAGGAAATGATAAAGTCCAGCAGTTCTGCACAATCTTTGAATAAGTGACCAGGAATGTCATCAGGTCACCTTGCTGCAGTGGTTAGTACTGATGGCTCACAGTGTTTACCAAAGTTTTAGGTTTAATTCCCAGCCAGGACAGCCTGAATCTTTTCTGTGTTGGAGTTGTTTTACCCAGTTTGAGTCAGCTGTATGTTGCAGTTTTACATGTTTTTTCATGGAGTGGAAGTGCAGAATCTGGATCTGAGGCCCTTTTGGGTAAACTAGCGAAAAACCCTGGAAAGAACCAAGACTATCCTTTTCCAGTCGACACCAAATTACAAATGAGAATGCAGAATATTACAAAAAAACTGAATATTATCTGAGCTAACCCTGGACATCAATGCAGAGCTGAGAGCTTCGTACTAAACTTTAATAATGGATATAACATGCACAGAACTCATAGACTAAAAATACTCAGCAAAACATGTGCAAATGATAACATAAGAAACCACAAAGGTAAGCAGACAGAATGACCCATGCCCTGCTCTGATTCATTGGGGCTTACAAAGCCAATCCCCGATGAGGCACACCTGTCATCCAAGGCACAGGTGTGCACAATCAGAGCAGGGTGCTCTCTACCGTCACAGAACCGTCACACACTTATATAAAAGTGAATAAAAAAGTAAATATCACCCTAGTAAAATATCACCCTGCAGATAAGTTCATCTAAAAACTATTTCAGCCCTAATAGGAATTAAATAAATCTGTCACTTATGTGACATTTATGTGAATAATTTGAACCCCCTTTTACCTGGTTAAAAATGCTTGGTCATTATTACTTGTTGGTGTCACTGAAGTACATGGAAACCATTCCAGGAATGCACATGTAATATCCTAGTATTTCATAATGTCTTTGAATGTGTGAATGGCACTAGTGAATGTAATAATCTAATCTCATCTCAAGCTCTTCTTCCTCTTCCTGACAAAAAGTTGAAAAAAGACATTTAACAGAGAAAACCTTTCATACCATCTTAATATATTTCAACATCCTGGAGTGTGCACCCTCCAGTAACTCACATGGCTCTTTCCTCTTTCCTTGAATTGACAAAAATAAATTAAGACCTTCCTGTAGGGTTCAACATCCAAAATCCAAACACCTTCCAGCATTTCTGACATACTCAAACAATAATGCAGACTTGTTTACCATAAAACACACCAAATAGACTGTAACTCCCTTTTTCAGATACAGTTTGTGCCAGTGTCTAATTCACTATTTTCAGCATCAACTTGCATGCTAAGGGCACCACTATTGAATCTTGTTCTACATAATGACTGGAAACACCATTAGTACGTACATCTTCACCTCCATATATGGTCATATCTTCACATTGCTCAGCCTACCTCAACACATATTGCACTAAAAAACTCAAGCTCTTATTTAGGTTATCACTCTCTCAATGCATAATTTACATAAACTAAATGCAATGCGATTTTGTTTCAGTTAAAAAGTTATTTATTTTAGAATACTACCTATGCACCTATAGGGGCAGCGATGGCCTAGTGGTTAGGGTGTTGGCTATGTGATTGGAGGATTGGGGGTTTGAACACCTTCCCAATGGGTTGCCCTGAAGTACCCTTGAGCAAGGTGCTGTCCCTGTCATGCTCCTCCCTGCAATGGGCTGGTGACCTGTCCAGGGTGTGTCCCCTGTCCTTTGCCCTGTGTGAGCTGGGATGGACTCCAGCACCCCTGTGACCCTGCTTAGGACAAGTGGCAGAAAATGACTGACTGACCTGTAAAACTTTATTTTTATAAAAATATATACAAATAATATTTTGGAAATCTTTGATTTTGTTATCAGTACACAGTTATACAACAGTTATTTCTTGTCTCACAATATGAATAGCTGAAATTTGCTCAATTTCTTCACAATATGTGTATCATTACACTGAGCACCAGTTGTCAAGCAAAGACTTTACATTGCAGTACACTGTCAGTCATTTTCTGCTGCTTGTCCCGATCCTCTGATCATGTGGCCAACGCCCTAACCACTAGGCCACCACTGCAGCATACTGTTATACTGAAAATAAAACAGAAAACAAATACCATAAATACCAGTTTTAAGATTGGTGCATTACTAAGATAACTAAGGTTGCCAGGTGAAAAAGCCAACTTAATATAAAATTAACTGGCTCAGACACTACTATAGCCTTAAATAAAAAAAAAGATGGCATGGTATAAAAAATGCAAATATTAATAAAAAGAAATGCAGTAATTTAACATTTATTTCATTGCATACATGTTTTTTTCTGATCTACTTCATTTCATTTGTTAATATGAAATTATATTCTTTTGTTAATATGAAAATATAAAAATAGCATTGTTAACGGATTTGATGTATCTGTGGAGGGAAATGTGTAAAGAGCATGAAGACAAGGCTAAGCTGAACACCTCTAATCTCCAGTCCTTCGGACTGCACTGCATTACAATGCTGCATGAATGTGAATGAATTTGAATGAAAGGGAGGAAAGTGGAGTGGTTAGGATGCAAGGAACATAGGTGACAATGGTGGAGGAATTTAAATACTTGGGATCAGCAGTTCAGAGTAATGGTGAGTGTGGAAGAGAGGTGAAGAAGAGAGTGCAGGCAGGCTGGAGTGGGTGGAGAAGATTTGCTGGAGTGATTTGTGACAGACGGGTATCAGCGAGAGTAAAAGGGAAGGTTTAGAGGACAGTAGTGAGACCAGCTATGAAGTTGGATATGAGGTTAGAGACAGTGGCACTGATGAAAAGACAGGAGGCGGAGCTGGAGGTGTCAACATACTGGAGTAAAACATACTGAGATTTTGTGTGGATGTGACAAGGATGGACAGGCTTAAAAATTAGTATATTAAAGGGGACAGCTCAGGTTAGACGTTTTGGAGGCAAAGTTAGAGACGCAAGGTTGCATTGGTTTGGACATGTCCAGAGGAGAGACGAGGATTATATTGGGAGGAGGATGTAGAAGATGAAGCTGCCAGGAAAGAGGAAAAGAGGAAGACCAAAGAGGAGGTTCATGGACATGGTGAGAGAGGACATGCAGGTGGTTGGTTTGAAGGAGGAAGATGCTGAGGACAGGAAAAAATAATGATCCACAAAGAAGAGGAAAAGTGTATGTCTCAGATTTAACGTCATCAGTGACTTAGGAACTTGTGGCAGTTATGAAGAAAAAAACAACACATGTAATGTAAGACTCAAGTCTTACTTGTGGGAAAAATAAATACAAAAAGGTTTAACATAATTCTCGTTTCTTATTGTACGTGATGTACTCAATCCTCATCTCAGATTACCTAGTTAAAAAACAACACACAATGCCACCACACCTGCTAAACTGTGGATTTTTAATAGCGGTGTATTGTGAATGCAGGTCTTGATGCAGATCCTTTACTTCCATTCATATGCAGTCCTTTTCATTTGGGGTACTTGAGTGAAAATTTAACTGGTTAACTGGTTTAACTGGTTTCAGTAGGAGAGCGGGGTAGTTCATAGATAATGTAAGCTCAGATATATTTTTATTTTGGATCATGTTAAGATTTAAACATTTTTTATTATGTTTATAAATTATGCATTCATCATTGTTAATTACTTTCAGATTTACCAAATACATTAAAAAAAAAGCAGTAAATAATTATAACTTTAATGTTTTCCTTTTAGTGTTACCTATGCAATTTTTTTTTAGATAAAACTTGCATAATGCAAATTAATTCTGGTCTCTTTGACTGTTGAAAGCTTAATTCAAAAAGTAGTCCATGCTGAGAAAAGTCAGAAAAATTGCACATAATTGCACATTGCACATTTTCGAATATTGAAGTGTAACATTGAACTTTCAATACAGTACTATTATAGCTCAGTTTAACCTGTACAGCTATGGTGAAATGATTGATGAATGTTTAAACTTTACTTTAGCAGTTGCTTTGATTTGAAACATATTTTGTTAGACAAAGATCTCATGTAGGAAAAAAAAAACTGACCTTTTATCACATTCACTGCACTAAAGCAGAGACAGATGCATGCTTTTAGCTTTTGACTGAGAATCCCCCCAAGAACATTTTCAGACCCCAGTTAGTATTTAGTGAAATGACTTTGATTCATGCCGATCAACTGTTATCTGGTCTAGACCGTCATACCTTATATATGTCTTAATTACCAGCACCAGTTAGATGTGTCTATGGTAAACAAAGAGGTGATTTGATTAGCCATGTTGCTTTCACCTATGCATTTGTAAGTGACTTTTTGGATACAATGTGTTTTCCAAGGGTCACCTTGACCAGAGCAATATTGCATAAAAACAAATTGCATCACTGAGAAATTGACAAACAAATAGTTTACTAATAGTGGCCACTGATTTTTAACATTTTTAAACAGTATTGCTCTGCTACAGCACTCTTGCAGTCTACTACTTTCATTTATGGTTTGATTTGGAGAAAAAGCAATGCATGATGCAATCTTTGATTTGACTTATTTTTAAACTGCAGCCACTGTCCAAAAAAAATAAATGAATTATTAATGGTAATCCTAAATGTGCTGATTTACATGCAGACCTTAAACATTATTAATATTATTACATAAATATTAAAGGTAAATCCATTTAAAGTATTTTGTGCAATATTTGCATTTATCGTCTTTTTGGGATTATGTAATTGCTCTGGTCTATAAGGATGCCAGGTGCTATAAACCCTCTTGATTTAAGTATACAGTAAACAAAGAAACATTGAGACACCTCTTATAAGTAGGAGGGTTGTTGGACAGGGTGAGGCAGTCCCATACCTGAGAATCAAGGTGTTGAAGAAAGTTAAAGAGGGAGATTACATTGCAGTGATCAACGATATTAAAGAGTGTTTGATTTAATAATAATTGCATTTTTTGATAATTTTTCAAAAACGAGACAACCACAGAGGCAGAGAAACAGACAGCGCAACAGAGAGAAGGTTAGGAAGAAAGACCAGCAAAATATAGATGATTGCACATCAATCGTGACCTGCAACAACATCATAAGTGGAAATCCAAAGAAGAGCTTCTTAAGAGGGTAGGTATCAAACAATAAATTAAACTATCCTTACTCTAATAACTTTTATAAAGGTCAAATTAATGTAGGTTAAGGTAAATCAATGCTAGAAGATCCCTTACATTTAATTTAGTATTGCTATTATGTTTGTTTAGTTTTTTTGGCTTTTAAAAATGTAACACATTTTCTCATAGTGTGATCTGGGAATATTGGGACAGTGTATGTAAAACTGTCATGCAAAGCCATGATTCATCTTAAGGTATCAAGGGGCATCTAAATTGAATTTGGTTTCAACATGATTATTATTTGACAATGAGAACAATAGTGACCTTATTTTGGAAACAGGTTTCTTTGTAAATGATCACTATGAACAAAGCATCCACAGTGGAGAGACCAGCATTGTCAGAAGGATTTTCTTAGTGGTCAGTGAATTACACTATGTACTTAAAATGCTACAGATCTTTTTTTTGGCACACAATTTCTGTTTCTATATTTTCAAAATTTTTACACTGGTCTACAACAAGGACTGATCAGATAGTGTGATGGAATTTTACAATATAATAGTACTACTATGTAATATAAAATTACTACTAAAAACAGAGTTTTATACATATATTTTAAATGCTTTTGAGTCGCTTGGATGGATGCTTCTTAGAATCATTTGTATAATACAGTCTGAGCTGACCAAGTTGTTATGCCTCATTAATATTACAGACATGCAGGCATAAGATACTGGTTTAAAGTTAAACTTACTTAATGGTCTTTTTCACACTTTAAATTATTTGCACGAAGTATTTTACATGCAAATGGCACATTATCAGCCCAGAAGGTCACATTCACCTTTGTTGAATATTTATGGAAACATAAATTTAAATATATGCCTTTTAAGGACAACATTTACCACTAAGACATTTTTACCATTCTTCCTGCAAACATGCCTAAAGTACAGGGTCATCATTTTGTGTCTTTAATTTCAAAACAATACACACATTTTCTCTTGGTGTTTACTCTGGAGCACACACTATTCCTTTCAAAAAAGATCTGGAATACCGATTTGTCTGGTCACATAATTTTTTTTTTTTACCACTGTGTCATAGTCCATCCTGGTGACTCAAGTCAATGCCGCATCTAGACATGGCTAATATAAGACTTAAATTTTACATAATAGAGTTTTAACATTAATATTTGTAAATGTAACTCCATATTGTAGTGCTTAACAAAGCAATTCCTTGTCCATATGGTCATATGAGCTATTGATGACAGTCAGTTATTGATGCAGTGCATTCTAAAGGATCAGAGATCATGGGTGATCAGCATTAGTATTTTCCCTTTACACATGAAAATTCCATCTCGTTTCCTTGACTATTGTAATGCTATTATGCACGGTAAAGAGAGAAATATGTAAATCCCCTTCAATCTTTTTCTGGAAATTTGTATTTAAACATTTCAGTAATTCCTTTATGCATTTGTTGACAAACTGGAGATCCTCTGACCATCTTTGATTCTCAACCTTTTGTGGATACATCATTTGTGCCAAATCAGGATTCCTATGACCTGTTTGAAATCACATATTAATTTAATTTTTTAAATCCCCACCAGCCCTAATTTGCTCCCATCTCAGCTTTGTTTTTTGGAAAAAAAGTTACAGGCTTGAAATGCAGGGATATATTTTAACACATTAAAAGCTGACCTGGCACAGTATAAAATAACTTGAGTTCATGCTGTTTAATATGAAATAAAGGCAGTAAATGTAAGAATCATTGCATTTTTTTTGCAAGTTGGAAATGAGTTGGGATTGTATAAGTAACACTATTCCATGTACCACATAACCATATTATACCATATAAATGTTTGTATTCTCTCCCCAGAACGAGATTCCTGTATTTTAAAATGAAGTTTTCCTTTAGCGAGTTGCTCAGAAACTATCTGGCAAAGCGGCAGCTTTGCCGAAAACGTTTAGTGACCAAAGATGGCCACTGCAACATAGAGTATGGCAGCGTGACATACAGGAACCTCTTTGCCTATATTCTAGACTTCTGGACCACTTTTGTGGAGATCCGCTGGCGATTTGTTACCATCTTCTTTGTAGCGTCCTTCACTCTCAGCTGGTTTATTTTTGGACTTCTTTGGTATTGGATTTCCCTTAATAACGGAGATCTGGCACATCAAAACCCATCAAAACAGCACAAACCATGTGTAAATAATCTCAGGGACCTGACCACTGCATTTCTTTTTTCCCTGGAAACACAGTCAACCATAGGCTATGGTGGACGAGATGTCACAGCATACTGTCCTGGTGCTATCACTCTCATCATCATCCAGACTCTTGTTGGTGCAATAATTAACTGCTTCTGGTGTGGAGTGGTTATGACCAAAATTGCTCTTCCTAAGAAAAGAGTTAAAACCATCAGGTTTAGCGAGGAGGCTGTCATTTGCTCACATAAGGGTGCCCTCTGCTTGCAGATACTTGTGGCAAATTTGCGTAAATCATTGATGATTGGCAGCCAGATCTATGGAAAGCTACTTCAGACAAAATTCAGTGCTGATGGGGAAACCATCATCCTGGACCAGGTCAATGTTGATTTTGTGGTGGATGCTGGGACAGACAGCTTGTTTTTTGTTTGTCCTTTGACCCTTTGTCATGTTATTGACAAAGGTAGTCCATTCTTTGAGATGGCAGCGGATAATCTGTACCAACAAGAGTTCGAACTGGTAGTGTTTCTGGATGGTACAGATGAGTCAACCAGCTCCTCCTGCCAGGTCAGGACTTCTTACATCCCCCAAGAGATTTTGTGGGGCTACAAGTTTCTCCCCATCATCTCACGCAACAAAGAGGGAAAGTATCATGTGAACTTCTCCAATTTTGCTAAAGTGGAGCCGGTACCAACCCCCAGCGCTTCTGAATGCTTCAACAACGAGAAATGCCAGAAGCACCTTGCCACAAACACCAATGAAAATCAAGGCTTTGAGGTCATAAACATTGGTGATCCTATCAATGCTACTAAAATGTAAAGTCTGACTGTAAATCCATGGACAACATATAAATATATATGTTTTCCTTAGCTTTTTAAGATTATATTTTTGTTTAAATTTTTTTTGTTGAAATTGTTTATTTTTGATAGCAAATTGGTCACCTTTAATAATGCAAAACAACAAAAAAAGTTTTCTGATAATAAGTCGAGTTAATTGCCTCCCAAAGTCTAAAAAACATAATGATTCTTATGTGTTATGATTAATCATTGATTTCAAATCAGTCATTTTGAAGGGCTATCCAACAGTTACAATTGATTTGTATGATTATTACAATTTCATGTTGTCTAGTTAATTCCACAGGATGATCAAATGATTATCCTATAATAAGCAATCTGATTGTCATGAAAAAAGTTAACTGACGTAACTAACAGTAAATCATTACTAAAAAAAAGTTTCTGAGACATTTATATTCTGAAAAGTGTGTGATTATATTGACTTCAGCTTTGGTGTTTTGGAATACGCCAGCCTAAAGTAATTAAAATAAAGGTCACTTAATATTTAACACGGTTTAAGATTTGTTCTAGAACTTTAAGTGAAGCACTGCATCTTTAGAGCAGTATGCACCATTTTCACACCTTTAAGGGACCTAATATATCAAGTTATATAAATTTGATCGCAGAATGGTGATATTTATCTATTTTGCATTTATTATTATTCATTATTTTTAGTATGTGAAATGTGAGGGTAAGACTATGAGTTAAGAATAACCCATAGTCTAAGCATGAGTGTATTTTTGTAGGTGTGAGAAATGTTATCAACAAAAGAAAAAATGAATAAAATAACTGTTTCCTTATTGTTTTTCCATGCATTAATTCATATTGTCAGAAAGTTTAGATTTTAATATGACTCAATGAGTCAATGAGTCATATCAACGCATTATTAAGAAGGCAGTTACTTAGGTTATCTTTAAACAGTTTTACAAAGTGTAGATTATTACGTAACTACTAGGTTTGAATTTCACAAGACCTTTTAAGGCTGTTTCTGCTGACATCTCGGTAAAAGCGTCAAGTCCTGTAAATTTCCATAAAAACAGGTATAGCATGACAGGGGCAGTCTGATCAAAAAGCTACAATGCACTCTGTGTTCTGGCACCTTCTTTAATAGCCAGCAGGAACCTTCTCAGTAATTTGTTCCACAGTAGCTCTTTTATAGATTGTGACCAGAAGGGCTATCCTTTGCTGCACACATGCACCAGCAGGCCCTGGATGCCCATGACCCTTTGTCTCTCTTTGAATCACTTCAGGCACTGACCATTGCACACACGAAACAAGATTTGATGTTTCAGAGATGCTCAATCTATTATCAATCTGTCATGTACAGTACTTTTTTAGGTCTCTTTAGCCTTTTCAGCCTCTGGTGATAAAGGTTAAGGATAATCTCCAAACCTAGCTAGGGACAAAGCTATGCATTTGGTGAGTAATAGAAAGGATGTTCAGTAGCATGTATGTGAAGCATATGTAACATACGTGCAGTAGTATGTTTTTAACCTAAGGGCAGCCCTAACTAGCGAAGCAAACTATTGCTAAATAGCTATATGTATTTTGCCTAAAGCTTATGTTGACTTTTAACTTAAGTTCCAGACTTAAAAATTACTTAAATTTTGCTGACCAGCTAATTCTCTCTAAATATGGACCAATTGCTTATAACTGCTTATAACTCCTGTTGCACAAAGCATTTCCTTCTAACTACCAAGGTAACACTTTTACCTTTTAACATTTGAAGGACACATATGAAAGAGCACATGACTGCAGCAAATAAAATGCAAAACCAGAACTAGAGATTTTGTTTGATATATTTTTACATCCAAAGCAAGTAAGTTGGTCAAAGCTGTTGAAAATAAAAATGCCATCTCATGTGTTTCCCTACCATGACATTATTATGGTGTTGAAATGCAATTATTGGGAAAATAAAAATGCTATCAGGTTGTTTCATTTTGTCTTAAGTATGCATCCCAAGTCCTCTTAATTACAAGGTTGTTAAGGAGGCATGGTATTATTGTTATTGTGATTGCTACATACATGCTACAAGACTTTTAAAACACCAGTGGATTGACTTTATGGTGCATTAAAGTTAGTCTATTACTTCAGACCTACTGCATAATAAAAGAAACAGGTATGAGATCCCTAAAACCATAGTCATTTTCCATTTTAGCAGCTGTTACCTCATATGAGGATTTATACAGGAAATGTATTGATGAATGATTTATTGTCATTTCAGCCATACACAATATATAGTGGGGGCAGTGGTGGCCTAGTGGTTAGGGCTTCATGGTCGGAGGATCGGGGGTTCGAACCCCTTCCCAATAGGTTGCTCTGAGGTACCCTTGAGCAAGGTGCCGTCCCCGTCCCGCTCCTGTGTGCGCTGGGTTGGACACCAGCACTCCCCCGCGACCCCATTTGGGACAAGCGGCAGATAATGGATGGATGGATGGACAATATATAGTGAAATGTTCCTCCAGGACCATGGTGCTACACATGAGACAACATCTAACATCACACAGAACACACCACAAGACAAGTGCATCATGGAACGTGCATCGTGAACCATTATGAAATGTTTCCATCTGTCAAGTGGATGCATGTGAATAAAATAATACCAGCATCGTTGTCTTTATTGTAGGGTACATGGCATGTGGACTCCAGACCAGCCACCATCATGGAATTTTCCCATTCTGATTCTTGGTTCCTTCCAAGATTGGTTCCTACTTGAACTTGGTTCAAGTATTTTCCTTCAGTTTTAGGAGGTTGATTCCTGCCTCTGCCAGCTTTGGCTTGCTCACCTTGATTCTGGAAAACAAAATTGTAATTACATTAAAAGTGCTACATAAATAAAACCTTTAGTGTAAAACATTTGGCAAATCAATGCGGACAATAATTCAGATTTCCATACCAGATTGGTAGAGGTCTGGGTTAATAATGACCCCGACCAGTACTGTTAGTCAAAAGGGAGTGGTTGTAAACTTGGCGACTATTGGCTAAAGGAGAAGAAGAAAGAAGAGAGGAGGGAGGCAAGTCAAGGAGAGAAGGGTGGTGAATATTCTGTATATGCAAGAAACAAGATGGAAGGGCAATAAAGTAGTAAGTATAAGTGGTGGATTCAAAGGGTTTTATCATGGAAAAGATGGGAGGAAAAATAGGGTAGGTGTTATCAGAAGAAAGAGTGAAAACATGAGTGATAGATATGAAGCTGGAAATCAAAGGTGTGAGAATAAATGTTTTAGTGCACCAGAAGTGTATATAGAGCTGGCAAAGAAGAAATGGAAGTGTCAGAGAGAGCCTGAGGAGTGGAGTAGAAGTGTTCTGGTACTAATTTTCAAGAATAAGGGTGATGCACAGAGCTGTAGTAACTATAGAGGGATAAAGTTGATCAGCCACAGCATGAAGTTAAGGGAAAGGGTAGTGGAAGCTTGGTTAAGAAAACAGGAGATGATTAGGGAGCAGTAATGTGGTTTCATGCTGAGTAAAAGCACTAGAGATGCAATCAGAAAGGAGTCTTAATGCTTGCTGATGACATTGTAATCTGTAGTAAGAGTAGGAAGCATTTTGAGGAGACCCTGGAAAGGTGGATATACAGTCATGTGAAAACATTTGGACATCCTATGAAAGCCTGTGTGTTTCTGTAACACACTTGGACATATGAAAATTTAATCTAAATGTAATTCTACAAAAATGTGATTTCTTGTGAGGAATAAATTAGGACACCCCCACCTTTTTTCACAATTAAAATGGTTCAAATCACACATCGGTGTAGCACATCAGGTGCACATGATTAGAACATTGTTACTCAGCATTTTGAAGGAGGTTTGCACTTTTTAAACCTCAAACATTTAGTTTGGTGTACTCCAGACTTGAGGTGAGAGTGAACACCATGGTGAGATCAAAAGAGCTGTCTGAGGCCTTCAGAAAGAGGACTGTAGCAGCTTATAAGTCTGGTAAGGGATTTAAAAAGATCTCAAAAGAATTTGCAATCAGCCATTCCACTGTCCAGAAAATAGTCTACAATTTGAGGACTTCCAAATTAACTGCCAACATGCCCAGGTCTGGCTGTCCAAGAAAGTGTACCCCAACGCAAGATGCTAAAAGAAGTCTCCAAAACCCCTAAAAGCCTACAGCAGGCTCTTGCTACTGTTGATGTGAAAGTGCATGCCTCTCCAATCGGAAAGAGACAGCTCACCATTATAGAATCCACCATGAATTTTACCGTGTATCAGAGGGTGCTTGAGAGACATGTGACATGTGAGAGACATGTGAGACCATCTGTAAGCTGAAGCTGATCTGGACCCTGCAACATGACAATGACCCAAAACATACCAGTAAATCCACCAAGGACTGGCTGAAAACTAAGAAATGGGGAGTCCTGGAGAGTCAAAGCCCAGATCTTAATCCCATTGAGATGCGGTGGGATGACTTGAAACAGGCTGTACATGCAAGAAACCCCTCAAACATCTCACAGCTTAAAGAATTCTGCATTGAAGAGTGGATCAAACTTTCCTCAGATCGATGTCCGAGACTGGTAGATGCTACAAGACGTATCTCACTGTGGTTATTTCAGCCAAAGGGGGTAACACTAGCTTTTAGAGGGTAGGGTATCCTAACTTTTTCCTCAGTTAAAATACACATTTGTGTTGATATCTTTGATATGTTTAATGAATATATCAAGATTGTTTATCTGCAATTTAATCACTTTCTTTTCCAGAGATAAATAAAAACAAGATTAGATATCGATATGTGAACATTTCTTAATAAAGAACTGAATATTTAATGGCGTGTTCATACACTTTTCACATGACTGTATGTTCTAGAGATGATAGGAATGAAAGTCAGTAGGACAAAGACAGAATACATGGTTAGGCTGCAGGGAGTACAGATGTCAAACATGGGTGAGTTTAAATATTTGGGATCAACTGTTCAAAATAATGGGGAATGTGTAAGAGAGGTAATGAAAAGAGTTCAGGCTGGTTGGAGTTAAGAGTGATCTGTGACAGTTTTGTGTTTTGGAAACATTGGTGCTGACGAAGAGACTGGCGACAGAGCTAGAGGTGGCGAGTTAAAGATGCTAGGAGTGACAAGTTGGAGAGGATTACACTAGTACATTTGGGGTTGGTGGTAGAGGTCTAGCGGTAGGCTACTCACCTACAGATGAGAGGTTGCAGGTTTGAATCCCACCTCAAGCACTACTGCAACTGGATTCCTGAGCAAAACCCTGAAGTATATTAGGAAAAAGGTGTTGAAAAGGACATGTATGCAGTAGAGGTGAAAACTGAAGATGCAGACCACAGGAAAATATAGAAACGGATGATCCGCTGAGGCGAACCCTAACTTGAACAGCTGAAAGAAAGAAAGAAAAATATTTTGGCAAATGCTGACAAAGAATCACAACCTTTAAATGTATACTTGAATGATAGTTTCTATGTTTTATTGTCATATATAAGAGCATATATAGTAGTATTCTAAACAACATTTTATATAAGTGCTATTACAGCCTAAGTAGAAAGGACAGAGGCATGGATTTTACAAACACAAGCGCACCCTGAGACACTAGCATCCCCCACAGAAGTAAAATTTTATAGCCGAATTATCCAGGAAGCCAAAAAAGTCTAAATAATATTGGACTAATGTAATCAAATTTTCAAGATCTACTGGGGACTCTTGCTGCTGTGTTCTGGACTAACTGGAGTTTATGAAGGCTTTTACTGGAACATCCTGACTGCAGAGCATTAAAATAATTTTGTCTTGAGATGATAAAAGTGTGTTATAATATATCTGCATCATGTAGTTTGATCATGTAGAGTATGCTTCTAAGTTTAGCAATGCTTCTAAGGTGAAAAATAATCCCAAGTAATAATTCCAATGTGTATTTAGAGATAGATCAGAGTCAATTGTGATGCCTGAGCTTTAGACAGTGGGTATAGGATTAATTGTTGTAACGGTTCTGTGCCAGTAGAGGGCTCTGATTGTGCACACCTGGGCATTGGGTGCCAGGTGTGCCTCATCAGGGGCTGGCGTTATAAGCCCAAACGAATCAGAGCAGGGTGCTGGTCATTCTGTGTGCTTACTTTGTGATTAGTCATGGTACGTCTTGTTATGTTTAGTAGTAGTAGTGACTGAATCAAGGATGCAAGTAGAGGATTTGAAGATGAAATAGCTGAGCTGAATTTGATCTGCAAAACTGGATTTAAGTAGGCTAATCTCTCTGTTATTAGGTTTTGATCTATATGTATATCTTTCTCAGGTGGTGGACATGGTGGGTTTGGTATTTGATTTTGGATTTCTTGTCGAATTATTTTGATCTTGTTACTAAATAAATACTTTTTTTTTTTTTTTTTTTTTTTTTTTTTCGCTATCGTACATTGAAGGTATCTGACTTTCAGCTCCGACATGGTTCTTTGTAAGTGTTGATATTGTGTTGAATGGAAATCTAGGATTATTTTTATTGGATTATGTAAGTGTGGATAAGTAGGCTGAACGTGCTAGTGTAAGTGCCTTTTTTTCTATGAAACTCTGGCAGAATAAAATGATTCGAATTTTGTCAGCTGCCATTTGCGTTCTAATTTCCATGCTTTTGCTTTCTAAATTGCAGCTATTGTAGATCTCATATATGATTATAGTGACCTGAGATCCCTTTTGACTGGGGAATAATGGCTATGTTGTCCAGCTGAACACCTAGTGCAAGGATTAGGTGTGAAGTATGATTATGTTAATGAGTAGGCCCCATTGTATTTTGGATAAAACCCAGTGTTGAAGATAGATGTAAAGTTTAATTTCAGTCTTGTCTAGTCTTCTTAACATGAAAATTTGAGTCACCAAATATTATTTTATATTTATATACTGCTAGGCTTGATAGAAAATTGCTGAACTCATTTAGGAACTGACCCATCCTTTGCCCTGTGTGAGCTGGGATGGACTCCAGCACTCCCCCGCGACCCCGCTTGGGACAAGCGGCAGAAAATGACTGACTGATTTAGGAACTGTGAGTAGGATCCTGGTGGCCTATAGATTGTAATAAGTGAAAAGGCTTTTTTGTATTTAGGTTAGTTACATTCAAGAAAAGGGTTTCAAAAGAAGAGAAGTTTAAGCCTGTTCTCTGATTGAAAACTATTGTTTGACTGGTGGTGTAGTGGTAGGATACTACAGACCAAGAAGTCACAGGTTCAAATCCCACCTCCAGCACTACAATCACTGAGTAAAACCCTTAACGCCAGGGGGACTGTCCCTGTAGTTAAGAAATATAAGTTGCTCTGGATAAGAGCGTCAGCCATAAATGTAAATGTACAGAGGGAGAAAAGGACCTATACCGATTGGCTAGATGGAGAGGCAGAGCTGGGAAAGATGTGTAGCAGGTCAGGGCAATAAAGGATGGACATGGAAACATACTCAGGTGAACAGAGTGTGTTGAGCAGATGGAAGGAGTACTTTGAGGGGCTGAGGAATGAAGAAAATGAGAGAGAGAGAGAGAGAGAGAGAAGATTGGATGATGAGGATAGTGAATCAGGAAGTGCAGCAAATAAGCAAGATGGAAGTAAGGGCAGCAATGAAAATGAAGAATGGAAAGGCTGTTGGTCTAGATGACATACCGGTGGAAGCATGGAGATGTTTAGGGGAGATGGCAGTTGAGTTTCTGACCAGACTGTTTAACACAACCTTTGAAAGTGAAAGGATGCCTGAGGAGTGGAGCCAGTGTACTGGTACCGCGTTTCAAGAATATGGGTGATGCACAGAGCTGTAGTAACTATAGAGGGATAGAGCTGATCAGCCACAGCATGCAGTTATGGGAAAGAGTAGTGGAAGCTAGGTTAAGAAAAGAGGTGAGGATTAGTGAACAGCAGTATGGTTTCATGCTGAGAAAGAGCACTACAGATGCAATGTTCGCTCTGAGGGTGTTGATGGAGAAGTACATTGAAGGTCAGAAGGAGTTGCATTGTGCCTTTGTGGACTTTGTCTTCACTTGGAGAAAGCATATGAAAGGGTGCCTAGAGAAGAGTTATGGTTTTGTGTGAGGAAGTCAGGAGTGGCAAAGCAGTATGTGAGAGTAATTCAGGATATGTAGGATGGCAGTGTAACCATGGTGAGGTCTGCAGTGGGAGTGACGGATGCATTTAAGGTAGAGGTTGGATTACATCAAGGATCAGCGTTGAGCCCATTCTTGTTTTCAATAGTAATGGACAAGTTGATGGATGAGGTTATACAGGAGTCTCTGTGGACGATGATGTTTGCTGAGATTGTGATCTGCAGTGAGAGTAGGAGGCAGCTTGAGGAGAACCTTGAGAGATGGAGATATGCTCTAGAGAGGAAAGGAATGAAAGTGACTAAGTTAAAGACAGAATACATGAGTGTGAATGAAAGGAAGGAAAGTGGAGTGGTTAGGACGCAGGGAGTAGAGGTGACAAAGGTGGAGGAGTTTAAATACTTGGGATCAACAGTTCAGAGTAACGGTGAGTGCGGAAGAGAGGTGAAGAAGAGTGCAGGCAGGTTGGAATGGGTGAAGAAAAGTGGCTGGAGATGATGACAATTACGAAAAGACAGGAGGTGGAGCTGGAGGTGTCAGAGTTAAAGATGCTGAGATTTTTGTTAGCTGTGATGAGAATGGACAGATTTAGAAATGAGTATATTAGAGGGACAGCTCAGGTTAGATGCTTTGGAGACACAGTTGGAGAAGCAAGATTGCGTTTGTTTGGACATGTCCAGAGGAGAGACGAGGATTATATTGGGAGGAGGATGCAGAAGATGGAGCTGCCAGGAAAGAGGAAAAGAGGAACATCAAAGAGGAGGTTCATGGACATAGTGAGAGAGGATATGCAGGTGGTTGGTTTGAAGGAGGAAGATGCAGAGGACCGGAAGAAATGGCGACCGTTGATCTGCTGTGGCAACCCCTAAACACCCGAATGATAAAGATTTGGCACTTAAAAAAAAAAAAAAAAATAGTGAGGTTGAGTGCTGGGTTGATTGGAATTACTTGTATTAAAGCATGGGTGAAGTGACACTGCATGTTGAGTTATGATGCTTTGTGAAATAAAATTTCTTGAGGAGATGCTTCAGAAAGAGCAGAGTTTATGAATGGGTGTAAATGGTCTTTCACAATGTTACTGGCCCTGTTGCAGCAACAACTGAGACTCAATGAAGAATGAGACATTCCAATGATCTGCACTGCGATAAGTTGCAGTCTGAAACATTACAGTTAAAACATTACAGAAAGTAATGTGGCTGAAGAGCATATTCTTGATACAGCTATCCCATCAAGTAGTGTAGGATCTAGTATACAAGGGGGTTTTCCGGCCCAGCACACCAAGTTTGTAGAGAGTGTCTGCGGAATGATATTGCTGAATACTGAGCTAAAGCTGAATTCTATGCTCATCTCTTTTCGTTTCTTATGTCCTTTCCAACTTGAAATCACAAATGTATTTAGAAACGAGCCACAAGCACATCAGTAAAACCAAGTGCATTCTCAGTACCAGCACAAGCAAGTCAGCACAGGCAGCACAAGAACTATTCACAGACTAACTAAACTCATGTTAATAATCAAGCCAGGAAACATTGCATTATATAGGAACAAGTATGTGTTACAAATATTAACATTAAAATGCCTGGAGCACTTCAAAATAAAGCATGAAATGGGGGTTTTAGTTTTTGAAATGAATAAATCTCAGATAGCCTTTTTCTCAGCAAAACTGTGTGTAAAAACAACTCAACACTTAAGTTACAAAAATAATACCTTTGTAATACAATTTTTTAAATTATTTAAAATTGATGTTTATTTTGTACTTGCATCAATTGACCATATACAGTGGCCTCCGAATTTGGGACAAAACCATCCTTGATTTACCCCTTTGCTCCTCAGTGTCAAGTTTTAAATCAAACAATTGAGACATGATTAAAGTGCACATCACTGACTTTAATGTGTTAGTTATTAGTAAAATTCACTTTGTAGTTTCACCATGTTGAAATTACAGCAGTTTTTATAAAGTCCCCGTTATTTCAGGGAACCATAATGTCTGGGACAAATTAATGGTAAGTACATTAAACCCACCAATGAACTCCTTATTCCTGGGGCTTGTCCCTTAGGTTTATTCTTCAGCATGTGGAAGGCAATAAATCCAGCAATTGGATTTAAATCAGGTGATTTGCTTAGCCACCACCACATTTAACATATCAGCTGGTATGGTTTGGATCTTGGGCAGTTCCTTTTCTCATGCCATCACTCCCATACAGATTAGTCTTAGTGTTTTCTGTCCATGCTGTCTTTTTCTTGTATGGCACTTAGAAAAAGAACATTTACCAATCGCTGTAATGACAAAGCACTGGATTAACAGCGGAGACTTACAGTGGCCTGAACTGGTGCACTGTTGAGAAATTTACACCCGTTTTCTTCTAGAACTAAGGGTTGTCTACAGCACGAATAAAGGCATTTTAATCACCATTCATACACATTTGCAGCATTTAGCAGATGCTCTTATGCAGAGCGACTTCCATGTCCTAATTACATAGAGAATCCTTCTGGAGCAATTCAAGGTTTAAAGATCAGCAACCCAGTAGTAGCAGTGCCAGAGGTGGGATTTGAACCTGGGACCTCTTGAGCCATAGGCAAGTACCCTAACACAAGACCACCATAATCTAGTGAATCGCTTTCTGATCTATTCAAACAACCAGTGACCCTTCAGTTTTAATATATACAGATAATGGCAGTACTTACAATGACTGAATGAAATGAAAAAAATATTTTTATGAAGATTATTTTCATTGCAAAGGCCTGCATGTATTTTTTTTTTTTTAGCCAGGAGTAATAATTTTAAAAAGGGCAAAAATTCAGGCATGTATTCATAACAATTACATGTAACAAATTTCTGTGAGGACACTTTGAGGCACTAAATAATTATAATCTAGTTCTTATCACCACCAGTATAACCATTTATGACACTGGTGAAGAAAAGCATTTCACAACTAACTATACTGAATTTTATTTTATTGTACAAAAATAGAAGAGAGAAAGAGAGCATAAGTGATCGAGTGAATAGAAAAAATAGAAAAATAGAGTGAAGCAATGGATTTTTCATTTACACAAGAGAGAAATCAGCTGTGAGTTAAACACGAGCTTTTCAAATGCTTTCTTATAACACTCAAAGTCAGATGTCTTGAACTATATTTTAAACTATCAGACAACAGTCCACAAAGCCCTCAAATAAAAAAAAAATAAAAAAAAGATACTGTGCAAAGATTTGCAAGCAGCAAATGGATATAGAGGGCATCTTCAAAAAATCAAAACTACTTTCTAAGTTACCACATCATTGCCATGAACTACATTACTGAACTTGTGATATGCTCAATGAAAAGTCTTGGCTAAAAGGAAAACAAATTTGCCCTATAATTACTTAAAAACTAATTCTAGTTGCACTTATGTGCAGTCCTTGTACTCCATTGCTTACAAGTCTGATTTCAAATGCATCTTATAAATCTTCTGCAGCTTTTAGCCAAATCTAAGTGTTTTTTTACGCGTGAACATAAATTTTGCATCACACAAAGATCAAAAAAGCATCAATAAAGCAGGTACTATCGCATAAAACAGTGACGATGGCATGCAGTTTTAGAAACACTCGAAACTATTATCAATATTAATGTATTATCAACGCCGACAGCTGAAATTACAGGGAAACGCAATGGCGGGCTATGACTGTTCACTGGCGCAGCTCTTTTTTCATTGGTCTAAAGAAATGGGGGTATTTTCTTATTGGTCCTGAACTGAGGGTGCGCGGAAGCCACACTTTGTATTAAGACTATGGTGCTCATAAAATAAATGATCATTAAAATACGCAGTACAATAAAATATTGCATTAACATTAATATTTACGACATATACGGATAATGTATCTCACAAAATACCGCCAAACAAAAAATTCGCCACTCCAGCTTGCGTCTGTTGCTAGGCAGAATATGTTAATATATGCAATGCGGCCATCTCTGCAGCTACCATTCTGAGGTAAGACCAACATGACCGATTTTGTTAAAATACTACAAACTCAAGAGAAATCGATTCTTGAACATTAAGTACAGTTTCATTCTTACATTTCTTTAAGTATTTCTGCGACAGGCTACGTACAAACTGTCAGTAACTATATACACGTTTTTGAGTCTCTTCAGCGAGCTTGTTGTTGTTTAGTCCCACCCAAAATGGAGACTTTCCTTCCTTGTTCTACAGCAGGCACAGGGCTGGGCTCAACTATAAGTGGGGACCGAAGGGTCTATTTGTAAAATTACAAATCCTTTAAAAATCTGCTCAGTTTCGTCAAAATTATGGTAAAGCTCTGTGCCCAAAGAGAAACGGCATTGTTCTTGTCCCCGCAGTGTTAATGGCTACCTCGCTGCGGTTTTCCTCTATAATGTTCGTATTGCGGCACATCCGATGCCTGTGTTTTTCCGCTATGATTTTTGTGGTATGGTCCGGTTGGAACGCCGAACCTGATGGGTCAAAGCAGGGGGGAAAATGTAGAAAAATAAATGCAACACATATATCTCAAAAACACAATTCAGATTCTATGATTTTGTTGTATGGTTTTTGTTAGGCCGTGTTATTGTGTATTTGCGTCCATTCTTTTACTCTGTGGCCGTTGGCACAGTATCACACGCGTTTCCTTTCTACCCCCGGAGAGTTATTAGACTGACCGTTCCTTGCTGTAGCTAACACACCGGTTTATTCGGTTAAATCAGTCTTCAGTAACAGGGAGTAAGAGGCATTGCACCGCTCTTATCCGGTGTGAATGTGAAGTTACAGTACCCAGTAAACGTGTCTACCTTGCTAGTTTGCTAACATGCTACAGCTGCGTCAGAATGAGATACCTGCTAGCAACCAACAAAGCCATGTTCGTTTGTAGTGTACATACTACACACGTGTTCCGAATACCTAGCTCTCTAGGAGGCTGTTGCTGAGGCTGACAAAATAAATAGACAACTGTCCAAGATTGGATTTACCACAGATTTCTTTAAAGATCGCTCCTTCCCCAAGTAAACCCACTTTCTTCCAGTAATTTCCATTACTGTAATCAGCTGTCCAACCAAATACGTTTTGATCAAGGCCTTATCAAATGGTGTTTTAATTATAATTAACTATGTATCTTCCTCTTGTTAAACCAAGATCTGCAATTAAAATGTTATTTACACTCTTAGGGTTTTAACAGAAAGCAATGTAATAACAAAACTGCACACTCATAAGTTACTGTCTTCACTGTGACCTATATACTACAATGACACACTTCAGTGTGGTTATCATTTTGTTGCACCACATTCTGTTGAAGAGTACTCCTTGGATGTTGTTTGGTGGTCTTTGAGGAGGCACTAGGTGCAGGAGGTGATATTGGGGTGTCTTCAAAAATTTGCCATGGAAGCAAAACAGGAATCATCCCCTGTGTGGAGTCAGGCTCCCAACAATGAAGCCAGCAATCCACCTCAGGTACATTAGTCCACACTTGTCCCACCAAAGTTTGTCTTTTTGTGTTGACTGCAAAATCACATATATACCTTTTTATTGCTTATAGAGCATTTTCCATTCTTTATTTTGCTTGTTATCTCATTAATTAGGCAGAATGTACAGTGTCACTTGTCCTTTTTTGCTCATCACCTCATAATAAGAACTAATTTTAGTGATAGAAATAACTCTGGTTAGAAATAAGTAACTGAAAATTTGTAATGATTTTTCCCAGGTGCATTTTGAAGGTGGTGCAGTTGCCCAAATTGTGTACAGTGGAGAACAACCAGATAGAAGTCAGCAGCAGGTTGTCTACACTGCAGATGGAAGCTCCTACACATCAGTTGAGTCAGCTGAACACACACTGGTGTACATACATCCTGCAGATGGAGCACAGGTGACTTTAAAAGCATTATTTCAGACAAAAAGTTTTTTGTACATTGGTTAAAGTGTGTTGGTCTATAGCTGTTGTGTAAATGTCCTTTATATTTGGGATTAAAGGGTGTTTATGTGATGGTTGGCTCAAAAATAAAAATGTCACATTTCCCTCTTGCACCAAATATAATTGCTATGTTGGGTGTTTGAAGTTAGCTTCTTCACTTTTGCATTGGGTGTACTGGAGGTAGCTTCTAATAAAAGAATAAATCAAACTTCAAACACTTTGGAATAAAATTGTGAAAATGTATTTTTTTTTCACTGAACCATTGCTTTAACCAAGTTTATAATTAAACCATATTTCTTCTTTTAGGCTGTATTTGCAGACCAGCCACAAGTAGCCTATATTCAGCAGGATGGCACAACCCAGCAGGTAATCACTTCACCATCAAATGGTGTAATTAAAGGTGATTTTTCTCATTAAAAATACCTCCTCAACTATAATCTATTTTTTAGGTCACTGTGTTGTTGCCAAGTGGGCAAAACATGAATGCTGCCAATCTACATGTGCTCAGTAATGTAGCAGATGCCCCTCAGGCTATACTAGAGCCCGTTTCACAGGTGAGGGAGAGAAGTTGTGCTACAAAAGAACAAACAGCTTGATCTCAAGCAGATGTTACAAAGTTTTTAGAAGAGTTAATCATGGTGAATTGTTTATTATATTCTGGGTGCTGAAATATTATGTGCCATTTTAAAATATCTTTGTTAATCAGTGCCTTTCATGGATGTTGGACAAATATTGTACAAATATTAATTTCAATAATTTAGCTTTTGCTTTTCTTTTGTAGTAAAGTCCGTTTTAGAGATGAAAAGAGGTTTTAGAAGGTTTTGTCATATCATGAATATGGTGCTCCCCCCCCAGACCAGCACTGCACTCCCTAATATGACTGATCCTGCAACTAGTCCTCTAGGAGCCACAGACTCTACTGTGGACTCTGAGGATGAAGACGAGGAGGAGGAGGATGATGATAGAGATGATTCTGAACTGGAAGATTGGGAACCTAGGCTGCCTCAACCTTTTACCCCTCAACATTTGTGTGAGTTGGGATCTGTACAGTGATATTACTATGCATGGATAGAACTTCATCAGTCTCCATTTCTAAGCCATACACCTCTGAAACAGTGGACATTTCAAATGCTCTGAAGATATTCATTAACTGTCAGCCCTTTTGGTAATTGTGTTATTTACGTTGAATTCTTCTTCTTATTAGGGTGTGAAGAATGCAATAATGCCAACCCTGGTGTGTGTATGAAGCATGGTCCTCTCCACCCAATCACTAACAGGCCTGTGATGTCCAGAGCTCGAGCCAGCCTCCCCCTCATTCTGTACATTGATCATTTCCTGGGAGGAGTATTCTCAAAAAGGCGTATTCCCAAACGGACTCAGTTTGGGCCAGTAGAGGGGCCGTTGGTGCCACAGAGTGAGCTGCAGGACACACATTTTCAGCTTAAAGTATGAGCAATTGCTAAAGCATTCTTGCAGTTTAGGTCAATGACTATTTTCTAAACTGATACAACTTAAACCTGTTCAAGCTTATACATATATGTAACTTTGGATATAGATTTACATATTTGGATTTGTGTAACTGCACAGTTTAGTTATGTTTATAGATTTTGTGCATTGTAAGTAAGCTTTTATAAAAATTGCTTTCCCTTTGGTTCATTTATAAATGATGGTCCTCTTAGACCTTTCTCTTGAACAAACCTCTTTATGCTTGTGTGTTGTAGTTATGTATGCTAGACCCAGAAAAAGATGGTCAGAGGGCAGAGGACTTGTGGCTGGATTTGTCTGATGAGGATCGCTGCAACTGGATGATGTTTGTTCGGCCTGCTGAGAATCACCTAGAGCAGAACCTTGTGGCATATCAGTATGGCTCTGACATCTTCTACACTACCATTAAGAACATTCAACCAAAACAGGAATTAAAGGTGGGGGATTGTTCAAATACAGCTAAGAGCACCATATGTATTATTTTAAGAGTCATACATTCAGATAAGGATTAAAAGGATCAAATATTCCTTATAGGTCTGGTATGCTGGATCCTATGCTGAATTTGTTAACAAGAAGATTCATGATGTCACTGAGGAAGAGAGAAAGGGTATTTTTTTTTATTATTATTTATCTAGATAATTTAAAAAATTTACTTTTTAAAATGTCTTTCCAGACCTAGCTTGATTTGTTTGCTCTTATTATGCATTAACCTATACAAATACTTAATAATGTGAAAAGTTGTCTGTTTTGTTCATGGCGATATACACCCAATCAGTCATGTCCTCTGTCTGTCAGCTTTACGAGAGCAGGAGAAGAACTGGCCATGTTATGAATGTAACCGGCGCTTTATGAGCTCAGAGCAGCTCCAACAACATCTCAATATGCATGACGACAAGCTAGATCTGATTCAAAGGTAGCAAGCCTTTTAATCTTGTACACATTACACATTAGGCATTTAATGGCAACGGTTTTAGAAGTACAACTACATTTTGATTTACTGCAATTTATGAACGTTATTTATGTAGGCCAAAAGGACGTGGGCGAGGGCGTGGTAGGAAAAGATTTGGCGCTGGAAGGCGACCCGGCCGCCGACCAAAATTTATTCGCCTAGAAACCCCAACAGAGAGCATGGAGAAAACCCAGGTAGTGTCGTGTAGAGAAGGTTATATTATTTTGTGAATCTCTCATTGCATATGTACATAAGGTGCTGATGACAAATTCAAAACATTGACATTTATTTTGCATTAAAGTCACATCCTTACTTTGCAAAAAATTTGATGATTTTAGGACATATTGCCATACTCTGATAAAGTTCCATATGCGGAGCCAGCTGGTGGAGCCATTAATGGGTTGAAAGTGGGTGAGCTGGGAGATGATGCTGTGGGGACTGTGGCAGAAGGAGCAGCAGAGACCCAAGAAGGCCATCCTGAAGCTCTTCAGGATGTGGATGGCCCAGACACCTCCAACACAGCTTCAAGTGTTCCTTCATCAAACAAAGAGGACCAATCTGCTGCAGCTACTGCTGATTCCCATCTTTCTCCGCAAGATATTAGGCGAGCCCGGAGGATTCGGGTAAGATTGGATACTGTCAGTTTGACACCATCCCGCACCCATCTCTGAAATACAGTGCATTTAGTGGGATTGGAGTTGATTGACAGGAGCGTGTGTGTGTGTTTCTCTCTTGCTGTGTGCTGCATTTTAAGGTGGACTTGCAGGTATGTCTCAGGCCAAAAACATACTTCATGCAATGACGAAACACTCTGAGCTGAGCAGAGTCTGTCTTGATTGAACAACTGGGTTGCTCATTGTAACATCACATTTCAAAAGAAACAGCTCACAACTTTTCTATTGAGATTTGTGACTGTTAACAGTAAATACATTTTTAGATACAATCTGATTTGTCCTCTGTTACCCCCTTGAATACTAAGCACTGAGTGTTTGAATTTGTCACAGAAACACAAGAATCCATGGTGAGTTTGTATAGAAGGAACATCCATTTGCAGCGTGTTAATTGTTGTCTTTGGTGTTTGTATATTTGTGTTGAGAATGTTCCTAGCTTAATGTGGACCAGAGAAGAGGTTTTTTAACACTCATAGTTTTCTTGCTGCATTGGAACTTAATAATTTCTGCATCCTCATTACATTTGTCTGTATCACTTCAATGGTGTCTATGTTCCATCTCAGAAAACAAGGATAAAATCCTATGCATACATCATGGACGGCTTAAGTAATTAAGAGACATAAGACAGGGCGTGATGGAATCATTGTCGTAGATGCGTTGTCTTTTTTTTTTGTTTTGTTTTGTTTTGGTTTTATTTTATTTTATTTTATTTTATTTTATTTTATTTTATTTTAAACCTAAACCTGAAGTTGCCTCTTCAGACATTTGAAGGCACCTGAACTAACTCATCTTAACCTTAAGGCTACTACGCTCTGTTAGGCCAAATAGCGCCACAAAATTCTGTGCTGCAGATTGGGCAAACTGCAGTTATTGTACAGGAAGCACACTTGGTTAGATTCACAATCATGCATTTAACTGAAATAAAATAGTAATCAGAATATTGATAAAAATACATTTATTAGGCTAATATGTTTGGTATAAACTTAGTTATGTTTCTTAAAGATAAAAGTGACTAGTAACTAGACAAATAACTTATTAGACTAGTGTTAAACTTGTTCATCTTAAAATATAAAACTGAAGTTTGTTTAAATCGCATGTTGTCTACTATACATTTTTGTTTTGTTTAATGATACATCAGTCCAAACCTTCATTAAAATATATTTTTTGTGCAGTAGCTTTTAAACTGTATATCCACTTATGTTTTTTCTCAGCCGTAAACACCCACTTTGTGCCTTCTCCCTATTTTTTTAGAATGCTGCCCTGCAACACCTGTTTATTAGAAAATCCTTTCGACCATTCAAGTGCTCCCAGTGTGGGAAAGCCTTCCGTGAGAAGGAAAAACTAGACCAGCACATGCGCTACCATGGCCGTGATGGCTGCCGTCATACTTGCCACCACTGTAATAAGGGCTTTCTCAGCAGTGCTGCTTTGGAGGACCATCTACAGCTTCATTCTGATCAGCGCTCCTACTCCTGCATATTCTGCACTGAGTCTTATGACAGGCTGGATCTGTTAAAGGAGCATGTTGGGATACATCTGGTCAATGGCTGCTTCTCTTGCCCTTCTTGCAAGAAGACCTTTACTGACTTTATACAGGTGTGGTACATGCTAACTTTTCTAAAAAAAAAAAAAAAAAAAAAAAATTTGAATATTTGTGATACAGTATATTAGAGAAATGCAATATGGCAAAAAAGCCAGTGATACACTACTTAAAGTGCTCTGTAATTAACACAAAATAGTACAGTGATATTTATAGCATTTTCCTTTTCTGATAAACTAGACATAAACCTTTAAATATTTAATAGACAATAAATACCAAAAATAATCAATACAATGATTTATATTTTTATTCAACACAAATCTTACGGTTTTAATTTGACAGTGTGACACTACTGTGCATGCATAGACTCTACATAAATTGGCAGAAAGGTTGTTTGTCTTGTTGTCTTGATCATTCACTTTAAATAAAATTGTTTGTCACCATGTGTAGAGTCATTCAGTGTATTGTGGCAAAAATAACATTTATTTTTTATTTATGTACCATTGACCCTGTGTGGTCTTGGCCACAAAAGCTGCACTGCTTAAGATGAGAATGATGTTAGGCCAAGGACGTAAAATGTAAAAAGTGTTGTTGACTCTAAACTATTATGCATGTTAGATTACATACAAACTGTAATTTAGATTTTCAGTCCTAAAATATTATCCTTCACATATTAAATTCTTGCCACTATATAGGATGACATGCAAAACATTTTTAGTGCAGTAGTGTTAAAAAAAAAAAAATAAAAAAGCTACATAGCTTTCTAAAAACATAACTTTCTTTTGTTTAAAGAGACATGCAGTTAAAAATGCTTATGTGTAATATTTTTAAGTTTCTTATTGCGTTAAACAATACACATTTTAACCTGCAGTTCTGTTGTCATAACATGCAGGTAAAGAAACATGTGCGCAGTTTCCACTCAGAAAAGATTTTCCAATGTCCAGAGTGTGATAAGGCTTTCTGCCGGCCAGACAAGCTGCGGCTTCACATGCTTCGCCACTCTGACCGGAAGGACTTCTTGTGTTCCACCTGTGGCAAACAGTTCAAGGTAAGGATCTTTAAGCATGGCATTGTTGTTATAAGACTCCATTTATTACTTTTTAATTACTTGCTACATTAAGTGACTAAATAATTTTAAAAAAATGAACGTTCCCTGAATATTCTTAGCAAACATAAGTGTTCTGTTGATTGCTATTAGCTTGAGAAGGTTAAAGAATCACCTAAGGCTTTTCAAAGACTAAAGATTAACTGGGGAAAATATTTATTTATTTACTTAGGGCAGGCAGTTTGGAATAGTTCAGGAATTATGTGGGTATTCAGAATGAGATTGACTGACAATTTTAATTAAACGTATTAATTTAGCTTTCCAAGGAGGAGTGAGTGAGTCAGTGTGTGTCCCGCCCCCCCCCTCCCCTCATTTTGCCATGTGTCACTCTGGTTGATCTTGGGTGGGATGTTTAACACCCACCAGAATGAGGAAGGAAACCTTCCTGTTTAAGAACAATGTTATGTTTTGTTCAGGCTACAGTTTTTAATAAGCATTTTGAATTATTTAACCCTACCTGTGATTATGTAGAAGCAAATTCTGCTTCCTTTGTACAACACTGTCTGGATTGGATGGGAGCCATGTTTCAGTGAAACAAGGAAACACATAATATACAAAGTCCTATTGTTTGTCCTATTAAGGTGGAACAGCTCACTCATTATGAACAGGAACAAGAGATTCAGCTGGTGACTTGATCCCAGATCTCCACCAGCTTCCAAAGAGGGTTGGATTTCTTTCATGAACTCCAAAAACTTGCTGGAGTGAACTGCCTAATGTTAAACAAATTTTCTCTGGTCGAGTTAGTCCGGTTTAGTAACCAAATGCTCATAGTTTCAAATTCTGTATGTATGATTCAAAAACAAAAATGCTTCAAATGATATGCAGGTGTACCTAAAAAGATCAATCAACAAGAAAAATGCATTTGCTGAACATATATGTATATATGTAGTTTTGATCGTGTCTTCAGCCATGGCTGCAATGACATTTATTGTTGCTTACTTCATATATTTAGAACTGCAGTAATGAACATAATTAAATTATGGTTAATTAAAAAAATTTAAGTATTAAGAGAAGTTATTTTACTTTTTCTGAAATACCAACAAACATTTGAAATATGTAAAATACAGACGTTCTGATGTTTTACTGCTTGGCATAGCCAAGAACCACCTATGTCTGCCGAAAAATAACACACAAAAACCCCTCCACAGACTACTGTTTTGCATTGATAGAGGGAGGTAAACTTGAAAACATATGACATTCTCTGGTTAGAGTGGACTGTTGTGCTTTAATACTAAAATAAATTTTGCTTTGTTCCACATTGAGACAATATAAACCAATGCAGTGAAGTTTGAACATGCAGGGATGATTTCAGAATGCAATTGGTGAAATTATGAAATCTCACTTGTTTATTATGCTGTAGATTTGTCTTTTGGCGGATAGAGCATTCAAGGCAAATAATTAATTATTTTTCTTTTTTAAATATTTATTTATTGTGTTTATTAGCCTATGGTATAGCAACTAGGCTAGCTGCTAGGATTTGTTTACACCACAGAGACTACCAATGGCTAAATTAATCTTTTAGGCTGGATTACCAGTTTAGACTCTTGGTGAAAATAACTCTTATGATTTGTATAACACATTCCTAAGTTTCAAATCACTTGAAAGTGAAAGTGACTATTCTTGTCATTGTGAAACGCAGCACAACACAACGAAATTCAACCTCTGCATTTCACCCATACACACATGTGCAGCAGGGGGCAGAAGTGAGGGGGGGGATGCCTTGCTCACGGGTACCTCAGGGCAACCTACTTGTGAGGGAATCGAACCCACAATCCTCCACTAGGCCACCGCTGCAACTTGAAGTCCCAGCTGGCAGCATAACGTTTACTGTTTCTAATGGTTTGGTCAGAGACAGTGGCCTGCTAGAGGTCACTTTGTAGGGCTTGGGCAGTACTCATCCTGTTCCTCCTTGCACAAAGGAACAAATACTGGTCCGGCTGATGGGATAAGGACCTCTGACGGCCCTTTCCGGCTCTCCTAGAATAACTGCCTGTCTCCTGGAATCTCCTCCATGCTCTTGAGACATAGCAAACCTTCTGGCAATGGCATGTATTGACGTTCCATCCTGGTGGAGTTGGACTGCCTGTGCAACCTCTGTAGGGTCCAGGTATCGCTTCATGCTACCAATAGTGACATTGACCCTAGTCAAATGCAAAACTACTGAAAAGCAGTCAAAAAAGATGAGGAGGGAAAACATGTCTGTGGCCTCCACCTGCAAAACCATTCCTATTTTTGGGTTGTCTCATTGTTGCCCCTTTAGTGCACCTGTTATTCATTTCATTAACACCAAAACAGCTGACACTAATTAACAACCCCCTCTGATACTTAACTATCCATATAGCCCACCGAGATTCTTCACAAGATTGGTGTGTTGAAGAATTGAAAATAAAGATATGTGATATCAGTTGTTGTATAAGAAAACTGAACTTAAACACTGGTTATGAGGGTTTAAAATGTTTGCTTTGTCACTCTTCATGCAGAGGAAGGATAAACTGCGAGAACATATGCAGCGCATGCACAATCCAGAGCGTGAGGCTAAAAAAGCAGACCGCATCCACCGAACAAAGGCTTTGAAGCAGAAGGAACCCACTACTGACTTTGAGAGTTTTATGTTCAAGTGTCGGCTGTGTATGATGGGCTTCAGACGAAGAGGCATGCTGGTGAGTAACTTTAAAATGCTTTTCGTTTATTTTTGTTATTATTACCTGTCAGTTATTCTCAAACACCTTGCAGTAAAAAAATGTAATATTGCATGTATATATATCTGGTACATTCACAATGTATTTGTCTATGTTTTTTATGTTGTTTTACAGGTAAATCACCTGTCAAAGCGGCATCCTGAGATGCGAATTGAAGAGGTTCCAGAGCTCACATTGCCCATCATTAAGCCCAACAGAGATTACTTCTGTCAGTACTGTGATAAGGTGCAGACCTCCCTAAATTCTTTTTTTTTTTTTCTTTCCTTCTAATTGTTTCAAGTATGTGTAGTTTCTTTTTACTTAAGTTCAAAATGGACCACTTTCCAATTTCATTTTTCATATTAAAAACAAGAGTTTTTAATATTTTAATCTGGTGGTTTTTCCACTTCATGCTTTATGGCCATTCTACTAAATTCACACTCATATACTAAAGTGCTGTATATGGATATTAATAGCGAAGGAATGATATACGCAGAGTGCTTTTGTAGTGAATTAAATTGTTGTGAATCTGCAGGTGTATAAGAGTGCAAGCAAGCGAAAAGCTCATATCCTAAAGAACCACCCTGGTGCAGAATTACCACCAAGCATCCGAAAGCTTCGCCCGGCTGGGCCGGGTGAGCCAGACCCTATGTTAAGCACACACACACAACTGACCGGAACCATTGCTACCGCACCTGTCTGCTGCCCACACTGCGCCAAACAGTATAGTAGCAAGGTATGTGTGCTTGAGCTCTAATAGGCACCTAGTCCCAAAGAAGATGTGATCCCATAGAGGTCTAATGGTATGTAACTATATTATGTTGTGTCCACAGACAAAGATGGTGCAGCACATTCGTAAAAAGCATCCAGAATATGCGCAGCTAGCCAACAGCATTCAAGCTCCTCTAGCTACAACAGTCATCAGTAGCACTCCAGCTGTCATTACGACTGATGGTGGAACAGCAGAGGCTGTGGTGGTGAGAATTAATGCTCTTGCACATACACACACACACAACAGTTTCACAACAGTACATGGATGCTTATGAAATTGACTGTGTTTTTGGTCGTTGGAAAGCCACTTCATTAGGGAAACCAGAGTTTTATCTACATTCATTTTCTCTCACAAAAGTAGCAGCTTGTTTTGGTGGTGGAATACTTGCTGCTGAATATGGAAATGGTAGCAGGATTTAAATGTGTGGCATAAAGTGGATCAGGCACAGCAGTTCTGCTGGACTTTCTATAATTGGACCTTTTATTAGACCTGTTTTTCCACTTTGCACATGGAAGACAAACAAAAATAGTTTACTTAATGCTGCAGTTTGCCTCTATTCCTTAATTTGTAGGCAGTTTCTTTGGATTGTACAGTCATTTTACCTCACAGTGACATATTTAAAAACTATATCAACAATACTGTGTTGATAAACATTGTGCAGGGCACAGATTAGGGTGTCATTACCATGTCAGTATCATATCTGTGTTGAGAATGAACATCATCTCAAATACTGCCTGCTTTTATACACCAGTCAGCCACAACATTTAAACAAACTGGATAATATTGTGTAGACACCCTCATGCAGGTTTTCACCTGTTGAGGCATACATTTCTCCAATATCTCTGATGGTTTGCTGATCTGCTGCAAAGATGTTTCTGCAGACTCTATGTCTTGTTCCTCAAACCATTCCTGAACAATTTTGAAATGGTAAATTATCCTGCCAAAAGGGGCCAGCATGTACTGTGTGACACTTCTGTCACTGCTGGCATGTATTTTTTCAGCAATTTTTTCTACAGTAGTTCTGTGGGATCAGAACAGAAAAGCTAGCTTTTTCTGCCAACATGCATCAGTGAGCTTTGATTGTCCATGATCCTATTGCTGTTTCAACAGTCCTTCCTTGGACCAATTCTAGGTATTAACTACTGCATACTGGAAACAGACCACAAAACCTTTGGTCTTAGAAATACTCTAATCCAATTGTGCTTTCATCACAGTTTGACCTGGTTTTATGTTCCCGCACATCAACTCCAAAACCTATTTACTCGCAGCTTCATACATTTCACCTCTTGACGAGTATTGTTATGAGTTAATCAAGGTTATTAATTTCAGCTACCGTATAAATTAAAACATAATCTTTTCATGCAAATGGATATGGAAAACCTCACTATTCCATAGGAACAAAAGTATTGTATTAACAAATTTATTTAGTTACATTTCTGTGGCCAAAACATATGAACCCTTACTTTCTGTATCCAGTGGTTTTCAAAGTGTACTGCGCCCAATACACATTTTTTCGATTTCAGACAGTGAAACAAAGTAAGTGAAGTAAAACATGGATAGCCTTTGGTAGGGACAAAAAAAGAAACCCACAACATTTCTGAGACAAAAAAAAAAATCTGCAAAAGGTTGTCACTAAAAGCTCACACTCTCTCATTTTCATAACTGCTTGTCCTAATTAGGGTCGCGGGTAGTGCAGGAATCTATCCCAGCTCACTAAAAGCTGAAAGTCTGTCAAAAGTCTGTCAGAAAATGTATGTCAGTCTGTGTGTCTGTCTGTACCTATCTGCCTACATGTCGATATGCAGAAGAGGGGTGGGTGTGTAAGGGAACATGAAAGCTTTCAAAGATGGGGCTAAAAGAAAAAGTTTGAGAAATACTGATCTAGTATGATCAGTAATATTTGCCACTAAATGTTTCCAGCAATTGTTGAATTGTTGCAGGTCGCTAGGGAGGAAATGATTTGATTTCTCCATTTTAAAAAAATCGGGGCTGTAGGTGGATTTTTAATCACAAAACATTTTTTCTTGCTTGATATTATACAGATGCACCAACTGTTTTTGCAAAGAGCACTTTCTCAATGAAGCCTTACTATGAATATTGTTAACTGTTCTTATGATGGTGGATTAATCAACATCAATGTTAACCAATGTCAGAGAGGCCTTTATTTGCTTAGAATTTACCCTAGGTACTAAGATCCAATTCTTGTATTGTAACCCTTATCCAGCCTGCTGTGTATCAACAAATCAGATTTATTTTTTTTTTGTGTGGTGTTACATGTCCACAATATAAATTATGACCTATCTGTTTTCTGCATAGACAACAGACCTGTTGACACAAGCAATGACTGAGCTGTCTCAGACTTTGACCAGTGACTACCGCACGGTGCAGGGAGACTTTCAGAGGATCCAATATATCCCCGTGTCTCAAGCAGGTGGAGGCTTGGCCCAGCCCCAGCACATTCAGCTACAGGTGGTACAAGTGGCTCCGGTAAGAGATGAACCCTTCACACTCTCTAGTATCAAATAATTTGGATACATAAAATTAAATACAGATATGGACAGATTTGTTGGTATTATTTCTTTTTCAACAGATTTATTGGTAACACTAAAGTGATTCTAAATCATTGCGTTAAAGTTATGTTTAACCTTAATTAGTATCACAGGTGTCTGTATCACAGGTGTCTGCAATGTTTATTAGCTTTTAAGCCTATTAAAAGGGGAAAAAACTCACCGCTTAGTAGCCTGCAAGCATTGTATGCATTGCACTGAGTTTTTGTCTGAGGAGATCAAAAAGAAAACTATAGGTAAGCAAGTAAAGGATAAGGCATCCTGATTGCATCAGCCATCACCTTTTGAACAAAGTGAGCTCCACTGAAGAAGAACTACACTATTGAAAGAAAAACAATAAATTCACACTTATCAAGGCAACCTGGAATGAAACATACTGCCCAGTGTCAGGAAGCTCAGACTAAGTTGCTGGTCAACAGACAGCTAGAAGTTAAAAAATATATTTTATAAGATTATTTTTACATGACCCTCTATGAGTCCTGATCCTAGTATTACTAGACATCTATGAAAAGATGCAGTGTGGAGAAGGCACCCTTCAAACCTGAAACAGCTAGAGCAGTTAGAAAGAGTAAGCCTTAATACCTGTTGGCAGATGCAGACGTCTCTTTGGGAGCTTTACAGATGGCTTGTGGGTGATTACAACTAAAGATTGTGTAACAAAATATAAATTTAAGGGTGCCATCGTTTTTGTCTGTTTTATTTACGTTTGTTTTATTATGTCAAATATTACTCTTTGTATAAACACTGATGTATGCTTTTAATTGTTAATTGTTATTATTCAGAGATAATTGTGGGTTCTTTTTTTCATGAAAATATCAATAAATTTGTTCACAAGATAACGTTTATCATAGGTGTTTTTATAACTTTTGTTTTTTCCCTTTTTTCTCATTCTCACTTTTTCAGGCATCCTCTCCTCAGTCCCAGCACTCTACTGTAGATATGACCCAACTTCAAGATCCACATAGTTTCACTCAGCACTCTATTCAAGTACAACATATCCAGGTTTCTGAGGCCACAGGGGCTGTGCAGGCCAGTGGACAGGTCTGTTAGCATCAATGCATGGGTTATTTACATAACTGTGCCCTCATTTATATAATTCCTGTGCTTATCCATCCGAGATATAAGCTGCTCACCATTGCATACGTTATATGTGATTTAAGTAATCAAGTTCTTGATATTTAGACTGAATTTTGTGGCACACAAATATGATGCTGGTTATAGAATTTTTTTTTCTTCTTTTCAATCAGGTGACTGCTCAACCTCTAAGTCCCTCCTCTCAGCAAGCAACACAGGAGCTAACTCCAGCCCAGCTTACACCTGTGACCCTGGCCCAGAGCCAGACCTTACAGACATCCACCAATCAAACACAAGGGACAGTACAACATGCTTACTTACCTAGCAACTGGAACTACAGGAGTTATTGTGAGTCTGTATTTCATATAAAAATGATCTGTAGTAGTAGTAGTAGCAGCAAGAAAAAAGATTTGATGGATGGGTAGTAAGGCCAGATGTCTTGGAGATGGGTTTAAATTGTTTTACCATGGTGTACATGGAAGGAGAAAGGGGCTAGGTGCTATCCTAAAAGAAAAATATGTCAAAGATGTTACAGAGGTGAAGAGAGTGTCAGCTGATTAGTTTGAAGCTGGAGGTTGAATGCTGAATGATGAATGCTGTTAGTGCTTATGCACTGCTAGGTGGTTGTGAGATGGAGGTGATGGAAGTGATAGTGAGTGTACACAGGAGAGAGAGAGTGGTGATTGATGCAGACTTTAATGGACATGATGGTGAAGGGAACAGAGGTTTAATGGGTAGGCAAGTGTTGAGTGTATGGTGTCAAAGAAATTAATGCAGAAGGTCAGATGGTTGTAGATTTTGCCAAAAGGATAGAAATGACTGTATTAAATACTTATTTTTAAGAAGAGGGAGATTGGTGGGCAACTACTGCAAAAGTGGCAGCTAGAAAGGTACTTGGTGTAGCATTTGTAAAGAAGGAGGAAACCTGTTGATAGAACCCAGAAGAGGAGTTTTTGTATGAGGAAGTCGGGTGTGGCAGAGTAGTACAGGATATGAGGACCAAAACAGAATGCATGAGTGAATGAAAGCTCTACTTTGTGCTCCTCAACCTCAATTTGTGCTTACAAATCTGTAAGGGTGTGCCCCACCACCCTGCAGAGGAAACTCATTTCTGATGATTGTATTCACAATTTTATTCTTTCAGTCACTACCCACAGTTCATTGCCCACGGGTGGAACTGATTGACTGTTAAATTGAGAACTCTCTCTTCACCACAAAGGGATGTTACATTGACTGCATCTGCGACAACAAATGCCGCTGCTACCCCAGTCCACTTTATCTCTTGGTCCATTTTACTCTCACTGAACAAAATCCTAAGGTACTTAAACTCCTCCGCTTGAGGCAGTAACTTTTTCCCAACCCAGAGGGGGCAAGCAACCATTTTATACTCTGTTGCAAGCCGCGTCATTGCATCAAAGCCTGATAAAGCCAACAGAACCACATCATCCGCAAAAAGCAAAGATGCAATCCTAAGGCCCCTATACTGGACACCCTCTGGTCCCTTATTGAAGCTTGAAATCCTGTCCATGAAAATAAAAACAGGATTGGGATTTTACAGGATTTTACCTGACAATGCCGTTACCATCTTAGCCAATTCTGTCTGCAGACCTGTGCAAGCTTGGAAGAACTCTTTATTTATCTGATGGATTTCCTTACTGATGGTGTCAGTAAGATGGTTGCTAGGCAAAGACATTCATCCACAGCTCATGGCAGCCGCTTCAGCAGTGTAGGCTTTGAACAGGGTCCATTCAGGCCCAATGTCCCGAGTCTTCTGCTAGATCAGGGAGAAGCTCTTCCAGAGGTGTGAGCTGAAGACCTTCTGGACAGGATCCTCTGTCAAACTTTATCAGTTCACCCTCACTACCTGTTTGGGTTTACCAGGTCTGTCTGGCAGCCTCTCTCACCATTTGATCCAACCCACCACTAGGTGGTATCAGTTGATAGCTCTGCCCCTCTTTTCACCCTAGTGTCCAGGGCATACTGCTCCAAGTCAGATGACACAACTACAAAGTTGATCTTCAACCGTTGGTCTAAGGAGCTTTGGTACCATGTACAAGAGTTGCCTTATGAGCTCTCTCTCTCTGTCTCTCACTCTCTTTCTCTCTCTTTCATTCACTCTCAGCCTCTGAAATTCAAATGATGACTCTGCCACATACTCAATATGTTCTAACGGAAGCTAGCACACCTGCCACTGCTGCAGTCAACAGCAACCAGGTCAAAACGGTGAGGTGTTATTTTCACATTTTTGTAGTTACACAGTCTTAGATTATTTACTATGGATCAGTGGTCATGTGTTTGGTCATATTTTTATTTGCCTGAAAAAGGTGCACTACAGCAGTGATGCTCACATGACATATCTTAAAATGTGATTACAATTATTTGGTTTTCTAATTGTACATTTTTTTTGACTGTAACTGATTTAGTTGTTTTTGTGGTACAGGCTCATTATGTGATATCTGAGGGACAGACTGAATTGGATGGTAAACAAGTCAATGCCCCATCTACTTCCAGCCAGGTGCATAATGATCCTCTGGAACAGCCACCCACCAATGCACAGGCTACCACCCAGTATATCATCACCACAACAACCAACGGAGCTGGCACAAGTGAGGTCCATATTACCAAACCCTGAAACTGTGTTCCTCATACTCCTAGACACATCAGGTCTTTTGCCATAAGAACCAGCCACTCTAACTAGACTTTTGGATCAGGATGGGATTTGGGATTGACTACTGATTGCCAAAATCTCTTAACATACAAATACAGAAATGAACAATTTTTTTTTTTGTTGGCCTTTTGTAAAGAAAACATAATTATTATAAAATAAAGAAAACAACTTTATTTAATAGTTTGACATTACGACTTGAAGTTAATTATCATCATTTGTTCCCCACTGGCTTTTAGTTCTTGTTGATTATCTTTCATCATTTCAGTTGTAGTCCATTGTTTCACTGAATCCTTAAGACATAAATGTCGAAACCCAAATGGAGATCTAATAATGTTTGTATTTTTTGACAATACCTAACTTAAGAGCTCATTTTTTAATAGGGGAAAACAGCTTTCTCCAAATTAAACGTTCCAACCATGTGAATACTTAAATAATTCATTTTGAAGTGTATTTTGAATGTTTTACAGTAATCTAATGTTACTTACAATTGCTTACAGTGGCAAACAGAATACTGTACAAATCTGTTTCATTATGAAGTATTATTATGTCATTTATTGATTAATTTGTGGTTTATGTATGTCTGTAGACAACACTCCAGCTGGTCTGGAATTGAGCTATTTTAGCACAGTCTCAGACCAAATGGATTTTGAATTGGAGAAGAGAACCGAATAGCAGGTAGAAATATAAGTTTTGAGAGTGTTTTTTAGCATCCTCTTAAAAATTCATAATGTTTTGGTTTCTTTCTTTTTTTTTTTTTTTTTTACTTTTGAACAAGTTTACAAGTAAAGTACTGTATTTGGCTCACACACTAATTATCGCACTGTGGATCTAACCTTGCTTACCTTCCTATTCAAGGACCTTTTGGTATTTATTTGGGAAATGCTCTTTGGCTTACAGACAGCTGAGTCTGTATTACATTAATGAGGAAAAAATGTTGTCACTATTTATACAGAGGGACAAATGTACAGTGTAAAAAAGAGTAGTATTCTGAATATAATTATTGGCTGAGTTTATAGTGCTTGTACAGTAAGAACCTCTGTGTGTCTATAGGTGAGATTGTGCTAATGTCAGTAGTGTTGGGTGAAAATAAAATAATTTTTCTACACCTGTTGGGCTGATTTGTGAGGTTACTCATTTTAATGACAATCTGAATATTAATAGTTTTCTCTAAAAATAATACTTTTTGGTGATATATTGATTGATACTTCTATTCAGTGGCTGAAACAACACATGCCCTTTTAGTTTAGTTGTTAAATGTTTGGCTGGATGGCTAAATCCATTGCGTGGTGTAGATGTGATTCATGCATGTGATTCATACTGAATACTGGAAAATTTATCCATAGCATCATACCTGTTAGTGAATAGATTCATCTACATTATAACCTTAAAGTGGGCTGGGTGCCAGACACATGTGACACACATTCTCACTTATACTGAACAATCTGATTCAAAATGAGAACTACTGGAGCACATCAAATCTTCCAGGCTGACTGGTGTTACAAGACAGACAAGTCTTCTGCACACAACAATGTAGAACTGGAAATGGTGAAAGAGTATGTGCCAATGTAGGAACGTTGAACTAATGCCCCAGCAAACCACGGTGGATGCAGTGGTCCAAAATGGTGAGGAAATGAGGAGGGGGACATACAGGCAGACAAGGAGAATTGGAGTGATTGTCAGAGACAAAGAACAATAGAAGTAAGTGTGTATGATGGGAAGAGTGGATCAAAAGCATGTTTTTATCTGGGTTTGAGGAATGGATTACAGATGTGTGTTTCTGGGTGTAAATATGATGTTTGAATTTAAATTTGAAAGTGCTCTCTTTTGTTGTATTCTAAAGAGAAACAAGAATTCAGACCTTTTTTTAAAAATATCAATATACTTGTGAATGTATGCCTAAATGCACAATGTGTCTGACTTAGATATAAACAATGTCTTAATGAGCACAGGTCAAGGAAATAAGTCTCATCGTCATTGACAGAACCCAGAGGCAGTGGTGGCCTAGTGGTCAAGGACTGGGCCCCAGGATCGGAAGGTTCTGGGTTTGAATCCCAGACCAGTAGGTTGTCCTGAGCTTCCCTTGAGCAAGGTACCATACACATTACTGCCCCCCAGACACTGGACATAGGGATAACATTTAAATAGCTTTTGAAAAAAAAACAAAAGGAAAAAAAACAGATCCATAGCAAAGATAAGAGTGATGTACTAAAGAAGAATTTAATCTCATCCATCAATAAAGGGGCCTCAAACATAACTGGATTTGTGGTGTCTGAGTAATCATCATTTTCAAACAGTTTTTATGCCTATGAATGCATTTTTAAAACTTTTCCTAACTTAAACTAATTCTTAAGGTGCAAATTCAAAATGTTACCCATGTAAATTTCATAATACTATATGTGCTGGAAAATTAAATCAGTAAAACAGTAATGTCCTAATACTTTTTCTCCTCTTTTTGAACTCCGTTTAAGCTTTTGTAATTTCCTATCTTTAGAAGCAGTGCATTTGACCAATAGTGTGCACTAACACAATGCAGCCAGTTTGGATTAGTTACAGGAGCTAATGTGACACATACCAGACATTCAGACTTTCTCACAATGGAGCATCCTGAACTTAGATATCTTGTCAGAAAAAATAAAGGTCCTGCTAGAATTTGTCAAACTGGCAATAAACTGACAACTCACTGTATACTTCTAATGAGATCCTAATGAATATCTTTTAGCTCTCTGACTGATTTCCACTGTAACCTCACTGCTGTCACTACCATGCCCAGTCTGCATTGGAAACCCTGGCCCAGCTGGTTCCGTTGTCTGGCCAACATTACAGCACTATGGCTAGTGCTACATGAGGAGGGCCCGCTACACCCCTCAGTGAGTCTTTGTGAAGCAGGCGGTAGGCTGCTGCTGGCTGGGCTGCTGTGGACCACCCTTAGCCTCTGCGTTTCTCTGCTCTATTTCTTTTGCCACTACAAAGAGACAAACAGGCAGGTGTGTTAAAGTACTCAAATTATTTATACGTCAGTTTAAAAAAAATGAAAATTGTTAATTATAACTTTAATTACAATATGTAGCTGAGGTTTGCGGATTATCATGATCAGGAACATCACAAAAACACAAAAATAAATTAGAAACACATCACTTTCTTGCTTGTTCTAGTAGGTAAACATTACCTATATGATGTCAACAATAGACCCCTGTGTGGCGTTTACAGAAAAAAAGTGTCTCCCAGATCAGCGAGGTGGCTCTTAGAGGGACTGGACAAGACCAGCAAGCTTGGTGAGAAAAAGAAAAACAAGGAAAAAATGTAAAAAAAAAAACAAACTAAAGCTTATTCCTTTTATTGACTTCTATTCTGCTAAGTTTGAGGAAAGTTACTGAACTTAATCATTTGCCTGTAACTCTTTATTATATACATGTCTTGTATTGTATTTTTGTTTCTGTTATTCTTGAATTCTTTTTTTATCTTTGGCTCTTAAGCCAACAAGATGCAGGTCAACTTGTAATCATGATCAATGCTTTGCTGGATGGTTTGGTTGTTTCTTTCCTCCATGAAGGCCTGAGAGACTCCAGTTTTCCACAGATATACAACCTCCTGACCAGGCTGGAGGTCCGTGAAATATTTTTAAATTTGTTGTTTAGAAACATTTTGCAACAATATTTGTATATGAATTGTTACTGAATGATCTAAGACTGTGTAGTAAATTTAGTAAACATCCACGGAAAGCAGCTGCATTTGCGTATGGGTACAAGTATGTCCATGTGCAAAAAAAAAAAAAAAGAGCAGGACAAACATAACTTGGCACAAATTTGGTGTAAGCAGAAAATATCTTAATTCCTTAATATTTGTTATTGATATATTAAATTGGAAATCTAGACAAACCCATCTGCCAAAATCTGTTTTGCCATTACTGTCTCCAAATACATGTCTGAGAGGAATATTAGTGTGCTTTTCCATTCACTGATAGGACTTTTAAGCCCTAAGAAAACTCAGAACTTTTCCTCTCATTTGCAAGAAGACTTACTGTCTATTTTTTACTCCCATTACTATGAGAAAAAGAACTCATCAGGTTGAAACACTTGACGGAATACAGGTGATATGTTTGGGATGTTTCATGTTTAGGATTATCTAATATGCCATAAATTAACTGGTGCATCTACTACCCCCTCTCTCCATTATGGTGCTATTTCCCAAATTTTGTGCCCAACCTAGGTCAAAAGGCTTGTCTGTCCTGTTACATTTTTGGTTTTGTTTTGCTTTACAATCTATAAAGAGAGTGCATCTTGAATGTTTGTGAATTATGAACATGGAAGCTCCTTTCTATGTGGAGTGGATATGTTCTCCCCATGTCTGTGAGGTCTGCTCTGGGTGTTCCAGTGTCCTCACAATGTCCTAAGACATGCACATAAGGTGGATTGGTGCTAAATTTCCTCCTAGGTTTGAGTGTTTTTGTCTGTATGTCTGCCTTGCAATGGACTGGCAACCTGTTCAGGGTTTATCCCCTGTCTTTTGCCTGTGTAAGAGCTGGGATTCACTCCAGCACCACTCAAGACCCTAATCAGGACAAGTGGCTCTCAAAATGAGTGAGAGAAATAGGACCTTGATGCTTTATTATGCCCCTGATGCAGAAAAACTAAAACAGCATAAAACAATTATTCTACACCTAAATTTTGTACAAATTTTGTAAACCTAGTGAATTAAAAAAAAAGAAAACCTGAGGAAACAAAACACCTAATTTTCAAATGAACTTAACTAATTTATTGAAGGACAAAAACCTACCACCTTTATCACCCATGAATGATGCAAATTTAATGGATAAAGGATAGAAAACAGTAACCATGCCCAAGGTTGATTTCTGCCAGCCCTGTTGAATCAAGACAGCACTTAAATACATTTTCAGCAGTGTGAAATTCCCTGAAAGGTCTGAACAATAAAAGTGTCAATCAAAATAAATTCCAGAAAACCTGAGGAAGAAAAAATATTGAAATGTACCAATATCAAAAGGGTTGCAAACAATCTCTTCAACTCTGGGTCTCCCACAAACCAGTGTGACAGCCATCATCTTCAAATGGAGAAAACAATAAACAAAGAACAGGTAAACCTGCCAAGGAGTGGTTGTTTAAACAAAATTAAACCAAGCACTCTCTAAAGACTTATCCAAGAAGTCACAGTAGTACATTTAAGATAATGTTTTGATGATTTTAAAATGGAACTCTGTAAGACTAAAAGGCTAATACAGTGTTCCACACTAAGAACATAATGCCCACAGTCAAACGTGGTGTTGGGAGTGACTTAAAAGAGGGAAGGACAAAATCAATTCAGAAAGTACTAAAGGAGAATGTCTGATCATCAGTTTGTGATCTGGAGTTCAAGTGCAACTGGATTATACAGCAGGACAAAAGTCCACTCCTGAAAGAATAAAAAAATTAAAAGAAGATTGTATAGTGGCCTATTCACATTCCTACCCTTTTGTCATGTGGCAGAATGTGAAAAGGGTAATTCATAGTTAAAAACTTGTAAGCACATTGTGGTGCCATTTAAGACCTGCCACGCCTGGAACCTGAATCTGAACAGACCTGTGGGATACACTTTGCTTTTTTTCCAGGCATGTTCTCAGAGGAAGGTATTCCTCCAGTCTGCATTTTTTTGTCTTTTTAACAGGCAGTGTCTCAGACAATCAGTAAGGGTGACCTCACAGGGGAAGGATACCTGCAGGCCAGTTATGATGGCAAAGGGAGTCAAGATGAGTCTTCGATTAAAGGGAGAGTCAAACACATCTGCACTTACCTGCAGGACAGGTGAACAAAATGTTTTATATAAATGTATATTTTATGTATAAAAGGTAATTAACATGTCTTTGAGTATAATTTTCAGTATAATGTCTCAAAATTATTGGTACCTATATAAATATCTATAAACACTAGTTAAACAGAACAGTAAATTCTGAGTAAAAAAAAAAAAAAAAAAAGTAGTGTGGCTTCACAAATCAGCCGATGGCTGTAAATATAATTACATGACTGAAATATCCATTCCTCAATCTGCACAAAAAAAAACAAACACATTGTTTCCAAAAAAACAATAGATTAACCTGTTGTTGAAATGTATTTAATTATCATTATAGATGGCTGCATTAAAACACCCTCTCTATTCTTCACTTTCAGAGTGAGTGCTCTGCGCTCTCTCTTGCAGGTTCAGGATCAGTATGGAGTGTGTGTAGCTAATGTCCTGAAGGGTCTGCAGGAGCACTGGGAGCTGCTGGAGAGAATGCACACCAGAGTGACCCTGCAGCCCAAAAAGTGCCAGGGCCCTGAAGACCCTCATACTGTACTCTCTGACACTGAGGTAGACCAGTGATAATAATAATAATTACAACAATTTATAAAGCACTTTGTTTCCTATGGCTAATTTATGGATAACAATTGATTGATATCAAACTATTAATTTAACGCAATTTTATGTATTAAATAAATAAATAAAACACCTTTAAAAAAAAGTATTATTTGTGAAAATGAAAGTAACTGAGAGGATAAGGTTATTTTCTGTATAGCCATGCTTTGCATGCCTGCCGACTTGTTACCAAAAAGCTGTTTAAAAAAAAAGTTCCAAAAGCATTCAGGTGTTTTGTATGTGGTTAAATAAAAAAAAGGGTAAAAAAGTTATTCTGGTTCACTTTCCTAATAACTGTAGACTAGAAGATGGGGTCCAAACTTTTGTTTTTAAACCCTTGGTGACCCAAACCATCTCTAACTGCGTCTCTACCAGTGATCACTGGAGGAATTTTTTACCTCTCCAAACATACTTCTAACTGTCATCTTCCAGGCATGTTCACTTCTAATTTTAGATGGTCAAAACACTTTTAAATCATTTTACTATCATATTTGTATTTTTCTGATAAGTTACAAAATAAACATTCATGCCCTAGTTAAACAGGGAGTCACTGGCAAATATTTAGGAGGTGCTGAACACTTAGGTGGAAAAAGTTCAGTGTAAAAGTTCAAGGTAATTATTTTTCATATTTTTAAATATGAGATAATTAAACTTCAAAGACAATGTTCTTAAATTTCCTTAATCTTTACCAAGGGTTCCAATAATTATTGAAAGTGAAAGTGATTATATTTGTCACTGTGAAACACAACACAGCACACAGAGAACACAGTGCAATACAGCCTCTGCTTTACACCCAAACACACATGTGCAAGAGTGGGCAGCCATGTCCAGCACCCGGGGAGCAGTGATGGGAACGGTCCTTTGGTCAAGAGTACTTCAGGGTAACCCACTGACCTGATCCTGGCGTCTAATCCCTAGCCACTTGGCCACCAAGGCCGTTTTAAGACTGACTAGCTCAAGCTGTGAGTTTCTTAAATGCTTTGGAAAGGTGCTACACTGAAAACATTAAGGAGATCAAAGGAGGAAATGTAATCAATATAGGTGTAAATAAAAAGACTGCACCCTTAAAAAAACACAACTAAAGCAATTTTTCTCTTAAACCCGTTTAACTACATGATATATCTATGTTACATTTTCGTCCTGTCATCCCTAAAACATTAGAAAAAGTTTGATTTAGAGGAATAAATTCAGGGAATAACAATAGAATAAAAAAATAAATAAATGTAACAATTTTTATGAGTTTTAATCTACATGCAACTTTTAGTGCAGAAACTGCCTTAATTACTTTAAAAATTAACTTTATTAAACTGAAGAACTAGTATAAAATGAAAAATCAGCAATTAAAAGGGGTACTTGGACCATCATGTTAGTGCTTCTGTGTTTCAGAGCCTGTACACACAGCTGGGTCTGTTCAATAGGAACGTTGATGAGTGTCAGACACACTTGACCACCAGCACACAGCTAATTCAGGTAAAACAAAAACAAACAAACAAAAAAAACACACACAGACCCATACCTGCAAATAAGCATCTGTTTATTTTCTTTTTCTCTCTGTCTTACAAGCATGGCGATGACCATTACATTACATTTGTGTCGTCATTAGTTCCTTGATGGAGAATGATCTACATTTGAATGATCTACATACATCTCTTTTACAGAAACTGGAGAGTAGGCAGCAGGCTCTAGCTGAGAGTGTGGGCCTAACAGTGGAGTCTACATGGACCAAAGACTTGCTGCAGTGCAACACTCAACAGGTGCATTAATACATTTAGATGAGATAATTTATCCCTTAAAAGAACAGTCACAGAAATTAGTGTCCTTATTCCTAGACATGTTTGGTGTTTGAAAGTTTGCTTCTTAATTAAAGAAAACCCAGTAATTAGCACTGAGCTAACTGTGTGACTAAATCCTCACATACTTAAATCAAACTTTTTTTTCAGGTCATCTTAAGTAGATTTATGTATGGGGGCTTGACACTTTAAGAACTATACTGTGTGCACAATTATTAAGCAAATGAGTTATTTGAAGATTCCTATTCCTTTAAATATGGAACAAATCCAATGCCATCAGTCAAACGAAAATTTTAATAACCCTGAAACCTGAAGGTTTTACTAAGGAAATTAGTGGAGTGTGAGCATTCTCGGGGGACATTTTTCCCATCTCTTGTTTATTCTCATGTGTTAAAGTGAGAATAAAAAGCAACTAAACATTTCAAAAATAATGTTGATTGATTCTTCAAATCTTTGGCAGTTCATCTGTGTCTTTTTTTCTCACATTACTTGCGACCCTGTTAAATATTGGCAACAAAGTGTATAATGGTTCTGCGATTACACCCCAATATCTTAGCAATTAGTGATACATCCCTCTGAAAGGCTTTCTGCTATTTTTGACTTTTCAAATTCAGCTATATCTCTTTTTTGCCCATTTGCTAGAGGAAAAGAAGCTGCCTAATAATTATGCACACCAAGATATAAAATGTTGATCTCCTTAGGCAACACCCTCCCTCATTACACAAAGACACATCACTTGCTATGCTTAAATCCAACTGGCATTCAAGATTGTACAGCTGGTGTTGGAATATATGCAGAAAAATGATGATGTGGTAAAAATACTCATTTACCTCATTGTGTATTATTATTTTTAAATAAATAAAATGTATACAACACTTAAATGAGTAACAACCATTTTTAAGCCAGAATTATAGGTAGCACAATCTTTCCCAAACCCCCTATGGTTCCTGGTATAAATTGTAAACTATAAATAGTTTACTATTACTATTAATATTTAAATAGAAATGCCCATAGGATCTAGGCTTTACCTAAGTATGTGCTACAAACCCTAGAGTACTTTGCATAAGGATATACACTATGACAGACTATATTACATTTATTGTAATGTCATGAAAATATCATCAATGATAAACACAGAAGAGATCTTATACAGTATGTGTCTTGTTGCATACCTCAACGGTTATGTTTTGTTGTGTTTTAATATTCTTAGTACTTGGTGGTTTTTGGTGTACTGTTTTTACCTGGTGGAAGGTTAGAGGTAATTAGTCTGTGTATTGGTAGGACCTGCCTTTCGCCCATCCTGCATTTTAAGGGGAATCTGTCCACCACAGATGACTGTAGTGATTGTGGAGCATTCTGCATGTCCTCAGAGAGCTGAATTCTTCTAGTCCTAACCTAAGTTTCAACTTTCTAAATCTTACTATCACATCTTTTCCACTTCCTATAATGTGCTTAATAATAGCAGTTCATAATTATAGGGGCAGAAATCTCAATAATCTTTCTCAGCTATACCTGTCCCCACACCTCCTCACAGAGGTACATGTATCACCTCTGTCAATCACAGTCAATCTTCAGTCCAGAAAGCTAACTCCATTTCTGGAGTATTGTCTATTCATTCCTTTGACTTTTTGGCCATTACTGAAACATGGATCACACCTGAGAACTACTATTGCACTGCTACTACAGCAGTGCTATCCTCTGCCTTTGCTTTCTCTTATGATCCTCTCTCTACTGGCAGAGGGGGTGCAGCTTTGCTTCTGTCACATACATAGCACTTTATACCTCACAGCCTTTTTCAACTCAACATTTCATCCTTTGAATTCCACTCTGTTACTGTAACATATCCAACCAAGCTCCACATTATGGTCCTCTACCATCCCCAAGGCTCACTAGGAAATTTCAATGATGAGCTAGAAGTCTTCCCAAGCTCATTTCCAGATGATGACTCTCCACTCTTCTTGAAGACTTCAATCTACCAAGAGAGAAGATAGACACCAGCTTATGAAGATTTTGTCATCCTTTGGCCTCTCCTTCAGCAAATCTCCTAATCACAAAGCAGGCTTTTGATATATTCCATAATATTCACCAGATCACTGTTCTATCCTACTTTCCTCTACCTAATATACCTGTGTTATTCGAAAGTAGGATGGCTACAAATGCACATATCTTCTCTCTCAACAACTCATTTGAACAGCTCTGTCCTTTAACCTCCAAACCAAGAAATGTCTCTCCACCAGCACCTTGGCTGTCAGAAGTTCTGAAAAACAGAAGAACAGCTGAAAGAAGATGGAGGAAATTGCATTGCAATGACCGCCTCATCAACTCATGTATTGCTTTCTACTGTCTAAATTTGCTACTGAACTGACCCTTGCTAAGTGAACCTTTTATAAAACCAAATTGGAAGAATCAGCAAATAACCCATGTAACCTTTGACCACTTCTCATCTCTACTTAAATTACCATCTTTTCTTGTATCTTCAACCAGAAGACTTTGCATTATTCTTCAACAAGAAAATGTAATTACAAAAACCCTCAACTCCTTGGCTTTTCACTGCTCTCTCTATAGGATGTATTGCTGATCCTGATGTACAGCAATACTACCACCTCTACGCTTGATCTTATCCTAATAACTTTGCTTCAGGAAACATCGACACATCTTCTCCCATTCATTACTTAATGTATATTTAATGACTGGCCCTGTCCTATCTGCCTTCAAGTCTGTTATTGTCACTCCAGTTCTGAAGAAATCTCTCTGGACTGCACAGACATAAGATCAAACAACCAGTTCTGACACTCCTGGACTGCTCTACAGTCTTTGACAAAATGTGAACCAACCTGAGGATTGCTGGTACATCCTTGCAATGGTTCTCCTCCTACCTGGAAGACCAGCAATATGAAGTGGCATGGCAAGATAGCCAGTCTGCCCCGCAAAGACTTACAACTGCTGTTCCCCAAGACCCTGCCCTTGGGCCCTTTCTCTTTTCTTTATACACTGGTTATTTAGGGGATGTCAAAGCCTCACATGGCTTCTCTTATCACTGTTATGCAGATGACACTCAACTAATTCTCTTTTCTTTTCTTTTCTTTTCTTCATGGATGACTTCTCATCATGTCAAGCTAAATTCTAGCAAGACCAAGCTTCATGACACTGAAGGAAATCCATTACCAAAACATGACCTGGTCATTTCTTTTGGGAACTCACTTGTTGTCCCCTCTCAGACAGCAAGAATTCTTGGTGTCACATTTGACAATGAGCCATTCCTTCCATTCCTCACCTCCATGGCTACGCAGCTGCTCGTACAGTACCTGTTCATCTTCAAACTGAACTACTGTAACTCTCTTCTGGTGGATCTTCCATTCCATTCTTCTGAATCATTGCATCTTCAGTTGATTTGGAATGCTGCTGCAAGACTTGTCTTTAACCATCCTTTGTTCTCTCTGCTATGGGAACTGCCCTGGCTCCCTGTGCTTGCATCAGGTTTAAACCCCTAAGACTTGCTTTTAAGGCCAAGAATGGTCTTGCACCTTATTCAGATTCAATTCAATTCAATTCAATTTATTCTTGTATAGTGCCTTTTACAACAAAGTTGCCCCAAGGCACTTTACATTGATGGTCGATGATGGAACAGGTTACAGTAATAGATGTTAAAGCCGGACGACTACGGAGGAGAGGAACCAAAAACTCCACTATGTGGAGAAAAAAAGCCTCTGAGGGTCCAAGGTCAACCAGCTACCCAACCCCCTTGGGTATACTAACAGTACAAAGTTAGTTTGGTTTTAAACTCCAGGATGAGTGAGGAGTCCCAAGTTTCTTCCAGGTACTGATGAGCCGCCAGGGTCCCTTGGCGCATCAGATGCATCACACAGACCAGATGATAGCTCGGCATTGGACTCAGGTGATGACCACAGCGGGCCCCCCCAGACATGTGGGGAGAGAAATGGAATGAGGGGGTCAGTAATGAGCAGGATCCAGTAGTGACAGACACAGAAATGAAACAACAGTGTGATGGCATGTACAGCAGCACCAGCAACATTAGTAGTGGTGCACTATGGTGATTGGTGCGGGTAAGCTAAACTAAAGAAGTAAGTCTTCAGCCGTTGATTTAAAGACTGAGACTGAATCGGCATCCCGTACAGAAGCAGGCAAGCTGTTCCACAATCTAGGGGCCCTGTAACTGAAAGCTCGTGCTCCTATACATTTTTTTATCCGAGGGACAATTAGGAGATCTTTATTCTGGGATCTAAGTGGGCGGTTAGGTGTATTAAGCAGTTAAGCAATTAAGCAGTTTGGTTAGGTATATTGGGGCAAGACCTTTAAGTGCTTTGTAGGTTAAGAGGAGGACCTTGAAGTCAGCCCTGTACCTAACAGGAAGCCAGTGAAGCGAGGAGAGTATGGGAGTTATGTGGTCGTACTTCCTGCTCCTGCTAACAATCCTAGCGGCTGTGTTCTGAATTCAGATCAAAAATCTCTTCATTTCCCCACAGGACATCAAGCACTGCTCACCTGGAACCTCTCCTCAATAGAAGAAGACATGTATTGAGACTATTCGCAGTGCTGGTTCCTCACTGGGGGAATGAAGTTTCCCTTGGGGTTGAACTGCTTTGCTTGTCTTCAAATGTCTTCTGAAGACCTAGCTGTTAAAAGAATACCTAGTGTACAAACCATTCCAAACTAAACCTACACTTTTTCCATGCTTTCATTTTCTTCTAGGGAAAAAAAAACAACCAGTGGTAGGGCTTATGTTACTTAGCTAGCAAATAATTAACTGACAGTTGCTGGATTTTACAAAGGTTACAGAAAAAAAGGAACAGGTGTGGAATATGAAGCACTGATGTACATTGCTCGGGGAAAAAAGCCTCTGCTAAATGCTATGAATGTAAATTACAGCAGGGCTTTAGCTGTCTGCTAACACATTGTTGCCACCTACTGGATATACCCTGGCTTCAGAAACTTTTCAGACCCCTTATGTATTTTTTTTTTAGTTTTGCTGTGTTACAACTTGATTCAAAATTCATTTAAATACATTTTTTCTACACTTTGCACCCCATAATGACAAAGTGAAAACAGAAATTTTGACCTTTTTGTAAATGTATTAAAAAAAACATTTAACCTTTTTTTATTGAGAACCTTTACTTAGTATTTAGCTGAAGCTCCTTTGGCAGCAATTACAGCCATTTGTCTTTTTGAATATGAGGCAACAAACTTTGCATACCTGTCAGGGCCCTGGATGGACCACTCATGGACATTCACAGAGTTGTCCCTAAGCCACATCTGTGAAAGTGAAAGTGACCATTCTTGTCATTGTGAGTACACAGCACAGCACACCACAACGAAATTACACCTCTGCATTTTACCTACACACAAACATGTGCAACAGTGGGCAGCTATTGAAAGTACCCGGGGAGCAGTGACAGGGACTGCTCAAGGATACATCAGGGCGACCTACTGGTAAGGGAATGGAACCCACGATCTTCCAGTCTGGGTTCAATTCCCTTACCATTAGGTCGCCTTTGGGTCCTTGTCATATTGTAAGATGAACCTTTGGCACAGTCCTGAGCACTGTTTTTGACTGAGGATATCTCTTTAGTCTGCGATGGGCTGGAGACCTGTCCAGGGTGTGTCCCCTGTCCTTCACCCTGTGTGCGCTGGGTTGGACTCCAGCACTCCCCTGCGACCCCGTTTGGGACAAGCGGCAGAAAATGGATGGATGGATGGATGGATATCTCTTTAGTTTACTCCAACTAGATTTCTCTTAGCCCTGACCAATCTCCCAATCCTTGCTGCTGAAAAACACTCCCAAAGAATGATACTGCACCATCAGTATCATCAGTATCATCTGTTGGGATGATATTGGGCAGGTGATGAGCAATGCCTGGTTTCTTCTAGACATAATGTTTTAGAATTGAGGCCAAACAATTAAATCTTGGATTTATCAGAACAGAGAATCTTGTTCCTCACTGTCTGAGAGTCTTTCAGGTACTTTTGCACACTCCAAGTGGGCTTTCATGTGTTTTGTACTGAGGAGACACTTCCATCTAACCGCTCTGCCATGAAGCCCAAATTGGAGGAGGCCTGCAGTTATGGTTGTCCCTCTGGAACTCCATAAAGGAGCTCAGTCAGAATGACCATTGGGTTTATAGTAAAAATCACTTTATTTTTGTCCCTGTTGTACAATTTCTCAAATCAGTTCCCAAGAGAAAGCAAGCAGTTGCACCTGCAAACAGTTACATTTTGTCCAGTGTCTTACGCTGTCTTACGAGTTCCCAGAAGTTATCCAGCAGCAAACAGTTACATATTTAATATAACAATAGTTTCCACAATACACCCAGTAGCAAACGGTTAAATTTTTTTTTGAGAACTCTGGAAACTGGATGGAAAGCAACCTTGAAATGCTGGTAGTGGATAATACAGGTAGCCACTGGTGAAAAAATCTTTGTCTATTGTTTGCGAATTGGTAAAGGCGAGGAAACTGAGGTGCTAATCAGGACAGCATTGAATATTATTGGTGGAAAACGATTAATGGGATGGATTTATGTACATTTTAATGGAGGACAAAGGTGTTTGAAATGTATTTAAAGTCCGAGGTTGGGATGAGCATTTGGAGCTGCTCCCACTGGACCATGCCTGCTGAAACTTTTCAGTAAAGTGGTTGTGCCACATCTCTGACTATGTTTGATTTCTGACTTAGAAAAAGTTTCTGACTTAGGCCCACACTTCAGTTTTCCATGACAGGTGGAATCCCTTGATTGCTCAATGCTTCTTCCATTTCCATTTGAAAATTATGGAGGCCTCTGCTTTTTTTTTTTTTTTTTTGTGACCTGTGCCTTAGAACAATCATGTCTGTGAGCTCTGCAGAGCGTTCCTTTGACCTCATGGCTTGGTCTTTGTGCCTTTTGGTGTGTGACTTTCCAAATCATGTCCAATTGATTTGAATATACCACAGGTGGGCTTCAACTGAGGTCAGCAGCGACCAAGAGAAATGGAGAACAGCTGAGCTAAATTTCAAGAGTAGTTGCAAACAGTCTGAATACGCAAACAGTCTGAATGTGGTATTTAAGTTAGTTTTTAATTTAAGTTCTTTTGAACAAATTTAGAAAAAGTAAAAAAATATTCTGAGTATCCAAGTATTCACAAATATCAATGAATAATTGAGTACTTTTTATAATATTAAATAATTTTCTGGTAATTCAGTCACTTTACTCAGTACTTGGCATCAGGTTTTTCTCACAGTCAAGGTGCTCTGCTCTGGTTGGACCAGCCATCTCATTAGGACGTCAGGTGTGTCAACCAAAGGGGTTAAAAGTCCCATTGAGTCAGAGCAGGGCATTCTAAGTGTAAATCTCACTTGCACTGGTGGTGGTATGTTGAATAAAGTCAAGTCACAGACTCATGGCTGTGCGTAAATGCGTCTATGTCCAGTCTACACCACCTTTACCACCTTGCGTTACAGGTATTGTCACTTTAGTCAATGGTTGGCATCAGGTATTGTTACACATAAGTGATTAATACTAAAATAAAGCATTACAAATATTTAAAACATTTTACAAAAAACATTAAGGCATTTTAAGTCATTATAATGGCTTAACAACTTAGCTTTCCTTTCTTTTTAGCTCAGCCTCACATCTCCAGTGCAAAACAAAGTAAGCAACACCTAACAAAAGCCAAATGACTGTATTTAGAGTAAGAGGAAAGTGGGTGAATTTGTTTCCTCAATGTACATGACAATAAGAGCTTGCAAGTCAATCTTTGACCATGATGTAAATTACATGCTGTTTATTGATACATTTACTTCTTGACAGTTTGAAAAAGTCCATGAGGATTTTACGTCCTTGGAGCAGCAGACGCAGACCTTTGTTACACACCTGAGAGGCCTCAGATTATCAGAAGAAGGGAGCTACATGCATTCTTCTGGTATAGACCATGTTCAGAGCACTCCTTCATCACCTGTTTCAGCAGTACCTGTGTACAGCACTACTTTTACCACTGAAAGTCCTGATATGGACCCTGATCCACAAATCCAACCCAAGCCCAGCTCCAAACTCTCAGTCTTGCACTATCTATGTGGCGTGAGGCGGAGAAAATGAACTGTGAACTGTCTGACATACACTATATGTTCAAAAGTTTGTAGACGTCATCAGCATTTCTTGTAAAGCCAAGGGTGTTAATATGGAATTTGCCCCTTATTTGCTGCTTTTACAGCCAATACTCTTCAAAGAATACTTTATGTTGCATGTTGGAACATTGCTGTGAGAATTTGAATGCATTCAGCCACAAAAGCTATAGTACAGTCAAGTACTGGTGTTTTAACATTAGTTCTGGATCAGAAACTGAATCCAATTTTTACTTCCTTAATGGCAGAGGCATATGCCAAGATGTCAGTGTCAGTTTTCATTAGGTGCAAATAATAAGTGGCTCAGAAAGGCTGGTCATTACAGAGTTAAGAGACCTAAAACCCATTAATAATGTGATGTACTTCAGAAGACCTTACGCAGTAGTCTAATTCTCCCATGAAAGCTCTTCTGGACATAAACAAATGTGTCATTGCATATGCCTTTCTTAATGATCCCATGCATAACATGTCAGGGGAATACATGTGTGCACAATTATTAGGCCACTAAATGAAAAATGAGAACAAAAAGGGGAAAAAAAAGAATTTGTGACCAATATCACCACACTTCTTTTCAATAACAATAATAACAATAAGCCTTCCATATATGCAGTCTGTGAGTTTCTTGATTTGTTGATGATCAACTTTTTGTGCAAAAGGAACCACAGCCTTCCAAACATTGTTAAGAGTGGTGTCTTTCTTCTCCATAAATCTCCTGTTTAAGAAGGGCCCACAAGTTTTCAAAATGGTTTAGATCAGGCGAGGAAGAGCACCATGTCATTATTCTTTCATCTTGAAGGCCTTTACTGGCTAGCAACATAGTGTACTTCCATGCATGTGATAAAATATTGTTCTGCCAAAAAATCATGGTCTTCTTGAAAGATGCAGACTTTTTCCTCTACTAGTGTCCTCTAAAAACTGGCAGTAGGTTTGGGAGATGATTTTGAGCCCATCTTCAAACCAAAAAGGTCCAGCTAGCTCAACTTTAATAATACCAGCCCATACCAGTATCCCACTTTCACCTTACTGGTGTCTGAGTGGAACTGGAGCTTTGTGTCTATTACTGATCCAGCCACAGGCCCATCCATCTTGACCGTCAAGAGTCACTCTCATATCATCAGTCCATTAAACCTTTGAAAAATATGTCTTGAGATATTTCTTGGCACAGTCTAAATGTTTCAACTTATGTGCTAGACATGCTAGACAATAGACATGCTCTCCGTAGGATGAAGGTACTGGCTATTGTACTGTCTGTTGTTATCTGCACTTGTTTCCCTTTCTAGTGTCTTATGTCGTCTTATGTGTAGCACCAGGGTCCAGGAGGAACATTAGTTCACTTCACTATGTACTGTGTATATGGCTGAAATGACAATAAAAACCTACTTGACTACTTGACTTGACCTTGATATAGGGTGTTGATGTTCTTAGGCCACATCCTCCCTCATTATACAAATACACCTGATATGCTTAAATCCAATTAGCATTAAAGTTTATGCAGCCTGGAGCTGGAATATATGCATAAAATGAAGATATGGTCAAAATACTATAGCTGTGCACACAGTGTAAGACAATTCTCTAATTTACATGAGCATTTAGACCCTTTGTTTTGACAAAAGAAACTGAGCTTTGGTTGGTATATCCCCAAAGAATGCCTTAAAAGTTTAATTTCACATGCTGTTGTACACTGGATTTAAGAAAGTGTTGATAAACACTCAGAATGCAATTGTAATTGCTGCCTGTATACAAATTGCCACAAAGGGGCGAACTTTAACCACAATTCCTCAAGCTGGCGTTTTTTTTTTTTTTTTTTTTTTTTAAATAGCAATAGTGTTTACCATCTGTCCATATTTCAGGCAGATACATTATCTTACAGACAGATTTTATACAGTCGTTTTATTGCAGCCAAACTCTTTCCATCAAATAAGTTTTAAAACAGGAATAAATTTACTTCAGGTCTGTAAAAGTGTTTCTAGGAAAGATGACGTTTCTGTAAAAGGTAAAAAGGTACACTTTCTCCATACTCTCAGGATTTTCCAAAGATGTATTTTTTTTTTTATTGTGCATTTAGGTTTAAAACAGTGTGTATTTATTTAAAGCAATATAAAAATGTTTGGCCATTTTTAATGGCAATTATTTAGTTAAAAGTTAGTTATGTGTTTGTGTTGCCACTAAACCACGTCTCCAGCAAAGATTAAACTTTTCTTTCCATGCTCTCATTTTTATTAGTCACCACAGTTAGTTTTCACTTATACTTATTCATGTCAAAACTATTTATTGGTATTAAATACAAATACATGCTATTTCACAATGTATGGACACATATGAAAATAGTTAAAAAACTTAAATTTCTTGACAAAAGTGTTAATTTAGGACCAGGATTTGCAAAATCTACAAATATAACCATTATTTTTAATGCCAAGTTAATAATGAATGACTGTACTTGAAAATGTGTTTAGGTGGTGAAATATTTGTCAAAAAACTATTAGACAAGAAAGATACAAAAATGTTAAATAATGCCTGAGACATTGTTTTATGGTTGTTTCAAGATCAAATATATAGCTCAATTGTGCTAAATTGTATTTTTGTTATTCATGCAACCATTGTCAACTATGCATCCTGACTGCTCTATTATACTGAAATAGTCATTTAATGTATATTCAAGTTTAAAATGTATTTTCATTCTACAAAGTTACATTTTCATGTATGTATTTTCATGTATGTTTTTGAATACTCAGCCCGTTAACAACGTACCTGAATGCCTGATTTGGGCCTACTGTTAATGGACTTTTTTCTGTGTAATATGGTCACCTTGTTATATTAATGTTAATGACCAAGTGCAACATGCTAATGTCCCCATCACTAATGGCACTCAATAATGGCCAACAAAAAAATAGCTTGTGGTCAAAGTGCTAGAATAAGAGAAAGGTAGTAGAAAAGATGTGAGGAAAGAAGAGGAGGTGGTAGTGGTGGTGAGGGCACAGAAGGTCAGTGCCGGAAGCGTATCTGTTATTACTAAAAACTGAGCAACCCTCTGGACCCTCTTTGGAGCAGCAAGTCCCTTTGATCCAAATTCAATTAGCCTCACCTCCTCCGACATTGACAGATCATGTGCAATCACTTAGTGATAGGTTATGCTATACAGCTTAGAGTCAACTCCGAATGCCTGGAGAGTTTCTTCAAAGGTGAATGTTGATCTGCACAGCCGAGCATAATACTTGCGATGCATGTTTTGGAGGATTTCGATTCCCTTCAACACCCCTTGTATTTGATTATGGGACGGTTTAAAACATCGATCTTTGCCTGAGCTTGTTATTTGAGTAGCCTTCGCTAATGACATTCCAGCATGTGTGAAAAGTTTATAGAGTGGATAAGCCGTTCCAGTGCTTTTATGGAACTGGATCTTGAGCAGAGGATGAGATCAAGAGCATATTTAATGCTGAGATGTGTGCAAATCTGTCCAGCAGACATTCCAAGAGGGCTGAGTTTGTTTTACCAAAGTGAAGAGCAAGAGCTTATAATTGTGCAGCACTCAAGGTCTCTCTAAACCCCAAAACCGCAGCTTATCCAGCAACAAATATAGCCAAATTAGGTGTGAATCTAGTCTAGGGTATGTGTGTACTTCAGGGCCCAGTGTCTAATTAGTAGTGTTTTGTGGCCTCCTTGCACCTGTTAGTACCCATCAGGCTGGAGTCTAATTGAAAAGGGTGGTCTGTACCCTGTGCCTAAGGGCTTCTGGGAGGAATGGAATGTGTACTTAAGCACTGTGGGACAGGAGCTGTCACAATACCGGAGACACACATACATAGTGAGAGAGGGAGAGAAAGTGATCATAAAGATCAAAGTTCAGTGTTTGCAATGTAACTTTAGGAAAATTATTTTACATGTTCATAGGGCATGGCAGTGGGCATTCTTTTTATTATTTTAATTTTTTTATTATTATTACGTAAACAAAAATCTTCAACACTGTGTGTATGCTGTTATCCATAGCTGTGTTCGGTTGAGTCTCTATTCAAACACTTTTTTTTTTTTTTTGACACAGTGGGATTGTAAGGAAAAGCAGTAAAAGGCAGTCAAGCAGATAAAACAGACATCTTCTTCATGTACCAGGCAGAGCGGAGCGAAATTCCTCTGATGAAGTTTCTTTTTGGCATAGCTGGTGTGTGAACTCAGTTCTCTGGACGCCCTTTCCCCAAAGAGAGCCAGATAATGCTTGAAATGTGTCGACAGACACCTAACACAGCACTGAGGAATTTGGGTACAAATATACTAGACTGTGTAAAGGGCCAGTGAAAGTTTTGAATTTTTTATTTATTTTTGGTAAGGATATAATGGGACCATTGCTCAGAATCCAAATAAAGGCTTTCAAATTCAAAAAGCTCCAAACAATTGCCACATTTACATGTGCAAACTGGTGCAAACATGAACAATGAAAGGTTGACAAATTCTGAATCTAACTAGGGTTCAGAGGGTTGGTCCTTAAGTGAAAACTTGAGTCAACCTTTTCAGGGCTCTTTGAAGATAAAACTGAAGAATGATTCAGTAATAAAGTACAACAACTATGCTAATATGTCTCATAAAATAATCAAGAAATGCTAAAATACTGATTTTAATTTCAGAGTAAAAGGCCAGGGGTTAATGATTTGAAAGAGTAATAATATAATAAATAATAAACATAATGGATGAGACTTGTAAGCAGTTAGTATGCAATTAGGATGTAAGCAAACCAAAAGAACACTAAGCTGATATCCAAGACCAGACAGAAACTAGTAGCAACACAAAGGTATAATGGACATCAAACACCACACAGGGGAGGAGAAAATTACACCGCACAACTAGGCATGGGCAAGTATAAGGTGGGCCAAAAAAACATGGAAACATGGTGAACTAATGGCAACATTAGGGCAAAATTATACAATGGACAGGAGAGTTTAATTCTTTGCACTTCACCAGTGTTTACATTTTATTTCTGCATTCTCTTTGTTTAAAATAGGAAACAAAATGAAAAACAATTGCATATTTAAGTGACAAGTGCATGTAAAGTAATCAATGATGTGCTTGGAGATGGTGAATGACAGAGTGGCACTTGAAGGACCAGTCAGTTTTTATTGTCCCAAGAAACATGCAAAATGTATGGTCATTCATGCAAATTCAGGCTGCAGTTTTGGGTCAGTGTGTACACATTGTATTGATTCATGTCTGTGTGGCGTTGATTTGTTTGGTGATGATTATGATCAAGAGAGCAGAGCTCTAACAAGATTTGGGGCTTAGAAGGAAACTAGATATGCACACTGCTGCTGGTTCAGAAAATACAGTGTGTTGTAAAGGTTAAGCCTCATCTAAGCCTGCCGGTACTGCTAGCATGTGCTTCACTTTGCAGATAATAATATTTTCACTGGACTTGAAGATGCCATTTTATGATATTCACTGCACTACTGCTTTGCAGATGAGAGTGAAACTTTTTGTAGATAAAATTATTCTTTTTTATTATTGAACTGTTTTGGTGTTTTGGTTTCTGGTTCAAAGAAAAATCTGTATTAAGACTTTTCCAAATGTGCAATACTGCCTTGTGAGTAACTCAGCAGTTCTACAGTTTGATGTCACAGTGTAAATAAATGATACAATGCAAATTAATTTTTTATAGTCTACATTTAATATCTGTGTTTTAAATTTATGCTAGTGAATAAGAATATTTTCAATGCTGATTAACTTTTCAGGAACAGATGTGTGAATTTAATGCACATGTAAATGCCTTGTATCATGTTCTATGCTATGACATTTCCAGCTCTGGACTGGCTAAAGGACTGAGTGCCTATTGCTCAAAACATTTGGATGCAAGAAGACGACAGCTGTGCAGACGGGCAAACATCAAAACATGAACCACAGATGTGTGCAATTAGTAAGATGGGAGAAAATTGAAGAGCAAAAGGCCATAAACTGCCAGCTTATTATGGATGGTGTTATGGAGCCAAAAAAGAAAAGGACCCAGCCTATGAAACTTGCATATTAACATTTATTTGGAAATTGAGTTACTGGTTTGTTTATTGATTTTCCTTATGTGCATGTTTTTTTTACATGTAATACTACATTTACCAAAATCCATATAAGCGTAAGAATATTATCTAAATTAGAAGGTGAAGTGAGGTGCTATTTAAAGACTTGGACATTTGTTTTGTGACTCATTCGGGTGAGGCTGTGCAAATTTTATGCATGCATACATTCATGTGTTCAAGGGGAGAGAAGGTGATTCCAGTTATTAGGGCATGAACAGCTTAAATCTGTCTTTATCTTTAAAAATCCAAGCTCCACATAAAAATGACATAAAATTATGCTCTGAGGGTTAATAAGGAGTTATTGGAGTTAATGCAGAAAATGACAAGGAAAGTGTGTGTGGCTGTTTATGTTTAAAATGTATAATAATTTAATGATAATAATAATAATAATAGTAGTAATAATAAAAATAATAATAATAATAATAATAGTACTAGCTATGCTATGCAGAAGACATTACACCATATACCCTAAAACAAAATGTAAGTCAGATTATTCAATTGATGTAATTTTATTTTTCCATTCAGTTTGCTTTGAGTTTTCATCTATTGTTGAGGACAATGTATGTTTGTAATGCATTCAGCTACTGCAAGTTCAGAAAGGGTGGAAGGATGATATTCCCAGGCTTTCTTCTTCTCATTAGCAATCAAACACTCTCCATCTCTGTGTCTTTCTCTGTCTCTTTCTCTCGCTTTCTCTATCGTGGCAATTCGATGTGTGAGGCAGGGTTCTCAGTTAAAGGCTAAATAAACAACTTGGCCTTTAGACAAAGAGTCTGCCACCCTGACGCATGGCAGTGAAACCCCCTCAATACATTTTCCCTGTTTCCCCTCTTTCAGGGCCCATAGTCCGGCACTCATCTAACAGAGAGAGAGAGGAGAAAGGGAGGGAGAGAAGGACGGAGCATAGTGACAGCCATTCAGAGTTTGTCAGCAATGCACAAAGGCGATGGCTTGATGCTGAGGGTAAATCAGTAGTTAATGGACTTCTTTCGCAGGACTGCAGAACATGACAGGGGGCGTGTGTGAGGTTGTCCATGTTTAGAATGTGTATGGACATAAAAATGCATGTATTGTATACATGTGCTTGCTTGGTATTAATATAAAATGTTTATTGCTACATTCAGATTACTCTAGGAGGGATGATTGTGAATGAAGCTTTTCCTTCGTCCTGTCTGAGATTCTGAAAATTTCCATCTCTACTTCCTGTGATGAATTGTTTGCACACCACCCTCTTCTCCTCCTCCCTATTCTTCACTCCTACATCTCGGCCTTATACCTGTTCAACAAAGGGGGAGTCTAGCCTTCTAGCTTAAAGCAGAAGCTGGAAAGCACTCACATTTTTTACAGTTCTCATCATCCAAGAGTCATAATTAATTTTTCAAACATAAAACATAACATTTTCAGTAAACTTTTAGCTGTTTTACAAGTTTACTGTTTCTTTTTCGAATCATATATAAAACATGCTCCTGTCATAGGTCCTGTTACAAGAAAAAGTACAAATTTATTTAAATGCAAAGAAAATTGTCATGAAATGTTCCACTTTGCTGGCTATCGGCTAGGTGCCATTTCATAGCCTCTGCTGAAAGGAGCTCTCCTGATTATACAGTACTGTGCAAAAGTTTTAGGCAGGTGTGGAAAAAATGCTGTAAACAAAGAATGCTTTCAGAAATATAAATAGTTATTGTTTATTTTTAGCAATTTACAAAATGCAAAGTGAGCGAACGAAAGAAAAATCTAAATCAAATCAATATTTGGTGTTACTACCTTTTGCCTTCAAACCAGCATCAATTCTTATGGCCCCCACAGAGCCCTGATCTCGTTCAAATGTATTTCTTCTTGTTTCAATTGTGTTTAATACCTGAATAAACATGCAAGTGTAAAAAGAGCTTCAAAAACTTCATTGTTTTTATGTACTCTTTGGAAAAGAAGTAAAAGCAAAGTACCTGTGCAACCAATAGTGTATATACAATATACATATAAGATAAAGTGTATGCATATATTCAGATATCCAGAATGAAAACTGAAATACTTCACAATAACCACAGCATTTGTGCTCCATTTATCTTTGACAAGCTGTCAGAGTTGCAAAGTGAGTGAATGGCTTTGCTTCATTAGCATGAGAACCCGTTTAGCTGAGGGAGGTATCCACACAGGGGCCTGCGCGCAATTTCAGTTGCTTTTGTTTTCTTTTGGAGAGACCAGTACTCCCTCTGGGCTCATCCCTTCATCCTGAGGAAGGATGGCATCAGTGTCAGTGCTTTCCTTTCTCTTCACTGGCAACCCCTGTTCTGCATGGAGTGAGAGAGTGAAGGGAAAAAAAAGAGAGGAGAGAGAAAGTGGCAACCCCAGGTACCAACCTCATTAGCAGATAAAAGCAACCTCTCCCTCTGACCTTTGACCCAAGGGTTGCCATGGAGTCTGCCAGCCATGACCAAGTAGGAGCAAGCTGGGATTCCACCCAGCAGGGAAAGGAGAGAAAATGAACTGGTGGGAAAATTTTCTCTCTCTCTCTCGCTCTCTCTCTCTCTCTCTCTAACACCAGACAGAAATGATTAGTTTTATCTGATTTGTTTTACTCTAATTTAACTTCAGTGACCTCTCTTCATAATTTAGACCACCAAAACATCTATGATTTTTGACTTGATTTTATACATCCAATTTTAGCAATTTTGTTTAAGCTTAAAAAGGTATTTCCTTTAAAATAATCAAAGAGAATTGAAAATGACTATTCTTGTCATTGTGAAACACAGCACAGCACACAGTGAGCTACAACTGAATTCAACCTCTGCTTTTTACCCATGAAGCAGGGGGCAGCTATTTAAGGTTGCTCAGGGAGTAGTGATGAGGACGATACTTTGCTTAAGGGTACCTCAGTGCAACTTACTGGTCTAGGATTGGAACCCACAATCTTCTGATCCTGGGGAAAACTCCCTAACCACTAGGCCACTGCTGCTTGGGTATGAGTGGTTGGATATGAAATGCTTAATTGATTCACATTTTCCCCCAGTGGTGGTAAAAAGAACTAAAGGTCACAAAACATTGTATATCTTACATATAAATATACCTGTGCCTATGCTTGTCTCTCACTGTTTTTGTCTTTTATGTTGAAGTTTATAAACCTTTTTTATGTAACTCCTAGTGCTTTTAAGGACAGCCTCATGAATTTATGTGCATATGTGAGCATTGGCATGTCTGTGTATCAATAAGTGTGTGTCTGCAAATATGTTATGTGTATCTGTGTGTGTATGTATATATGTGTGTGAGAAGGTTGGGGGGGGGGTATCTTGGTCATGCTGCCTGAGTTTTATAAGCTGTGGCTAACCCCACTCCCCACAGCTGACTGAATATTAAACAAACACAGCCAAGTGGCTGAATTTAGTTGGGTAAGTACTCAGGCAGGAGGAGCGCACCCATACTCTTATACAGACACACAAACACACACACACACACACACACACACACACATACTTTCACACAGAGCCCTGGGGCCCCTCTGCAGCCTGTCTTATTCTTGGCAGCTGCAGAGGAGGGAGGAATGGATTGGGGGAGTGAAAGTGTGGAGGGGAGAGAGAGAGAGAGAGAGAGAGAGAGAGAGAGTGTGTGTAAAGGATTCTAAATGAAAGTAAGAAAGTGACAAATGACATCTAAAAGCAGTGGGTAGCAGTGAGGTGGTGGAGAACAACATGATTCTATAAAATATTATTATAGTGCAGTTCTATAACAATCAAAGAAAGGGTGAGGAGTTAAAGAGAAAACCAATGAAAGTAGCAACATTACTCATTTGTTCTTGTGGTTAGCAGTGAGTGTTTAGGGGCTAGCTGCTGTCAGTCAGATGCCCAGTTTCTGGGTTAATAAGAGCTTTTGCATTTGTTTGTGTGAAAGAGATTTGTGAGTGAACATGACTCACTGTGTCAGCTTGCCTTTGTGGGGGCCTTCATAAGTTTTCTAGAATGCAATCCCCAGGCCAGGCTGAACAGCAGGGATCACAATGACTGGAGGGAAAAGGGGGCAAAGTTCAAACACCACTTGCCAGAAAAGACCAAGTAGAATCTTGTCCACTCATGGACTTGAACCTCCACATTTCCCCTCATCCTCCCCCACCCATGTGCATGGAGAACTCTTGGATAGAACTTGCAGGAGGCAGGCCATAACACAATCACATAATTGATTTATAATTTGGTCAAAAACAGCTGTTCCTTGAATTTGTTTAACAATTTCACTGATAATCCTTACTGATAGAAGTTCTCCAATGTTGCTGTCCCTGATTTGTAGCAGTTGCATGATAACATCATCATCAAACCCGTTCGCTTGCCCTGTGTTTGATAGAAAATGACTTGATAAATTTATACATGGATTTAGTGGAGCATTACATAAACATTGTACCACAGGCTGGAAGAGTGAAGTATGCTTAATGCCGAGCTCAACAGATCAAGCTTTTGCGTTCACACAAATAGGTCCTTTTAATAATGTGTAGCAAAGTTCAGAATGGTAGTTCATGCACAAAAAAGGGTTTAGTTTCATTAAAAACATTACAAATTCACTCATCAAACTAGACACCTTTGGCAAATGTTACACCAATATATTAAAACACCAACATTTAAAATGTGTAGGTTGTTCATATTTGTAAAAAAAAAGTGAAAGATGACTTGATTAACAATAAGTCATTTTATTAACAATATTATTAACAATAATCTAGTATTAACAATAATCTATGCCTAAGGGTTCTCTATTAGCCAGGGCCCCTGTACATAGTTCTCTCTTGGTGATGACTTGAAAGTGTTAATTTCTTTTCTTCTCTTTTCTCATGTTTTTTTTTTTAAATTGTGTTTCACATGTAGGAAAGTCCCATCTTTTCACTTTGCCTTTATCCTGACCGTCTGTGGGTTGAGTTCATCCTGAGCACAAGGAAAACTCATCTGATATCAAATCCCTGTTTGATTTGTGGGCTGTCAGAGTCTGGACTCTGTCTTCTCTTGGCCTCTTCCTTCACTCTCTCTCTCTCTCTCTCACACACTCAGTCTTATTGTTTGTACCTTTGAAAGTGTCTTGAAGACAGTGTAAGCGAAAGGATAATTGTACCCAGTGGCAACTGTCAAATGATCAGGTTGTGGTGCTAGCTATGATCTTCAAGAACAATTTTGTCCACCACATCCTATATTTGATTGATCAGATAAAAATCTGGGGAATTTGGAAGACATGTCAACACCTTGATATTTTTGTCCTTTTCCTCAGGCCATTCGTGAACATTTACCGTTTCCTTGTGGGACTCCATAAATCACTTTTGTGTGCATCAATACATTGCTGTTTACATTTAAAAACTAATACCAGTGGGAATAATTTGAACCAGGAGTGAGGCAATCCTGTGATATTCAGTCTGTTTAGTGTGTGATCTAGGTCTTATAAGATGCACTAAGATTAAGAAAGCAATGCTGACTATGTACTACAGTTAAACCTGAACTGAAATTTGAAATAATATGATTTCTTTGCATCAATAAACCTAAATCTCTTCTTTACTCATCGGCCGAATTTACACAAGGGTGTAAAATAAAGAATTTAACCTATAGCAAAATAGTACAAGATAGATAGCTACATAGCTAGCTAGGTAGATAGATACTGTATTGATCCTGGAGAATTGATCCTGGAAATTTAAAGGTAAGATTATTTATAATGTAAGTGTTTAAGACCCCAAAGCTGAGAGGTTACTTTGTTTTTATCTGGATGCTATAATATTTAATATTTTGTTCTAGAGTCCACCAGAATCTAACCTGACCGATGTTCCTCAGTAAATATCTATGTACTGCCAAATGCATCTCACTGTGTGTGGAGGCCTGATTCTGCATCATCAGTATGTCAAGGATCCATTTATGATGCAGTTGCATGTTTTCCCTGTAATCTGTCCAAGAATGTAATATTGGACACTACCTATCTCGTATGAAAAGAGAGCGAACCAGACAGTAGTTTAGCTAACTGTTTGTAAAAGCATGTGTGTTTTTGTGATAATTGCATCTTTTTATCTGCCACCCCTTCTCACTCTATTCTCACAGAAGATCATGCAGTAGGGGCAGCGGTGGCCTCGTGGTTAGGGACTTGGCCACAGGACTGGAAGATTGTGGGTTCAAACCCCTTACCATTAGGTTGCCCTGAGATACCCTTGAGCAAGCTATCGTTCCCATCACTGCTCCCTGGGTGCTTTTGTAACTGCCTCCTGCTGCACAGTGTTTGTGTGCATGGGTTAAATGCAGTGGTCAAATTTTGTTGTGGTTCACTGTGTGCTGTGCTGTGACCTTGTAATGACAAGAATAGTCACTTTCACTTTTAATCTTGAAAGAGAGAAATAGAAACTGTGAGCATGAGACTCAAGCTAAGAACATTCAGAGGTACAGGCTGATGAAAAACTGCAAAAGATGAGTCAGCTAGGAGAGAAAATTTGGAAAAAAGAGGGAGTAAAGAAGTATGTGGGGAAAGCTACTTCTATCTCTCCTTTACTCTCTGTTTTTGTCTCTCTCTCTTACTGAGAGGTCTATCATCCCCTCCCTCTTCTTGTGTGGTCTGGATCTCCAAGTCATTCTCAAACTATCAAAATTAATCTAGACAGATTTGGTCAGACAAGGCCATCCCAAAAGCATGTTCACCCTCACCTGGCCCTTCAATTCATATGCACACTCACAAACATAGAGACACACACACACAAACACTCACACACCAGTCCTCTAGGACACACCTGTACTTTTGCCCCCCTGCTGCTCTTCACCATGCTGCTCTACATCATGCTGCTTCCTTGCTCTCTATACTATGCTTGCATCAAAGAGCTTTCTTCTTCACTTCCATGGAGGCAGATTAGGCAGCCTCTCGCTTCTCCGCCTGGAATGTGTGTCCTGGCAAAAATCACAGCAAATTGCAGCAATCAGCAATTATTGTAATTCAACCATTTACCTGACTGTACACATTCATCTCTCTCTTTCTCTGTGACTAATCAGTGCACTGCTTTACTATTGTATCATTTTGAAAACATAACTGTTCCCTCTCTTTTCCACAAATGGGGTTTTGTAAATTTTTATGAAATAATGCATTAATATTTAAGAATAATGCATTTGAAATGTCATGGCCAATAATATATTCCTCACTTTGTGAAATGCTTTTTTACAACAGCCAGGTGTTTCTGTTAGTGTTTGCACAGAAACTGTGCAAAGATACAAAAATATAATTTGCCATTTACTTTAGGTCAGGGTTTTCTGATGGTGTTTATGTGCGCATGTATTTATGCCAGACATACATTATTGATAAATGTCAGACCTCATGTCTTAACACTGAATTTAAACAAGTGTCTATGTTTGTGTGTGTGGAAGGATGGAAGATGTAACTGCTAACCAGGTCACCAGTTTCCTTACAACCATTATTGTAATTGCAGTTGGCATTGTTAATTGTTTTTCAGCAGGGCTAATGAGGAGGTGGAGAGCTGGCTTGTGTAATTAGTTTTAGGGGAGGGATGGAGTGAGGGAGGGAGTGAAATGTGGAGGAGGAGGAGGAGGAGGAGAAGGCAGGGAGGCATGATTGAATTGTCAGACCAGGTTATGATTAGGAGGTCATGCACGCAAGCGTGTGAGAAACAAATTTCATGCCTGTTGATTCTGTGATTTGGACTGGAATGCAGCATAAGCCTGTAACCCTTTCCTATTAAGAGATCCATACTCTGCAAACTCTGCTGCTTCTCTACTTTTTTAGGCTGAAAGAGGTGTGAAACAGACAGAAAAACATAAGTGAATAAATAATTTTGGCAGTGGTTTGTGTTAAATGCATTCAGGATACAAAGCCTGAGCGGTATAGGCTGTGTTGCTGTTTGGTAAATGTTTTTAAAAGTTCAGTCTGAAATGAAACTATCACAAGTTGCCCCAAATACTCTGTATGCAAGTCCTTGCTCAGGCCTTTACTTTTGTAATGACATAGGTGTAGGCCAACTACTGAATCAAATAATATTTACCTTTCTTTGTTTTGCAATAAGGGGCAGCGGTGGCCTAGTGGTTAGGGCATTTGCCGGAGGATCGGGGGTTCAAACCCCTTCCCAATGGGTTGCCCTGAGGTACCCTTGAGCAAGGTGCTGTCCCCGTCCCACTCCTCCCTGCGATGGGCTGGCGACTTGTCCAAGGTGCGTCCTTCGCCCTGTGTGCGCTGGGTTGGACTCCAGCACTCCCCCGCGACCCTGTTTGGGACAAGCGGCAGAAAATTGATGTTTTGAGATATATTTTAGAGAAATAAACGTTTCAAAGGCAGATGTAGAAGCAACACCAATTATAATTGCACGTCACCCTGCCCACCAACTGCATTTTCATGAGGTGCAGAGTTCAACATGGACAATGAAACATGTGTAACATGTGATGCATGAAGCTGTCAAGCTGAGGAAAAAACATACAATTAAAGTTCAATGATGAAGAGATAACAGTGTTAATAAATGTTCATCCCAACCAGTTCTTTTTACAGGTTTGTAATTTGTTCCAAGAGGTCAAGAGTGTTTAATGGTAATCAACCAAAATTTTTTAACTGAGGATGATTGTGCGTGCGTGTGTGTGTGTATGTGTGTGCACGCACAAGTGTGTGTGTTTGAGATCTTTGTCAGTTGCATGACAACCCTGCAGCAAGGACTTTGCATGCATTGTGAACTAACCCTGACTTTAATAAGTGGTATTCTGGGGAAAAAAATTAAGCACTTTTTGAGTGTCATAATGTGAGGCTTCTGATTCTGTTTATGGGCAATTCCATTAATTCAGAAAGCTTCACAACATGTCTTTTGAGACTCTCCTACAAATAAATACGTTCCATGTATGTTATCATAGTAGGTTCAGTCATGTGTGTCTTTCCAGGCCTGCTCTTCGTAAAATGCAACTGAATGTGTGAACGTGGATGTGAAGTGTCTGGACAGTATTTGAAAGAAGATGTTTAAGCATTTGGGAAGAGTATGGTAGTATTTACACTGGCACAGTGTAGGCATGTCTGTGACACACTTTTAGCCAACAACCACACTCCAACCTTCGTTCTTTCCTGTGCAATCAGTCTTTATCCTATCCAGAGTTGTCCCTTCAGTCTCACTCTGCTGACTTCCATGGTCTGGCCTTGGTCAGCTCTTTTCACATTTTATAACTAGAACAACAAAAAAAACAGGGACCCCTATTTGAAATGTTGAATAACTATGGCCTGCCTTGGTTAATGTGCAAACAGTTAAAAAAAGGAAAAATTAACATTGGTTCTGCAGATTCCCAGCATAATCTGCTTGCAACATCAATAGCACAAACCTTTAAATTCAAATACATTTACATTATCTACTGCAATCTACAGGCTACTGTAAATCTGCTATAAATGTAGCAGATGAACAATGTGATGAAAGTCAAAATATTCCCTCTAGATAAAATAATGAAACCTATTTCATTGTGTTCAAAATATATTTTATGTAATTAGTCCAACACAATCTTTCTGTATAAAGATGACAAAAATAAGGTTTACTGGGGCAGAGGTGTGAATCCCAGACCAGTAGGTTGCCCTGAGGTACTCGAGCAAGGTACCATCCCTGTCACTGCTTCCAGGATGCTTTCAATAGCTGTAAAATTAGGCGAAATTTCATTGTGGTTCACTGTGTGCTGTGCCGTGCACTCGCAATGACATGACTTTTCACTTTCATTGTTTTGTCGAAAAAACAAAAAAAACCCCTATTTTGTTCTGTTATTTATTGTGTTGTGTTTATTGAAACTGAAACAATAAGTCAGTCATATTACAATATGTTATATTCAACAGGTTGTTTTTATTATAGTTGCAGTTTTAACAGTCTTTGAATAATATTAATATGGCAATAGGTTCAGTTAGTTTTTCTCAATAAATAGAAATGTCATTCAAAGGGCAGCTTTTTACTGTTTTACTGTGAATACATTTCAGATCCTGTACTTTTTACTTTTCATTACTTTTGCCTTTACTAGAATTGTTTTAGCATTTACACCTCTACTTAAATAAAGAATATTTGTACTTTTTGACACTGGGTTATAAAACAAAAAAAAAACCCTGGATTTACTACTTTCTGAAACATTATTTTGCATTGGTGAACATTGTGATAAGATTTACTCTTTCATTCTTTACCATTCTTTCATTCTCTTTTTCACATACACACACACTATTTGCATCTTTTCATGCTGCCTTGTGTTTTTACTGGTCCTGCTGTCTCACTGGGCTGAGGTAGTGTGTATGGTGTAATGGGAGAGACTCACACTGGGCTGCTGTGTCGGTCTGGGACATCACATCATGGAACTCCTGCATTCCACTCCCTCTTAACACACTGTCAATCTTTTGTGTCTGTGAAGTGTCAATTGCGCAGTCCTCTGGGCGTGTCAGCTACAAGTCAAACAAAGCTGCGTGCCAAGGGAACTAAAAACATTACCCTTAATCTTGCTCTTTAACACCACAGACCACAGAGCTGTGTCTGAGGATGCAGGTGTGTTTACTTGTAAAGCATGTGTGTGTTGTCTGTCTTGCAAAGTTAATCTGAAAAAATTATGAATAGGTGGATTATTTAGAAATATTTAGGTAGATTTTCTATATATCTATATATAGATAGAGTTTTATCTATATATAGATATATAGATAAAACACTACTGCTTCATCATATTGCCAGTTACATGGGCTGCTTTGTTCTGCATCACGGCAAGAACAAAGCAGCGTCGGATGAATGCACTACATGTTCTGTCTGCTGTTTGTTGTCTGTTTGTCTTATGCCCCGTCTCATGTTGTGTCGCTATGTACTGTGTATATGGTTGAAATGACAATAAAATCCTTGACTTGACTTGACTAATAGTGATGAATAAATGAAAACCGAATGAAAACCGAATTACTCTAATTACTTGTTCTATTTATAACACTAGAAATCCAGAATGCCGTTTATAGCATTCATATCTGTGTACAATTGTTTAGAACTCAGAATTCAGTAGGATGTTTATAACCTTCTGTAAAGTAGCTGAAAGCAGCATTCAGCTACAGGTATAAGTCATACTTTACCCTAAGACACATTGATAAGTTTGCAGCCCCTTAATGAAGACTGGGATGTGGTTTCAGTGGACTCAAAGACGTTTTGGGGGTTTATTAATGGAAAAGAGGACTTTATGGAGGACATTTGGAGGAGTTCTAGTGTTAGCAATTTCAATCTTCATTTGTAAAGAAAGGAAGCTTGGGTTATACACCAGAGGTGTCTTCACTGATCAGCTACATCCTAAATAAGTGGAGCAGCCTTTTTCATTTAATCATTCTTTTATACTTCTATTAAAGTTAAGGATGTTTTTCTGTAAAATTACTGTTTCAGAAATATACTTTTTTGTAAGAAGGTTTTGTATGGGCTGAATATGCGAAAGGGTGTGTGCAATTGTTAATATATTACCCCTGGGTGTGTGTAGATGTGTGTGAATGTGTAGTGTTCTCTGTTCCTGACCCACCTGCTGTGTGTGATAATGAGAGGGGGCACTGGAGGTAGACAGGGGGTATCCAAGAACTGGGCAGACCGAACGGTCAGAATGGAACCCCTGATGCTTACCCAGATGAGAGGGGCAAACCCAGGGAACAGGCAACCACTGCGCTTCATTCTCTTGGTCAGTCATCCTGATGGGAGGGATTAATATGTATGTGTGTGTATAGTGCACAGCGCAGCATTTAAGTTCAACCTTGTTAAGAGAAAAGAAAAGGAAGCATGATAAGACAAGTGAGTAGCTAGTGCTTTGGACTGGAAACAAACTGCAGAACTATTTTGTGAAAAGACTAACAAATACATGGGTTCAGTGGGGTCAAGTGGGGCAGCAAAAGTCTATAGGGATATCAAAGGAGCTCTGATTATACATTGTGTAATAAAAGTAAGTTATAGTAAGGGTGTAAGGGTGTTGAAGGGAGAAACGGAAGTATTATATGGTTTCAAAATTATTAATAATGCACATGTGTTGATGTAATAGTTATGTTACTGGAAAAGCTTGGCTAATGTCTCATTCCTTTAGCTTTTCTGTACACTCCCAAAGACTAAGAAATTATCACTGCAAAATACCCACGTGTTATTTGAAGGAATTTTAAAAAATACTCACACAGTCCTTTTGTGAATATATTAATTGCACATATAGTATAGTTCAAAAGTCTTGAGCCACCACTTTTTTCTCCATATACTGCTTCCAAAGAATCAGATTAGTGATAGGTGTACTGGGTGATGCTGAATGGTGAGTGGTTAGTATCTCGTTATCTAGAACCCTATAGCTTTAGGCACTTTGCATCCTGTCCCAGTAAAACATTTCTTACCGTTTCTTTAATTTTAACTACTCAGTATGCCCAAGATAAGACAGTTTGACAGGCACCAACAAGGTGATTCTTCAGCAAACTATTACAAAATAGCCTTAATAAAGGAATAACATAGGATCACATAAATGAAGGAAAAAATATTTTTTACTTGTCAAATTTGAGGGGCAACATGAGGGGCAACTCTTGCTATTGATAAAATTTCAATTTTGATTATGATTTTGACATCCAGCAATTACATGATTTGTGGGAAAAATGCCAAAAGCTGAGAATGACCACTGGAGGCAATCCCAGAAGCTCTACCCATGGCTCTCCAATCTGACAAAGAAATATCTGTTTATTCAAACCACAAGTTCCTTCAGCACAGGTGGATATATTGTCACCTTCATGTGCTTGTTTCTGAAAACAGATCAGATTAACAGGTTGGCATCTCTGGCATTTATTGTAATGAGAATCTAATATTTTGGATTTAAGTGTGCAATTTGAATGTACTCAGAATATGATGCTGAATACATTTTTCTTGTGATCCCACTTTCTCTTATTTTCATGTTTACACTCTCTCTCTCTCTCTCTCTCTCTCTCTCTCTCTCTCTCTCTCTCTCTCTTGTCAGTCTTCTGGACAGGGCTGCCGTGGTTCCTGATGGTCCCAAACAGGATTAGAGGATCCTGTGGCTTTAGTCCTTTCTGTCTGGATTTGCCAGTGTTGCCAGGGTGATAGCACCACTGCAGTGCTTTAATTACCCTGCCACCAGGGGGCCATAAAGAGCCCTGCGGGAAAAACGCAAAGGCCAGGGGCCAGGGTAAAGCCCCTCTGTCTGTACATGAGAATAATCCTTTTGCTTTGTCTTCTTTGGTCAAACTGGTCCAAACGCCATGCACAGTCAGAGCCAGAAATAGAGTGAAAGGCTGCCTTCATACTGTGGGTAATTGCCTGTCTTGGTGGATTGTGTATTTGTGAGGGGGGGGTTTTGGTCTTGTTTATGTCAACCTATTATTGTTAGTATTCCTAGATTAATGCTCTCAGTCTGAGCTTCTTGATAAATATTACAATGAAAGAATAAATAAAAATGAAAGGAATGTAGAAAGTCTGCTTCGAGTTATGTAAAGGTCAAAAGTATGTGCTTTGAGATTTCTGGTAAGCATAGTATGTGCTTATCATGCTGATAGAATCTGCTTAGATACATTTATTTTTAATTCAATAGCAGTCCTTAATTGTTACATTTAAAATCAATTATTGAATCCCAATATGACCATGACAAAAGGGAATACTTCTTTTTTTAGCTCTTTAGGATTAAAGATTTAGTACTGCTTAAAAAAAGTAGCAGTTAAAAACAAAACTTCTCCATCATGTCTTTTTTAGTACATGAGCAAACATCCCCTTGCACTGATAAACATCAGTGAGGATTACGCTAGTCACTTAAAATCTCATAAGCCCATTTACCCAAAAATTTGATCTATTTAGGCATTTCACCTGTACATTTTTTTGTGATTTTTCTGGCCAGTTATAATATCCTAATGTTTCATCATGTTTGGTGAACCAGTCACACACAGGCGCTTTACAGTCATGATTGTGAATTGCAAAGTTTGTGAATGTGCATGCAAGAACTGCAACAATATTAGTTAGAATAGAATAGAATAGAATAGAATAATCCTTTATTATCCCATGAATGGGAAAATTGGGTGTTACAGGGCTCTTTGACAAGAAAGAACAGAAAGAAAGAGAGAATATATAAAAAACTAATATAAAAAACATAATATATAATATCTAAAAAAATATAAAGATATTCATATACAGATATATATATATATGTATATGTATATATGTATACATATGTATATATTAGTTGTCATCCTAGCTAACAGGGAGAAGTCCCAGAAAACTGGCCAACATTATAACAAAGGGTCTCCAAGTGTTAGGATCTAACATTCATTAATGGAATATACCAATAACATTGCATGGTTTTAATTATTAGCAGAAATATTTTTATAAAATATTTAGTGTTTCATGGTATCTGAGTATTCTTTAAACTCCTTGTGGGGGGGGGGGGGGGGGCATTCTAGGACCATTAAAAAAAGGGTTTCTTCTGTGAATATCCAATTTGATTAATATAATAAACTCACAACCAAAACTGTAGAACAGTTTTTTTTGGGGTGGTTTTTTTTATGATGAATTGTGTTCAGTGCATGGGGTCAGGGAGGATTTGATTCAGGGAAGATTCCTCTGCAGCTGTTTACACCCAAGAGAGCCATTTGTTATAATGGCTTTGTTCTATTAACAAGAAGAGGAAGGAGTTCTTGTAATGCAGTGCAATCTGAACTGAATACACAAGCTGGCATTATGCTGAAAATGTCTTGTATGCCACCTGTTTTTATGCAAGTGTATGCGTGTGGTGAAAGTTGTTGTGAGGCAGCAGGATGTGCACTAATCCCTGTTTGTTTAGGCATTGTGTGAAAGACAAGAGCAGGATGGTTTGAATTTGAAAGAAAGTAAGGGAAAGATTTAATGCAGCTTACACTGGCTTAAAAAGACTAATCTATCACTGCTTAATAGTCCTTTTTCAAAATGTTCAGAGTGTGGGAAAAGTGATTACAGCATCAGGGATACTGTGACAGCATGGAATTGCTTATAGAGCAAAGCATTTTGCAGATTTGGCTTTAAAGAAAGCCTACACTTCATAAATAAGACCATTCTTGGAGCCAAAGAGCCTCTTTCTTCTTCTTGCAGACATAGTATGAATGTAATCTTATTACAGCTTACAGCTTCATTGTTTTGCGTTTCATGGATATGAAGTGGAGCCTAGAGGCAGGGCAGGGGTTTACCATGGAGAGTGTGTGTCTATGTGTGTGTAGGGGGATGGGGGGTACAGCAGGGTGAGAGAGAGAGAGAGAGAGAGAGAGAGAGAGAGAGAAAGAGAGAGAAAGAGAGAGAGACCCAACAGAGAAGAGAAAATAAGAGTGTATAAGATGGAGTGAGTGAGAGAGAGAAAGTAAGAGAGAGCAAGCTAGAGAATGGGGAAGCGAGAGAGAGGGAGAGCAGTAGAGTCTGCTGAGAAGATTTTGAAGGGATGCAGAGGGGAGGGCCCCAGCCTTTACAAAGGTGGATGTGTGTGCGCCTAGGACAGGGCTGAGCTGTGGAAAATTCCCCTTGTGGTGGCTGTGCCAGCTTGCTGGGGCAAGGGAGATGGAATCAACCTGCTCTCATGGTGGGAGAGCCATGAAGAATGCCACTGTGTACCAAGTCAAACACAACCACACCAAAACATCCTTTCCTCAGGGGAAAGTGGCACAACTACAGAGAAAACTGTGTTTGTGAGGATACACTTACTGTACATGCAACATAGCCTGTTCATAAGAAAAATTCATAATAGGTATTATAGGGCAGGACACTTCTAAGGATTTCCTATGAGTCTGTAAAGAAAATTATAACAAACAAAGCTGTTTCTTTCCATTTGAGCTGCTTTGTGCCGATTTCTGAGAGCTTGCTGTTGATTTTTTCTTGACACTATAAAGCTTTTCACCTGGGTTCTCCTGCTACAGTACAGCTGTAGATGGAAATAAGAGACTAGTCCATGTGTGTGCTTAATGTTTACGATACCAATTTGTTCCAAACACGAACTGGGCGACTAATACAAGACAGCATTGTGAAATGTGTAATAGCCAACCTATTCATTGGTGTGGTGTGTTCATATTCTGGAGATGTTTGTTGCAAAGAATGTGTATGAATGCATGTAGAAGTGTGCATTGTGTATTAATCTTTGTGTTTAAAAAAAAAAAAAAGATATATATATATATATATATATATATATATATATATCTTAGTGGGTTTTACAGTTTGCTGGAAAAATAACTAAAATAACTTCATAGGAAAAGCAAAAACCTTTCTTAACTTCCAGTATGTTATTGTAACAAAATGTGTTTCATTTTGAAAAATATATCATCATGAAATTAAATATTTTCCACTTTTTTAGTATCAGGTATTAGATAACATAAAAGACTTTCCTCTGACACACCTTCCGACCTACTTTAATTACAGTGGAGTTTAAATATTTTTTGGAGGGTTGACCCCAAAATATTTCCATCTTTTACAAGATCCCTGGATAGGTTTTGCATCTCCAACAAGCCTCTACAGTGAACTGCAACAAAATGCAACCTCTGTATTTAACCCATACACTGAATGTGCAGCAGTTTGCAGGCATATCCAGCATTTGGGGGAGCAGTGCTGGGGATGATACCTTGCTCAAAGGAATCTCAGAACAACCTACTGGTATGGGACTTGAACCCATGACCTTCTGATTACAGGGCCTAGGCCCTAACTACTTGGCCACTGCTGCCGTTCTCTTGTTTACACCTGTCTAGGAAAGTCTGGGCAACGAGCAACATCTGGTGAGTCTGTGTGTTGTGAAGGTGGTATCTGTACCATCTTTACCTCACCTGGATGTGTGTGGAAACTGAAATGTGCTCTCTTTAGGTATTTAGTGTTATTCCTTAACAGCCTACCCAGGCATCAATAACGGTAACTGAGCTATACCTGTTCTCCAGGTGTCCTTCATCCAGGTGTGACGATAACCTCAGGTAATTCCTGACCCAGATGACCTCTCACTCTCTTGCTCACTCACTCTCTCTAAGTTCATTCTAAGAGACAAATTGGAGCAGAAGAGAGGGGGTGGAAGTCTCAACAGATTGCAGAACTTAACCATAATGTTATTAACCACAGGCTACCAGAGGCTTTCTGTCTGTGCCTCTGTGGTTTTACATCCACAGAGGTTTATTTTGTGTTTGCATGTGTGTGTGTGTGTGTGTGTGTGTGTACAGTGTGCATGCATTCCACAGGATCATGGATGTGAGCAGTAAGCTTGGCCTTGTCATGCGAAGTGGGGGATGTCTGTATTGAGAGATGAGAGAGGAAATTGACCTGCTCTGTTGAGTCTGGATGGATCCTTCTGGCCCATGGACGTTCCATCTGGTCTCATTTACTACAACCCCCTTGTCTTAGACAAACCATATTATCAATAGCTTTTGCCATAGTAACTTTTTCTTTTTTCTACCACGGAACACTGCACATGTTGGTAGTTTATAGTTACAATTTGCATAAAATCCTTTAAATCAGCTAAAATATAAATGTGATCAAATTTGGTGGGACCTCTTAATATAATTCTAACTCCAAAATAAATGCTTTACTTAAATTTTCTCACTTAAATCATTTGTAGCACGCAATGTGTTGGATTTCCTTGTATCACCCCATAAAGATAAAAAGTAATCAAAATAATAATTATATTAATCAAATATATGTTATGGATTCAGTTTCAGCTTTATCTTTTTCACTGTGTTCACTGTAATGCTATTAATAACATTTAAAGGTAATGTTAATGTACCGAAACATTCGGAACATTTGGAATCCACGGTATTGCAAATGTGAAAGTTTCAAATACAGCCAGCTCAGTGGGCAGTAGTGTCTAGGATGAATGAAAGAGGGAGCTAAAAACAGAGAAGGTGTCAGTGGGAGATAAATACAGAAGACTGTAACAAAGAGAGGAAGCTAAGATTTGTAATCGAGAAAAGAGCAAGAAAGAAAGAGAGAAAGGTCATTTTGCACTTGCCCTCTCCAGCCTCCCTCCCTCTTTGGCATTCCTGAGGCACCTGCACTCACTTAATATTTTGGCAGGGCTAAAGAAAGCCTCCTCTGCTCCACTCCACGCCATGCAGTCCAGTGCCTGTCATGTTTGTTCACTGAAGGAAACAAGTTTGGTTTTAATTAGAATCCCTGCCAAGAGCTGAGGTAATTGCCGCTCAGTGTGACGTTCTTTTTTACTTTTTCTTTCTTTCTCTTTTTTCTCTCCCCTCCTCTCTTTAGTGAGGCCTTAGAGCAGAGGAGGTTGGAGGGAAGGGCCCAATGTATGCACATGCCAGACAAGAGAGCCAGAGTTTGGGCAGTTTCTGAAAACAACATGGACAGTGTGTGTAGTGCTCAGACAGTGGACAGGAAATAACAGGGCACGCACAGGAAAAGCTGCAGTGCCAGATACATGACTAGATTTTGAAGTCACTGTCTGGTAGAAGTGACCTGAATGAATGTAAGCTGTGGCACTGAAAACAAGGAATACATTCCCACATGAAAAAGATATATCCGCTTTGACGTGGGCAGAGCAGCCTGAAAATATAGCCAAGTAACAGTAGGGGAGAGCTAGACAGAACCTTAACCATTTTTATTTTGTTGTTTTAATAATAATGTAATTATATCATTATTTACTACCTTTTTCCCACTAGCAACCCAAAAATCTCTTTTACAAATAACAAATAAAAACTGTGATTGTTGTTTACAGCACCTACTGTTGAATGAATTATGAATTCAGCTGAAATAGGCCTGACAATGTTAAGCCATATATATATATATATATGTCACACGTAGGTTGAAACACAGTCTTGTTTGGAACAACCTACCAGCCGAATTCCTTCAAAAACTTTGCGCAAGTGTACCTAGAAGAATTGATGCTGTTTTGAAGGCAAAGGGTGGTCACACCAAATTGATTTGATTTAGATTTCTCTTTTGTTCATTCACTGCATTTTGTTGATTGATGAAAATAAGTGATTAACACTTCCATTTCTGAAAGCATTCTTTGTTTACAGCATTTTTTCACACCTTCCTAAAACTTTTGCACAGTACTGTATATATTTACATTTTATTGTTTGCTGTTCTGTTTTTTAAAGCCATGTTATGTTATACATGAATCAATAAATGTCCAAAGTACTGTGGCTTTGAATAGCACAACTGTAAGTGAATATTATGTCACTTTTCCCATGAATTCACTTATTATAAGTATAAGTAAACAGTTTATCATTTGAAAAAATTAAAAGGAAAACACCATCAAAACATGGAAGAATACAGTATACAGTTAGGTCCAAAAATATTTGGACAATGACACAAGTTTGGTTTTTGTGCCTGTTTACTGAAACATATTCCAATTATAGTTACATAATGGACATAGACATAATGTGTAGACTCTCAGCTTTCATTTGAGGGTCTCCACATTCAAACTGGATGAAAGGTTTAGGAGTTCCAGCTCCTTGACATGTGCCGCCCTCTTTATAAAGGGACCAAAAGTAATTGGACAATTGACTCAAAGGCTATTTCAGGGGGAAGGTGTGGGCAATTCCTTCAATTAAGCAGATAAAAGGCCTGGAGTTAATTTGAAGTGTGGTGCTTGCATGTGGAAGATTTTGCTGTGAACAGACAACATGCGGTCAAAGGAGCTCCCCTTGCAGGTGAAACAAGCCATCCTTAAGCTGCGAAAACAGAAAAAACCCATCCAAGAAATTGCTACAATATTAGGAGCGGCAAAATCTACAGTTTGGTACATTCTGAGAAAAAAAGAAAGCACTGGTGAACTCAGCAGTGCAAAAAGACCTGGACGTCCAAGACAGAAGACAGAAGACAGAAGTCATGGATGATCATTTCCAAGGTGAAGTGAAACCTCTTCACAACAGCCAACCTAATGAACAACACTCTCCAGGTAGGCGTATCAATATTCAAATATTTCATTAAGCAAAGACTGCATGAAAGTAAATACAGAGGGTGCACTGCAAGGTTAGATTGGACTTTGCTAAAAAACATCTAAAAAAGCCAGCACAGTTCTGGAAAAACATTCTCTGGACAGATGAAACCAAGATCAACCTCTACCAGAATGAAGGCAAGAAAAAAGTACGGAGAAGGTGTGGAACAGCTTATGATCCAAAGCAAAGCAAATCATCTGTAAAACACGATGGAGGCAGTGTGATGACTTGGGCATGCATGGCTGCCAGTGGTACTGGGGCACTAGTGTTTATCGATGATGTGACACAGGACAGAAGCAGCCGAATGAATTCTGAGGTGTTCAAAGACATACTGTCTGCTCAAATCCAGCTAAATGCAGTCAAACTGATTGGGCGACAATTCATAATATAGATGGACAATGACCTAAAACATACAGCCAAAGCAACCCAGGAGTTTATTAAAGCAAAGCAGTGGAATATTCTTGAATGGCCAACTCAGTCACCTGATCTGACCCCAATTGAGCAGCATTTCACTTGCTGAAGACTAAACTTCAGACAGAAAGGCTCACAAACAAACAGCAACCGAAAGTCGCTGCAGTAAAGGCCTGGCAGAGCATTAAAAAAGAGGAAACCCAGCATCTGGTGAAGTCCATGAGTTCAAGACTTCAGGCTGTCATTGCCTGGGTTTTCAACCAAGTATTAGAAATGAACATTTTATTTTCAGTTATTTAATTTGTCCAATAACTTTTGAGCCCCTGAAAGGAAGGGACTTTGGGACTCTGAGTTGTTTCATTTAAAATTCATTGTGGTAATGTAGAGAACCAAAATTAATAAAACATTGTCTCTGTCCAAATATTTATGGACCTAACTGTATATCTCCTCGCTCATGGTTTCTCTTAACTACCTTTATCCAAGAGTGAATGTTGTACCAAAGGAAGAGCCAGCGGTAGCAGTGGCCTAGTGGTTAGGGAGCTGGCCTCAGGATCAGCTGGTGATGGGTTCGAATTCCAGACCAGTAGGTTGCCCTTAGGTACCCTTGAGCAAAGTACCATCACTGCTCCCTTGGCACTTTCAACACTTTCAACCCCCTCCTGCATGTTTGTGAGTGTATGGGTAAAATGCAGAGGTGTAATTTTGTTGTGGTTGTTGTTTTATGACTCCCTCCCTCTCTTTCTAATCATCCCTTTTTCTCTCTGTTCAACTTTCCACCTGTGCTCCAGCTGTAGCCTTGTGCAGCTCATGAAAATTCCCACCAAATTATTCAGACAAAGCAGCAATGTGTGGCGAGGAAAGCCTGAAGCCACGCAAACTACCCGCCTCCATCTGCACCTGAAGAGAGCCCTCGGCTCTACCTAAACTACCTACAAACCTATTAACCATTAAGAAAGTTGTTAAAATCAGGTGTGTTACAGCAGAAAGAAAAGTGAGAGCAACAGTGGAGAGCATCCCTGGGAATCTGTGCAAACACAAAGTGGACTTGAATTGTTTGGATAAGATAGTTAGGAAGCACTTAAGAAAATAGTACTTGAGGTTGACTCCAGTGCCATCAGTTTCACATGAATAAATATTTATAACTAATATTTGAGTTAACCTTACTTTGTTTTGATGTAATACATGTGTTATTCATATCAAACACACATGTACAATGAACAAAGCTTTAATTTATTTATTTGAGAAAAATTCAAAGATATAAGGGAAACATATAAAGTATAAAAGTATAACTCTGGACTTCAAGTGTCATTTCACATATTTCCTTTCTTATCTATATTTAATCAAACAGATAATCTCTGTTTAGACATCAAAAATAGCCTTTCAGAGCATTTTTAGTAAAAAATCAAAATCCACCATTCTTACCCAAAGTGGTATTGGTTCATATCTCAAAAAGATCTCACACAAAACACAAAACAGCTATTAATATGCTGCCTGATGCCTCAAAGACTGTTTTATAATTTTTTGTTTAACGTATTTTTAACATTCCAAAATTCAGAGGAGATAAATGCAGGACCATTTTTAACAGAAATGCATTATTCATAATTAAACATTAAACAAAGAAATATTGGAAAAAATTCAGAATAAGTTTTTTTTTTTTCATTCACTATTTCACTCTGAATGACGAAAAAAAAACAGCAGAGAACCTCCTTCTTTCACCTCCCCTCTTCTGCCCTCTCCAAGCCCAAAGCTCTGGAACAGAAAGCAGAGACTCAGGATATGATTTAGTTTTCAAAGGTTATTCATTGCCAATGGATAAAAAGACAATTGAATTATTCAATTGGAAAAGGAGCTATAGCAGTCTGCAGGGACTAAACTGGGCAAAGAATGGATGATGAGGTGAAGGAGCCTTGGCTGGTTTGTTCCTGTTGCTCTAAACTAGTGTGTATATTTATGTGTGTGTGTGTGTGTGTGTGTGTGTGTGTGTGTGTGTGTGTGTGTACCCCTGATTAAATGTGACACACTCAAAACACTCAGATCTGGGCTGAAGGGTAGAGGTTGAAAGGTTAGGGAAAGGCTTCAAGGACGTAATTGTGGTCAGGTGTGTGTTATTCCTGAGAGAGGAAGAGGAAGAGGCCCATCTCTCTCACGCCTTCTGAGCAGCAGACTAGTTGTTTGCAAGCATTTGAGTTTGTTTACTTCTAAGCATTAACAATGCTAATGTTCAGCTCTATCTGGAAGTGAACTACGATAGTTACAGGACTTGATAAAAGAGAAAAAACACATTTACAACAATGCTTACTTCTGCTGGTGCTTTAATGAGATTCAGCAATAGTTTTAGTACTAAGTTAACAACATTGCACAATATAAACGTTTTGTTATTCTAAATTGAACACTGACATCTGAAGCATGTAAAAGATATTCCTGTTTTATTTGGTTTTATTTCATTATGTAGCAATTCTAGAGTGTTGCCGTTAATACAGCTACTCCTGTTAATCATCTGACAGAAACCCACTGGTGACTACAGTGCTCATAATCAGTCACTTATGTAACTATAACTTCCAGAATGCCTAGAGAGACTTTGATCCAAACAAAATTGACTGATTGGTTGATTGCTCTGTAACTATTTGTTATGGTAGTGGTATATTTCATACTCAATCCCTAAACAATAGGAATAGTTAGCTTAGCTGTATCCAGCTAGACACCATGAATAATATTCTGTAGGGCTTTGTAAAAAAATGTGTATTATTTATGTAAAAGTTGAAATTAAAATAAAGTACTTCTACAGTATGTCCCGAGTTTAAAATACATTTAAAATACAGTTTAAAATACACAAACAGTGGCCTAGTGGTTAGGGAGTCGGACCCAGGAATCCAAGCCCAATAGGTTGACTTGAGGTACCCTTGAGCGAGGTACCGTCCCTGTCACTGCTCCCCTGGTGCTTTCAATAGGTGCCCCCTGCTGCATTTGTGTGAGTGTAGAAGTATGTAAAATAAATATTACTAATCAGAAATAAATTGCAGACATCAGGATCAAGGAAATCATTAATCCTCTGAAGGTCTAGAAGGCCATGAAAGGTCCTTTCTGTTCTGTGTCTATCGCAATCACATGTTTTACCATCAGGACATTTTTTTAGAAAAGAAATATATCACGCCCAGCTTTGAATAATGAATAATGCACCCTTAAAACAGTTTTCCATTTTCCCCCCTAGGCGAAAGCACTTGCACAACAGTAACTCTTGGGAAACTTCAAAGTCAGATAACCCTAGGATCCGGTAATCCTGCCTTATGTTTTATGCTGATGGCTTCCAGGAATGTTGTGCTTTTTTGGATGCTCTTGTGAAACTCCTTTTTTGTTGATGGATTCTGATGTCTGCTCTGCTGCCCAGTTGAATCTTTCCCAAATGTCCAGCTTGATAAAGAGCATTTGAAGAGAACTGAAAAACTGCATTTTCCTAAGCAAGTCAGGCCATTCGCTTTCATAGTATGCTATGATCATTGTTGGCTGTGATCACTAGGGGATCAAGAGAGATACATAATTTAAAGAAACCTGAATTCTGCTTCTACCATTACGAATTCATAGGTGAATCTAGACAAGATGTTTAAACATCAGTTTTGCTGATGCAAAATAAATCAACATCTTTGCAGGGTTGCAAGTCACCAGATTATTTTTTTTCCAAACACATAATCCTTAGAGTGGCTTAAGTATGAATGCCATTTTGCATCTCTTTGCTACTTTTTTCACAGAGTAGAGACCTGCAGGCTAACAGAAAGCCCCTCATGCCCACCCATCATGACAAATACATCACTGTACCACCAAGGTGACCAAGTAACCATATTTTTTCATTTCTTTCTTTTTCCACTTTGTAATAGTAACTGCAACAGCAAGCAATTGCTAGCTGACAGCTTTTGGCCTTCACGACCACGTTTCCTATGTCCAAATGACTCTGACAGATGCTGAGGACCAGAGAGCTATGCATGTGAAGGACAGATATGTTTTACTCATCTTCTTTACACACACACACACACACACACACACACACACACACACACACACACATACACACACACACACACACACACACACACACACACAGGCAAATTACATATAATGCATTGCCGTTAAACAAAATGTTATGTTTCACTACTGTAAAGCCAAATGCTCAGTATAACTAAATATACCATCAGTCTAATATAATTTAACTTAGATAAAATCAGATTGTTTCTGTTGTACCGAATGTAGTGCATTCATAGGTATTGTATTAAAGCAAGACTAGTCATTGAATTGAACTATTATATAACTATATAACTATTATAACTATGATAGATGATAGATAGATAGATACATAAATAGATAGATAGATAGATAGATAGATAGATAGATGGATAGATAGATGGATATAGATGAATGTCTTTAGGGTAAGGATCATTGAACTTGGGCAATGCTTTGAAAATATATGAGATTGCTTTGATATTGCATGTTAAAGAGGTGTAAACATAAGACTATAGTGTTTTGTCAATCTCATGATCAAATCAGGATTTAATGGAGATTCTAGAAGAAAGCAGCTTCTGCTGTAGGTAGGCAGTTCACACAAAGGCCCATCATCTATATATCAATGAAAACAAGATGCAAGATATATTCCAGTTCAACATACACTAGTTAGCCATTACATAAAAACTACCTTCCTAATATTGTGTAGCTCTACTTTGTGCCACCAAAACAGCAGCCAGTTTTAATGCCTCTAATTTGCAAGATGGATTCATGGATTAAAAAATTTTAATTAGCATATTGCACAAATACTTGATTGCACTGAGATATGGGGGCCAATTCAGAACCTTGAACTATTTTTTATGTTCCGTAAACCATTTGTATATTTTTGTTTCATGTTAGAATGCACCATGAGCAGACCATATGCGGACAATAACACAGATCATAGCAGATTAGTTGAGGCCTGGGTTTATAACGCTTGCCACCACTACTGTCAGTCAATTGGCTACAGGTGGAAATTGGGCCTCTGTTAGCCTGAATAAGAAAAGGAGGGGGAAGGTAAATATGGAGGCAAGAAGAGAGAAGGAAGGGGAGTACAGTAGAAGAGATGATAGGAACTTTGAATTGATGTTGATGAAGGCAACAGAGGTGAAGAGGAGATGAAGGGCATGTTTGGTGTCAAGGAGAAGAATGCAGAAGGTCAGATGGTTGTGGACTTTGCTGAAAGGATGGAAATGGCTATAGTAAATAGCACAGGTTGACAAAAGTGGAGGAAGATGCACAAACATGGATTATATCTTTTGCAGGAAGGTCAGTCTGAAATAACTTACAAAGAAGTGTCAGGGGAACAAGTAGCTAAACAGCATAGGACGGTGGTCTGTAGCATGACCTTAGAGGTCAAGAAGAGGAAGAAGTGCAGAGTAAAGAAACAAATGAAGGAAATTGAAGAAAAAACACTGTAAGATGGAATTTAGGTTGGAATTAGGCCAGAAAAAGAGGATGATGAAGAGAAAGTCAGAGAGATGAAGAAATTAGATGGTAGTACAAGGAGAAAAAGAAAGGGGTGGAAAAGTCTAAAGAGCATAAAGCTTATGGTGAATTGAATGAGAGGTTGGATACTAAAGATGGAGAAAAGGACCTGTACCGGTTAGCTACACAGAAGGACCAAGCTGGGAAAGATGTGCAGCAATTTAGATAAAGGATAGTAATAGAAAGTATGAGAGTATGAGTATGAGTATGAACAGTGTGTTGAGCAGGTGGAAGGAATACTTCAAGGGATTGATGAATGAAGAGAGTTGGGAAAGAGAGAAAGTTGGATGATGTGAGGATAGTGAACCAGGAAGTGCAGCTGATGAGCAAGGTGGAAGTGAGGGCAGCTATGAAGAGGATGAATGAATGGAAAGGCTTTTCCAGATAACATGTCATTGTGATCTGTAATGAGCATAGGGAACAGCTTGAGCAGATCCTGGAGAGATGAAAATATGCTGAGGAGAGGAATTAAAGTCAGTAGGACTTCCACAGAATTTATGAATGTGACTGAAAGTGAGGACAGTGAAATGGTTAGGATTCAGGGAGTAGAGGTGGCAAAGGTGGACCAACAGTATAGAGCAGCAAGAAGTGAGGAAGAGTGGTGAAGAATACAGTGCAGGCACACATTAGACGATTTAGAGACAAAGTCAGAGGCATGATTGTGATGGACATTGCAGAGGACACATGTTTGGACATGTGTAGAGGAAAGTTGAGGAGAGGGATGATTAGGATGTAGCTGCAAGGCAAGAGGAGAAAAGGAAGGCCGAATAGGAGGTTTATGGATGTGGTGAGAGGGGTGGCGGTGGCCACCAAGTCGAATAGGAGGTTTATGGATGGGTGAGATGGGTGGTAGTGGCAGCGGTGGTCTAGTGGTAGAGTACTTGCCTATGGATCTATGGTCCAAGAGGTCCCAGGTTCAAATCCCACTTCTGGCACTACTACTGCTGAGCAAGACCCTCAACCCTGAAGAGGCAGAGGGTTGGAAGAAACGGAGACATATGTTCCACTGTGGCAAACCCTAATGGGAACAGTTGAAAGGAGAAAAACAGGCAGAGTGTATCATTCTGCAGAAAAGGTATTAGGGAATACAGTTGCCATGAAGGGGTGTACATGGTCTACTGTAATGTTTAGTTAGATGGTATGTGTCCAAAGTAAAAATCTATTGAATGCCAGGACCCAAGATTTCAAGATTTTGACAAGTTCATCACATTGACTCTGCAGGGCTGCTGTCTTCCCACTGTGTAAAGTGGTTTCCCAGCTGTTACACAAGTATACATGGATCTGGCTTTGCAAAGTAAAAGAAAATATGATCAAAACTGGTGCTACCCTCTCCTGTTGTTCATGGTCCATTTTTGATTCTCATGTGTCTGTTTAAGACGCTTTTGGCAGTGCACAGGGGTCAGTATGTATCTAAAGTGTACTATGACTACACAGCCCCATGGCTACTGAGGCCCATACACAGCAAGCTGTGCTGAAGTGTCTTCTGACACCTCCCACCCAGCAATAAATTCTTCAGCACTTGGTGCTACAGTGAATCTTCTGTGTAATACTACCAGTCAGGCTAGCCTTGACTGCAATTGCATATCAATGAGCCCATGAGAGTGTCCATGACCTTGACAGTGGCTGCCCTTCCTTTGGCCATTTTTGATAGATACTAACCACTCATTACTTGAAACATTACTAACCACTGTATTCATTATTGTACATTTTCATTCTGAACATATCCTTTATAATATTTATACCATTAACTAAAATATTTTAATATTTTAATATATTTTGTTAGCAACATTAAGGAATCAGATTTGTGCATAAATAATTATCCAACATTTCTTAAACAAAAATTATGAAAATAATAAGTAGAGCAAAACAATCATTTATAAAAACCTTCACTCCCAAGCCATTTTCAGCATGTCAGCACCACCATCTGCAACCCGTATTACATCACTACCTCCTTGTAAACCTTTACTTTCACTCATGCTGGTACCTATCTTTCACAGAACAAATTAATTTCAAACCTAAACTAGTAAAACATGAGATTAACTATTGTGCCTGGTGTTGTTGACCTGCAAAATGATAATGATCCATCAGTACCCAGTCTACACTCTGTGAATGAAATGAGCTTGGCCTCAGAGGACATAAGAGGTGAATGGGGCTGGACTTCTGCCTAGATAAATTTGATATTAGTTCCAGTAGTGTGTGTATGGGCTCTGGAGGCATGTGGAGGTCTGGGGTGGACAGGCTGGTCTTTGTCTGATAGAAGCCAGCGTGTGGCTGACTATCTTAAGAGAGTCGTAACCACCTCAGACCTGCCAGCGTTAACAGCAAACCACAGCTGTCCTGCAACAAGGCACTCTGGGAATGCGTGACAGAATGGCCACTGGACACTTCATGCATTCATGCTATGTCTGCCTCTTTCTGCTGCAAATTTCATTTGTGTCCCTGGAATTTATTCTTTTACCTACAAAAGAACGTAATGCATTTTTTATTTTCACTTTCATCAAATGTGAATCGCTTTCACATTAATAAATATTTTTAAAAATGGTTGATATAATATAATGGTAACATTATATTTATGTCAAAAATATGTACATATTGTAGAATTGTCCATAAGGTCCAGCTGTTTACCATAAAAACATTTTTTCACAGGGAAAGGGGTATGTACTTTATTTTACAACATCAAACTGCCTCCACCTATTGTCTTCTCCCCATAGTGGATTCTTGTGTAATTTCTTCTCCAGGTTAGCAGTACACACATCAATGTGGATCCTGATCCACATGATATTAAAAAAAGCATTATTCATCACTCTCTTCCATTGCTCAGTTCTGTTGCACACAGGCTTATTGTAGATGCTATTTGTAAAGTCATCAACCTCTAATGTGATTTGATCAATGCAAGGCATGTTTCTGTGCTCCTCATGCATCAGTGAACCTTGGGTGCCACCTGTCCTGTTGTTGTTTCCCCAGTTACCCTCTCTAGGACCACTGTTGGCATACATTATCATGTGCATACCACAAACATCCCTGGTGTTTTTGGGATGTCCCAGTTGTCTAGGTGTCATAATTTGGTCCTTGTCAAAAATCACTAATTTAAGCTTGCCCATTTGGCCAATATGCTTGCCCATCCTGCGTGCAGCATATTGACTTCCAAAAATGACTGTTTACTTGTGACTTATGTCCTAATATATACCACCCCTTGACAGATGCCAGTGTGACAGGACATAGCTTTTAAGTAGCTTTTATTGCTGTTAAGAGCTCAAGTACTCCCTGCAACCCCCTGCAACCCCCTAGCTTCCCTCTTTCACACACACACACAGCGTCCTGGGCTGCAGTGCCTACGGTTGTGTGTGCTATGGCAGTGTGTGTGTACAGCCTGCCAGGAAAGTGGAGGCATGCTTGGTGGTCCCTGACTTGTTTACTGTGCAGTGCTGAGCCAGGCTTGTTTAAACAAACGTGGGTGCCTGTGTAAGCTGTCCCTTCGATTTTTGCACGTCATCAGGACAGGGGCTTTTGCTGCTGCCCCTTTCTCCCAGAGCTCACTCAGTTCATCATAGATGCCTGTATGTCAGTAGATAATATGGGAGCATGTATTGTTATGATAAATTACATCATAATATGTTTCTCATTTGTACTTTAAGAACATTGACCACTGCACACATAACATACCTAAAAGAAGGCAGTTACAAATAACTAAAAATTTTAAAAAATCATACCTGATGCTCCCTCTTCCAAGCCAGTGTCCAACTCATATTTCCTGGTGCAAGTGTTTGCACCCCCAGTGCCAGCCTGTCTTATCAGTGTTGTACAGTCCTGTTTCTCAGACATGGCCTAATGATTTGGGAAGATTTACATCCAAAGGGATGTCAAAACTACCCTTAGGCCCTGGGATTGCAGCCACTGCTCCTGTTCTGGTATATGCCCATTTTAAATCAGCTGCACAGAACTCTACAATCTAAACTCAGAATATTACAATATAATTAGCAATTATTTTGCAATGCCTTGTACTACATTCTGTGTATATATATATTTACATATTTAGAACTTACAGAAAGCCTTGATTGAGGTTTTACCTCATAAAATTGATCTGACCCTTTAAAACCTTAACAAGAGTGATGAATTTACATTTGCAGCATTTAGCAGATGCTCTTATCTAGAGTGACGTCCCTGTAAAAAAATACATATATATATATATACCTCCTAAGACCCCCTTTGATTTTTTTTACAGGGTCCAGACTTATAGATCAAGAGGTTGAAGGTTTGGTACCACCATTGGGTTCCTAAGCAAGACCCTTAACCCTGAATTGTTCCAGGGGGGACTGTCCCTGTAATTAGGACATGGAAGTCACTCTGGACAAGATCGTCTGCTAAATGCTGCAAATGTAAATGTAAGGTGTAGCATTATCATAAACTTTTTTTCAATATTTCTTTGGTTTTTATTTTGATTTTTATGTCCCAAAACAAAGGCCCAGCTTTAATAGTCACAGTCAATCGCTGTAAGGTAACAATGTTGACAACATAGGCACAAAGAGTTGCTCAAAAAGCTACCTTGTTATGGCTAGTTAAGGTAATAGACTTGAGCAATGTTTCCCAATGTATCAATGTTTCCAAAGCTTTTAGGCCATGCATCCCCTTCTACAAGTTGACACACTTTCCCTGCAAGAAACTTATATTGTCTCCAAGGCTTCTGGCAGTTTTGTGTAGGAGGAAGAATTTTTGCCGTTTAGTTTCTCAGACCTATTAGGCAGTATTCACACTGTTAACAGTGGATAAATGACTTGCCCATGTAAATGTGAGGGGTGTGTCAACATCTCTGGACAGCTTGGCAATGCCTGCCACAATTGCAAAGAATTTAAAGCTTAGATGTTTCTCAACAGTGTCCAGCTTTGGACTGTATTTACTTATTTGATATCAAGTCAAAGTAACCAGCCTTAGAAGTTGTGAAGGCCATGCAAACTAAAAAATTGTGCTTCAGGAAGTGTTGCATAAAAAAATAATGTATAATTCAGTTCTCCCTAGAGTTCATAATAGTGGACTAGAGATCAACATGGGTTTTAAGAGATATGTCCTTTTTATTCATTATTTGTTTTTGTCCACTGATAATAATTTATTTAAATTATATTGTTTGATGAAATGTGCTTCACAAAATTGAGAGTACTCTTGTGAATTTATTGTGATTATTAATAATTATGCAATTTATCATCATGACATATTTAATAGGTGGCACAGTGTTTAGCTGTGTTGCCTCACAGCGAGAATGCTCTAGATCTGAATGTCAGAATTTCAATTAAGTTATTGTTGGGAGATTTTGACTTTGAAACTCATTGTTGGCATTGATCAAAACTGACCAAGAACATTTTGATGTATTATTGTGAAATAGGTGAATTGTTTAAAAAAATGCTACTCTAATGGTAAGGTCAAACATATCAAGCCTCAGAAAAACAATCATGTTATTCTATGTATCATGTTTTGTGAAAATGTTTTTGAATATGAAGATTTTACATTGTGTTTTATGTGTAAGTATAAAGCGTGTTTGATTAAGTAAGTGTCTGTATGAATGGGAGTATGCGAGCAAATGAGTTCATGTAAATGTGTAACTGAAGACTGGAACTCAGACCAAAGCCTCTTTATTTGAGCTGTGAAATTTCTGGCACGCAGATGCCTCTAGCCGTGTTGAAAAATAAAGTTAGTTATAAGCTTTCTCCCCTGCAACTGTGAGTAAATAAAAAAATGCTGTCGTCAAATACAGCTAATGCTCATTTCTAAGCTCTCAGCTATGTAACCTGTAAACATCTATATTGCTTATTTTAACTCAGTGGTGTTCAATATTATTTCCAATGGACTGATGTGGTTGCAGATTTTGGATAAATAGTTGCGGAGGGCATGCAAACTCCACTTTAAACAGTTTATTTTAGATCAACAGATTTATATCACAATAGATTAAAGCATAATGTAAATATTTAAAATTAATTTTCCCTAGGGGAGGTCCATTGGCACTGTAGGCAGTGCTGTTCCCTCACATTGAGAAGGCACTGGGTTTACTTCCCAGAGAGGCGGTCTGGTTCCTTTCTTTTAATAATTTCCTCTTTTCTGCATGGTTTTCCTCCAGGAGCTCTGGTTTCCTTCCACAATCCAAAGACATGCAAGTCAGGTGGATTGGAGATGCTAAATTGGCCGCAGTTCTGAGTGTGCTTGTGAGTGTGTTTGACTGTGTGTCTGCCCTGTAATGGACTGGCGACCTGTCCAGGGTGTTTCCCTGCCTTTCATCCTGTGAGAGCTGGGATAGACTCCAGCAACTCCTGCGACCCTAATTAGGACAAGCAGCTATGAAAATGAGTGAGGGAGTGAGAGAGAGTAATTCTCCTTAGAGTGTACCACACAATAACATTGTTATTGAGCTATATGTCCTTCGTTTTATTATTTTTTGCTTTATTAACTGCTCATTGCTCAACTGGGGCAGCGGTGGCCTAGTAGTTAGGGAGTTGGCCCCGCATCGGAAGATTGTGGGTTCGATTCCCTCAAAAAGTAGGTTGCCCTGAGGTACCCCTGAGCAAGGTACCGTCCCTGTCACTGCTCCCCGGGCGCTTTCAATAGCTGCCCACTGCTGCACGGTGTTTGTGTGCATGGGTTAAAAGCAGAGGTCCAATTTCGTGGTGGTTCATGGTGTGCAGTGCTGTGACCTTGCAATGACAAGGGTTGTCACTTTCACTTTTTTTCACTTTCATTTATTTAAGTGATTTTTATGTCTTCAGTCTTGCAGGAGCACATCTGCAAGCATTTAGAAATATATATTTAGTAAGATCTCAGTCTTCAAACAATTAATCTGATTTATTCCACATGATAATAGGAGGTCATCCATCAAATATAAAGAATACAATACCTTTACGGCATTTAACAGATGCTCTTATCCAGATCAACTTCCAATTACTGACTACATGGACAGTCCCCCTGGAGCAAATTGGGGTTAAGGGTTTTGCGCAGGAACCCAATGGTGGAAGTGCTGTAGGTGGGATTTGAACCTGCAACCTCTAAATGGTCCATAGGTAATTATCCTACCTCTACACCATCCTTATAATATTTCTGCCCAGTTTCAAACTGGGGACCTAACGTAACGAGGTGAACGTAATAACCACTACACTACAGAAACTAAATACAATTACAATTACTAATTACATACAATACATTCAGACACATGGCGAACAGGCAAACTCACTCAGACCATTTTATCACTGTGAGGCAACAGCGCACTGTGCCACCTATGAAATATATAATGATAATGATAAATAGCATCAGAATTAGCGCTTTGATCAGGAATTCTTTTAATCTGTTCCCAGAGACCCATTATGCAGCTCCAAAAAAAGAAATGGGATTATCCAATGTTTCCGAAAAAATAAAAAGAATATAGTCCTCCCTTTGCTGCAGCAACAGCATCTACTCCTCTGGAAAATTTTAAAAATAGATGCTGAAATATTGCTTCAAAAGATTTAGTCAGGTCAAGTGCAAATTTTAGATTAGATCTATTTCACAAATGCCACTCCAGCTGTGATTAATTCAACATATGTTTTAGCAACTTATGCACACCCCAATCATAGTGCCTGGAGTTACATGAAAGTATATGCTATTTCATCATGCCTAATCATAGTCCAAGTTATGTCACAGCACACTGGAGGGCTGAACAATACAGATCAATCTGATTCCTCATTTACTTACTGGAAGGCTATAACAGAAATGTAGCCTAGAAGAGCACTTCTGCATTGGGATGCTTTGTGTATACAGACCCTAGTTCTGAGAAGCATCAGAGAGACAAACCACACAAGCAGTGTGTGACAGAGCCATGTATGTGCTTTGATCCCCTTGCCTATTTATCACTGTGACATGGCTGTTCCCGGGTGGCTGGGTTGGCCCATAGGTCTCTGTATCAGCACTATGCTGGGCCTGCGCAGACTGGATTTCAATGGATTGCTGGCCATATTAAATGCCATAAGCTCAAATGGCAACTATACTCAACTGTCTCTGGATGCCTTTTTGCTTTATGTTGCCTGTGTTACTAATCTGTTTTTCAATTTTCTCTTCTCTTCTCTTCTCTTCTCTGCTCTTCTCTTCTCTTCTCTTCTCTTCTCTTCTCTTTAAGGGTTAAGCTAGGGCAGTTGACCCTGTTCTCAGCCAGTATGAGATGAATATTTGATCAATAGTAAAAGCCTCCAGAGGGTCTATTCTAACACTCGTTCTCTTGCCAACCTCCCCACCCCCTGCCCTCATGCTCCAAAGCCTGGGCAGCTCCAAATGTCAATGATGTTAGTTTAGCCATTGTACACGGCTGGGTGAAGCTCAATGGGCAGCTTGTCTGCAGGCCAGCCCCCTACAATGGCCTCCTTTCTCCCTGAGACTTGTTCTCAGCCATTCCCCCCTTCATGAAGAGAACTCTCTCTCTCTCTCTCTCTCTCTCTCTCTCTCTCTCTCTCTCTCTCTTTCTTTTTCTCTCCCCTGACTTGTTCTTCCTTTCCTTTAGCTCCATTGCCCAAGGCCTGGAGTTGGGGAGATAAGTTAAATGAGCAGGGAGAGGGAGAGAGAGAGAGAGAGAGAGAGAGAGAGAGAGAGAGAGAGAGAGAGAGAGAGAATGAAGGGGATGAACCGTGACAGAGCAGTAAGCAGTTTAAAGCTGTGAATTGTTTCAGTGGGCTCTGCCCGTAATTACTAGTGCAGCAGAGTAGCGGTAAATCTGGCTTTCACAGAGTGGCTAAGCTTGTTAGCGTGCTTAATTGGACAGGGAGGAAAAGTGTGATCTTTTACAGAGACTGCAAGCTCTCAGGGGAATGTGTGTGTTGCTGCTTAATAGCAAAGGAGGGTGTGTGAGTAAGGAACTTAAGTGTGTGAGGGCAATGGAGAAACAGGGCTTAGCTTGGTGTCACAGTATTTATGTATTGGGTCAAGAAGAACAGGCCACATAACAATATGTGTAATTCACTGAATCCGTCAGATTTGAGATCAGTAGCAGCCCTGCTTTTTGCTTCTTCTTAAGAATGCCTGTTGTGTTGGAGCTCTGTGCTTAGGCTTCAAAGTTTGCCCTAAAGGGTATCATTCAACTAACAGACTGTCAGCACCAGTAAATAAAGGTGCTGAAACTCACCTGAAAGCAAATAAAAAGTCAGTTAAAGAGCCCATATGCTACACTTATTTTGCATATTTTTTTTCCTGTTGCTCTACTTATGTCAGTGTGGGTTTATGTACTCAAAAGAGTCGTGATGTTTGAAAATAACGTTTTCTAACCTCTTCTATCACTCTTGAAACTGATATACACTATATAAATAATTTCTTTTCTGATTCATGTTTCATTCAAAAAACAGTCTAAACTGAAACACTTATAACTTTAGAATTAATAGGTAAGGCTAAACTGCTGAAGGCTAAATAGGAGGATATAGGGACATTGCTACATGATTAACTACATTAAATTGTTTGAGAAAAACTGGTTTTCCATGATATTGGGCATTTTGGTCGAGGGAGGTTATTTTTGTGGCCAGAAGAGAGCAAGATGATATCTGATGATAAGGACAGACTATAGCTTGACGGAAGAGAATGCAATCTTCCAGCCTCTAAAATAAGGTGTCACACAGGAGTAGGGGAACCTGTGATGTGTGTGTTTAAAAGAGAGAACTGGGGAGAGGGGGGGGTGACTTCTCTCTCTTTTGCAGTCAGCCGTTAAAATGATTATTATCATTAAGGGGTCTTCTGCATTTCCCATATGGGGAATGTTTATTTTAACACATTATAAGACAAACAATATTTATGTAATATTTTCTCGAGTGGCTGCTGGCTGGACCACTGCCAGACACTGAAACTCTCTCCTTTTTCCAGATTTTTTACAGACAGCAAACACTGAACATCTGGTTTGTGTGTGTGTGTGTGTGTGTGTGTGTGTGTGAGAGAGAGAGAGAGAGAGAGAGAGAGAGAGAGAGAGAGAGAGAGAGAGGAGAGAGAGAGAGAGAGAGAGAGGGAGGGAGAGGTGGAGAAGGGAAGTGGCATGTCACTTAATGTCACTTGTTATTCATGGGCCTTGGACTGGGAGTTGGACTCCGATCAGTTTTAAAAATTTCATGTGTAACAACTCATTTCATTTCTTTTTAAGGAGGATATCTGTGTTTCTGCTCTGAGTTGGGTGGATGTGAAAAGCATAAAGGCCATCAGTGTACTTTATGAGAAAGCTGTATTCAGGCATTTCCTGCTGTGCTCGCCAAGAGTTACACTGTAGTCTGGTACGAGTTAAGCTCAGTATCTTTCTTGTTGAATATCAATAAAAAAATTATACAATTATATATATATATATATATATATATATATATATATATATATATATATCAGTCTTGCAATGTCTTGTGAATTAAATCCCATTAGCAATGTCAACTATTTAACCCCTATGTGTTTCAGTATTTTGCATGTCAACTGTCATCAGTGCTGCAAATTTGTGGTGGGCAGGTAGGTCGGGCTGTCCACTACATGGAGTCGTGGCATGTGCACATCTGGAGGGCACATGTTGTCGAGACAGATGTAAGCGGGGTCAGAGGTCATTAGGGCCCTTTAATGGAGATTAAAGAAGAAAGTGTGGAACAACATTGATGAACCAACCTCTGCAGTTGCTCAGAGGCATAATGAACGAGACAGCAAGGTGTGTACGATTGTGTGCATGTGTAGAACTGATAGAATGGATGACAAGGCAAATGAAGATGTTCAGTTTGAGTTTGTGACTTTTGTAAACTGCCTGGCAGCTCTGAGTTTCAAGTGAAGTGATTTGGTTAGCAGAAATTTGCTTCAATGAAAATGTTCCTTCATCTATCTCTCTCTGATCTCCCTCTGGACATACTCTTGTTCAGACTTGCCCCCTCCCCTCTGAATTCCCTTCTTTCAGATAAAGGTCAAGAGTCAGGGACCATGACCTGGCCCCAGGGTAAATGACCCCCTATGTCTTCCCTGGCTCTTTATTTTGTACACACCTGAAGATTGAACTCAGACTGATCACCTGACAGCTTGCTGAAAAGGCCTTGAGCTCTTATTTCTTTCTCTTTCTCTTCTTCTCTTCTCTTCTCTTCTCTCTTCTCTCTTCTCTCTTCTTCTCTCTCTTCTTCTCTTCTCTTCTCATTTGACTTTTGTCTCCTCTTTTTTCATCTAATCTTCTTTCTTTTTTTTCTTCCCTAAATCTCTCCTTTGTCCTGCTGTCTTTGCTTATGGTCTCTTATAATTATTCTCTCTAATATACAGTACTGTGCAAAAGTTTTAGGCAGGTGTGAAAAAATGCTGTAAACAAAGAATGCTTTCAGAAATATAAGTAATGATTGTCTATTTTTATCAATTTACAAAATGCAAAGTGAGCGAATAAAAGGAAAATCTACATTTTTTCTAAATTTACCACCTTTTGCCTTCAAACCAGCATTAATTCTTATGGCCCCCACAGAGCCCTGATCTCACTGATCATCGGTGTGTTCTGGGATTACATGAAGAGACAGAAGGATGTGGAGGAGCTCTGCATCCACAGAAGATCTGTGGTTAGTTCTCCAGATGTTTGGAAATCCTACCAGCCGTAGTCTTTGAAAGCTGTGCAAGGTGTACCTAGAAGAATTGATGCTGCTTTGGCAGCAAAGGGTGGTCACAGCAAATATTGATTTGATATAGATTTCTCTTTTGTTCATTCACTGCATTTTGTTGATTGATGAAAATAAATGATTAACACTTCCATTTTTGAAAGCATTCTTTGTTTACAGCATTTTTTCCACACCTGCTCAAATCTTTTGCACAGTATTGTATATGAGTCCATGTCAAGGGTTCTGAAATGACGCAGATGAAGAAGCTTTTTTATTAAGCAGCAATGTATTGGTGGAGGGGTGCCACAGGGTGGCGGTGGTCTAGTGGTAGGGTGCTTGACTATGGACCTATGGCTCATGAGGTACCATGTTCAAATCCCACCTCTGGCACTACCACCACTGTGTCCCTTAACAAGACCCTTTGCTCCAAGGGGGCTGAGATGAGTTGCTCCAAGGGGACTGTCCCTGTAACTAGGACATGGTAGTCACTTTGGATAAGAGCGTCTGCTAAATGCTGTGAATGTATTTTATAACAAAAACACTGGATACTGATGTCACATATGCTTAGATTAATTAATCAGTGTCGCATTGTTTAATACAAGAAAGTTTACTGATCATCTTCATTTCATTTCTAAGTTATGATTCTTCTTCTTTCGGCTGCTTCCAATTTAGGGTCACCAGAGTAGATCATCTGTTTCCATTTCTTCAAGTCCTCTGCATCTTCCTCCTTCAAACCGCTCACTGTATCTCTCCTCTCCCACCACATCCATAAACCTCCTCTTGCCCTCTCTTTCTTTCTTTCCTGGCAGCTCCATCTTCAGCATCGTCCTCCCACAACCTTGCTTCTCTAACTTTGTCTCCAGAATGTCTAACCTGAGCTACCCCTCTAATATTCTAATTTTAAATCCTGCCCATCCTCATCACACCCAGTGAAAATCTGACCATCTTTAACCCTGACACCTCCAGCTCCACTTCATGTCTTTTCGTCAGTGCCATCATCTCCAACCCATACAACATAGCTGGTCCATTACTGTCCTGTAAACCTTCCTTTACTGGTACTCATCTGTCACAAATCACTCCAGCCACTCTTCTCCACCCTGTCCTAGCTTCATGCACTCTCTTCTCTTCTTCCAGTAATGTAGGCTTGAAAGCCATCTGAGGGGATCTTTGTTAGATGTGAATATCAGTTTTACACCATCTCTTTAATAACATTACAAGTCCTAACCCTATTAAAAATGTATGACAATAACTGTCATTTTCATCTTTTCTAGAATTTCTTTTGAACATGCCATAGAGTGCATAGAGTAGACAACTTCACAATTTAACTTGGTATTATTGAGCAACTGGGAGGGCTCTGTTGCATAACATTTTCAGTCACTAATTGACTATTTAAAATCTGTATTTTTTCTTATTGAAAATTATGTAAAAACAGCGAAAATGCTTTTAATAAAGGCAAATACTTTTTCATGGCACTAAACTTTCTGTCTTCTCTATCTGCTTGCCAGCTATTATAAAAAACCTTTCTATTACTTCTCTTTACTATTGCTCATGTTTTCATGCTATGTTGGATAAATACTCCTGCCTGCAGGGCTGCTGTGTTTGAATAGGTAGTGTGATGAAAATACACATCACTGTGAAACTGAAATCCATCTCTCTTGTTAGAGTGTAATTGCCTGTGCCCCATTTCTTTGTTTGTGTTTTCCTCTGTCAGTGTTTCTTCCTGTTATGTTCCTGTTTTGAGTCATTCTGAGGGATCACATCATGGGCCTCTGGTCTCCACTCAGCTCCCCATTTTAAAAGCTAACTTCATGCTCTCCCATGCTCTTTGGCACTATCACTTTTTATGTTTCCATGTCTCTCTCCTGCTCATTGGCCTTGAAGTTCTCCTGCCACACTCTAGTGTAATCTTCTATAGTGACATAGACTGCTGCAAAGCACAGTCTGGGTGATACTTTTGATTGTCATGAACTGTAAATACAAACAAACACTTTCATATGAACATTGTAAGAAGTTTATAGAGATATGTTGTCCATGTCTTAAAGTGATGTCATGAAATACTGATGAGATGTGTGAAAACATTTAATTAAACTCAGGGGACACTGTCCTTTTGAAAGAAATAACTTTTTATTTGCTTGTAAAGCTCTTACAGAAAAGGATCACCCCACAATTAGATACAATTACAATATTAATTGCAATTAGTAGTACATTAATTGGCATTTAGGCTCAAAGCTAGTGAATTAGCTCAAAGTTAGCATTGCAAAATAAGCTATAAGGGCTATGTCCACTCATCCACTCATCATATTTTGAGTCAGAAACAAACAGTTAAACAATTTGGTGCTTAAATGAGAGTTTCTGATTTCCCATACAATGTATATATTTGATCCAAATACTAAAGATTTTAATGTTTTAGTGTTTGATTCTAAACACTTTAAATTCTGTACTTTTTAACACCAAGTGGACTAATTGATAGAAAATAAAATAGGGACATTCAGGTATCCCTAAAAATACCCTGCTTCAGGGTTTACTTAGGAATCTTTGAGTTAATAATTATACAATACAGCATGCTGAACGTGTATTATAAATTACAATTGTACCCAAAATCAGTCAGGGGAAATTGTAGATTATTGTAGACTTTGAACAGTTTCTTTATAAGCATATATAAAACCATAAGCATATATGCAACAGTACTTTTAGGCAGGTGCCAAAAAATGCTGTAAACAAAGAATGCTTTCAAAAACGGAGGTGTTAATCATTTATTTTCATCAATCAACAAAATGCAGTGAATGAACAAAAGAGAAATCTATATCAAATCAATATTTGGTGTGACCAAACTTTGCCTTCAAAACAGCATCAATTATTCTAGGTACACTTGCACACAGTTTTTGAAGGAACTCGGCTGATAGGTTTTTCCAGACATCTTGGAGAACTAACCACAGATCTTCTGTGGATGTAGGCTTCCTCACATCCTTCTGTCTCTTCATGTAATCCCAGACACACTCGATGATGTTGAGATCAGGGCTCTGTGGGGGCCAGAAGAACTGATGCTGGTTTGAAGGCAAAAGGTAGTAACACCAAATATTGATTTGATTAATATTTTTCTTTTGTTCGCTCACTTTGAAAATAAACAATAATTTATATTTCTGAAAGTATTCTTTGTTTACAGCATTTTTTCCACACCTGCCTAAAACTTTTGCAGAGTACTGTATATTGAAAAATTTATCAAACTGAGACACCACTGTATCACTGTTGTATAATATCAGATAAAATATATATATGAGGACTGCATATTACACCAATTTTTAGAACAGGAAAAAGGAAGAGGAGATTGGTCTGCTCACACTTTGCTTTAGGGGCAGTGGTGGCCTTGTGGTTAGGCACTTCATCTTCCTGCTCCATAGCCACTGATAGCATAGCTGTCCGCTGCTTCACATGATGAATGGGTTAAAAATGGAGATTTTTTGTGAATGGTGAATTCACAATGACAAAATAGTCACTTCATATTGAATCAAATTCTGTGAATCATTACAAGCCTATCTGAGCCTCAGAACAGTTGAGGCATAATCAGAGACTGACCACTCCATCTCTCAATAGCATTATTTATTTGCTTTATTTTACATTTAGAGAAAAATCAATGGCCATATGTCAGTGAAAGGTTTTTCAGAAAGTTTTTGTCTTCATCTGCAGACTTATTCATTTTACATCAATCTTTGGTTATTATAAACTGTGGTTTTAACATTCATCATGTGTTGCAGATGAATTTACTTACTTTAGTTGATCCCGTGTTTCTGGAGGTTACTGTAAAAAAAAAAAAGTAGTGAGTATTGATTATTTTGATGAAGTTGTCTGGGTTATGTTCCCTGGTTTTGTTTTTTTAATAGCACACCACTTTTCAAACAAATCTCTACTGTGTCGATGTTACACAATTTAAAACTGCCAGAACATATATATTAGCCCATGTCTCACTCTGCTCATATTAAAGATTCTTTGCCATGATAACTGTGTGTGTGTGTGTTGCCTGAGTATTGCAGCCTTGCCAGACTTTAATGTCTCAAAAGCTTGTATTGAATATCTCAAACCCCAAACAATATACAGGCAGTTATCCACCATCTCTCTAAACCCCCCTTCCCTTACTGCCTCAGGGTTCACTGTGAACAGTAAAAACGATGCTTCTGTTGACAGAGGGGAAGAAAAGAGGAGCTCAAACACACACTGTATCATTCTGCAGTGTGTCTAGAAGAGGCTTACACCGAAGCAATGTGGCACTGTTAACATTCAAGTCTGATAAATTAACCTTAAACTCAAACCCCTGTGGCAGTGTGCGTAGTGTAATTATATGGTCTCATAGTTCCCCTTTACTCTTTTGGCCACATAATGGTTTTATTCTGAAACCAACTCTTTTATTCATTCTATCTTCATAACAGTGTAAAGCCAACTGTTAACTGTTGAGTTGCCCTGTGCACCTGAGTGTGTTGTGTGTGCATCAAAGTGTGTGAAAGTGTGTGTCACAGTGCAGGAGAGACATTTTTTCTCCCTCTTGGTCTTCTCAGTATGTCTCTGATCAGCGGCTGTGCCAGTTTCTCTGGAATGCCATTATTTTTCCCTGGAGGCAATGTAAAGTCTCTTTCTTGGCAAACACACACACACACACACACACACACACACACACACACACATTTTGTGCCTATAATCTAGATTGGTGGCGCCACATGGCAGAATTGCCAATATGCCTTGAAAATCTATGGCAGACTATGATAATTAAAGATATGTGTTCAGATTGTCTCTAAAATATCAAACAGTGGTCAACATATAAGGAAAAAAACACATTTACTATCTACATGGTTTGTTAAGGATTAGCTAACAGCACTGAAGATTTAGGTTTGGAGTCATCAGGGTCTCTGGTGGGGTGTGGGGTAGTTCTTTCTGCAGCATAACATGATGTGTTGGACAGAGGTTGCAGAGAATTCCAGGGCATCCAAAGCAGCCAACTCTAGGCCTGCAGCCAGAGCCTGTTTTGAGGGCTTCAGGACCACCATAGAAAGCAACCTAAATCTATCTATCTATCTATCTATCTATCTATCTATCTATCTATCTATCTATCTATCTATCTGGGTGAAAGTCAATGATATGTCTTCAGTATCATTGACTACACCTTATGTTAAATAGTTAAGCTATACACCCCTTTCCCCTTGGAATGGAGGTAGCATGACTCTAAAACTCACAATTGTACAGTTTTATGTACAATTGTACATACAATACCTTCAAGGGTACATTTAACCATGCTAAAGGGAAATAAACAAGGACCATATGATCTTTTTCAGTTTATGATCATTTATATCTTAACAATTACCATTATAGTAACCATTATTATAATTTAATTATATGCAACATGATATATCCTTTTGTGAAAATAGATACAAATCTTCCCAGATAATACTGTTTTCCCCACAATGCTTGTGATAAATTAGTTCAGTTTGTGTAATTTAAACATAATAGCTGTTTTGACTGTAGATCAGATGTGTGAGGCACTAGATTTTATATTTATTTAATGTGTATGAGAAAGAACATTGTAAAGACAGAGAATGGGAGAGGAAGAAGAGTGGGATAATGACTGCATTCTTCTTGTAATCCTTTCATATGCATACAATAAGACTCCATAAGGTCTGGACACTTGAGACAAGTCAAGACACAGGGTCAGAGTTCAGCCCCTCATCTGCCAGGGTGACAGGCCAAACATTCATAAACAGCAAGAGAGAGGATGAGAAGCTGTTTTTCCTCTCCTCTCTCCCTCTCTCTCTCTCTCTCTCTCTCTTTCTCCCTCTCTCTTTCATTCTCGCTCTCTATGTCTCTGTCTCTCTTCTTCGTAATCCCTTAGGGTTAGGTTTGAATTGAGCGTGGAACGTGAGCTTGATGTGAATTTGCTGGAGTAATGCCGCCAATGCCAAAACACACTATGATGTCAGCCCAGTCAAGCAGCTGAAAGATAAGGGTGGTGTGTAACTCGATGAAACGCCATAACAGATAACAGATCTTGTGATCTTGCGCTTTTCCAAGGTTTTAGCTCTCTCTCATTCTTTCTTTCTCACTCTCTCTTATGCTAAATTGGCATGCAAGATCTCCAGCAGAGAGGGGATGTGGGCTGGAGCCAGTGTAGGGCATTGCTGAAAGTGGGGGGCTTGGGGGGTAAAGGGAGCAGAGTAGGGTGCCAACAGAATGAGAGGGAGGGAAAGAGACAGCTGGGCAGCAGGAGAGCCAGAGAAAGATCATAGAGCTCGTCTTTCAGCCGCCACAGTGACAGCCGCACTTGTGCTGCTGCCGACACACACACACTGCACTACGCTATACACATACTATTTCTCAGCCCAAATGATCTTGTACCCTGTGTAAACAAATGCAAACTCCAGCAATAAACAGACTACCTCCTGTAGCTATCTCCTTAATCACTGTGAAATCATTAAAGCTTTGTTGCCGTTCACCTGACAGCCTAACTTCAGGTTACAACATCATCATGCTTGTCTGTTCCCACATGCTGATGTAAGTGCGTAGGGAAGAAAGAAAATCATTTGATCCAATTCACATAATATGTTGACTTTGGAAAAGGAGACTTTATAGTCTAATGGAGTCCAAGGCCGGCATTTTCTGGCACTTCCTCTTGCCGCGTGTTTCAACAATTAATAGGTTTAAGTGGGCTGAACCCCATCTGTCCCTCACTATGCTGTATCTGTGCTGGACTGGCCCCATGCTTTGGCCCACTTGCTGCTACATGCTGATGTTGCAAGCTCTGCTTGTAAGAATTGCATAGATACATGTCTGTGTTTCATTTTGAAATACTTTATCATCTTTTGAATAATTTCTTTGCAAGAGTTTGCTGATGGCCTTACACATGCATATATTAGGTGTCTAATATATGTTTAGATAGATGCATATATAGATATATTTAGATACAGTACTGTGCAAAAGTTTTAGGCAGGTGTGAAAAAATGCTGTAAACAAAGAATGCTTTCAGAAATATAAATAATGATTGTTTTTATCAATTTACAAAATGCAAAGTGAGGGAACAAAAGAAAAATCTTAATCAAATTCATATTTGGTGTTACTACCTTTTGCCTTCAAACCAGCAGCAATTCTTATAGGTACACTTGCACAAAGTCAGGGATTTTGTAGGATTATAGTCAGGTGTTTGATCAACCAATTTTACCAGACAGGTGCTAATGATCAACAATGTCACACGTAGGTTGAAACACAGTCCTGTTTGGAACAACCTACCAGCCAAGTTCCTTCACAAACTGTGTGCAAGTGTACCTATAAGAATTGATGCTGTTTTGAAGGCAAAGGGTGGTCACACCAAATATTGATTTGATTGAGATTTCTCTTTTGTTCATTCACTGCATTTTGTTGATTGATGAAAATAAATGATTAACACCTCCATTTTTGAAAGCATTCTTTGTTTACAGCATTTTTTTCACACCTGCCTGAAACGTTTGCACAGTACTGTATAAGTTTAAGAAAATGTTTATGTTCTTTACTTTATTAAAGGACATGCTGGAGAACATGGTTTGACTTAATGTTGCACATGTGTCAGTCATTGTCCCAAAGTCTTTTTCCTGATCATGTGACCATGTTTTCTGTTTAGGTAAGGTACATTTATATTAATTGCTCAAAGAAAACTATGCATTTTTGAATTTTTTGTTGGTTGAAAAAAAGAAAAAAGAAAGGAGTTCTTAAAATGCTTATAGTGTATGCAGGATGTGGCAGGAAAACTGTAGCACTTTAGAACTGATATCAACATTTTTAAATGTTTGTAGTATACTCTCACCTACCTTGATGTCACTACTGCCTTGGCAAAACTAAATGATAGTTACAGAACTAATCACCTTCAGTAATTGTCCAATATGGAGGTCCTTCAATAACAGATATGCAAATACCTCCCAGGAAATAGACATGTTATTGGGACTAGTGCTTTGTTGATGCCTAATATTATCATCTTTATCAAGAGATCTAAATATGTGGACAGAGAGGTATTCATCTAGCATATCCAAGTGTCTCAAATACATCATCCGTTAAGTAGTGTGATCTAGCTTTGTAACAGACACTTATTTGCTGCTGACTGAATAACATTGATGCAGTGCACTGAATTAACAGTACAAAGACCTTGGATGCAGTTTTTAAGTGTTGTCAGTTTGATAATGAAATAGACAAAATGAAGATCAGGCTGGCAGCCTGGCCATGTTAAAGGTTATTTAACAAATTGGTTACTGTCTTGTTTCAAAACATCTTATGGAATCACAGTTAAAGAGCAGTGTTTTCTTATTTTTTTTTTTACCTCTTATTGCCCAGCCTGTGCTGCCATTCACAAACTATTGATTCTTCTGAATTCCTAATGTGCATATTAATTTAGCAAAGGTTAGAATTATGAGTCGTTCTACAGGTTAGGCTATAGGCTGGCCCGGTAAACATAAGCAAATATTTCACTAATGATGTTGCAGATGTGCGTCAGGCTTTAAAACTGAATGAGTCAAGTACTAATGGTGCTTGGTCCTATTGACTGGTATACAGTACATAAACTCGTAAACTACACAAACCCCTCTACACAAAGAATTTTATAAAACATAAGCCATTAAACTAAATCTCTCTTTAAAAAAATAAATGTTTATTGGCTATGAATGGCACACAATATGCATGCAAGTGCACATTATATTTTATTAACATAATGACATCATCCCATAAAATGGCTTTGCCTTGGACATAGCAGTGTTCTTATTTTGTTGCCAAGGGAGTGTATACCTTAGTAACTGTCGCCGATAGCACAGGAATTGGACATGCTTACATCAGCATGTGTGCCAGTCGCTGTTTGACAAGGAGCAAGGATAGATTTCACTGAGTCACAAAGCTGAGCTCAGGATGGTGTTATCTTAGAACATGACCTAGAGATGGGTATGAAAAATAGTGGAAAACTTGAAACCTTAACCCAGCTTAGAACCCAACTGAGTGAATGTTCTGCTGGTATTTGTCACTTATAATATACTCACAGTGTTTATTATCAGTTTTCACAATCACCTGATCATCTGTCTCATCTCAACATGTAGACATAGTTAGTAATGCCTAGTTATATAGTTTCAGTAAGTGGTACATCCACCCACTCATAAGCTATTTCAAAATCAATGTGACCCCATACCCAGATTTTGTTGGAGCCATCCAACTTAGGTCAAGTAGATTATCTTTGGTATGATCTATCATGTGCTAATTTTTAAATGCTGAGCAAACTAATAGTGTCAGCCTTACTGAATAAAGCAGAGCTGCTTTCTGTGCCGACTGAGACAGAACTTTATGAGGTATTAGAGAAACAAGGATCTTGAGGATGAATGAGGAAAAAATGAAGACAGAGACAGAATGAGGGAAGGATGGAGAATGAGGGAGAGAGGGAGAAAGAGAGAGACAGAGAGACAAAGAGAGAAGGAATGGTCTTTGTTAATCCCTGCACATCTGGCTTCTATTAGGATGTGGGGGCCGCTAAAATAATGTTTTTCACCCTACAAGCCTTTCTGTGCTATAAATTACCCACCAGCCACTGTGCCTTCCTGACTCTCTCTCTTTCTCTCTCTCTCCCTCTCTTTTTCTCTACTATCCTAACTGCTTTCTCCGTTTCCCCCCCAACTTCCACCCCTTGCAGCAATAAAGAATCCTGTCTTCTCTGTCTCTCTCTGTCTCTCTCTCTCTCTCTCTCTCATCAACCTCTCATACTCCTTGTGTCTCGTCAAAGAGTCCATCTCCCACTCACTCCCCTGAAGAGAAGTCTTCTGTAGCTGTTTTCTTTCCTCAAGCCCTTGGATGTTTCTGAGTTGTTTATCCAGAATATAAAGACCACATTTACAATCTGAATCGTTGTTTGTCAAGCATAACATATACAAGATGAAGTGTCAATATATTCAACAAATAATTGAAAAAAATAGATAAAAATAATTTAAAAAACATATTACATAGCAAAATACATATCAGTACACATCAGAATTGCTTAAACAAAAACCTTGTATAAAAGTATAAAATGAACATTTATATGCCAATAAAGTTAAACCTTTTTGGCATGATGTGTTCAAACATCTTAATGCACAAGTGGTGCATTTTTTCTATTCAATATTTCATATTTTTTTAATATTCAATATTTAGTCTCATGATGTTAAGCTATGTGATTTATTTACTTCAACTAATTCACTTTCTCTGTAACTTATTCACTGCAATGAACATTGTAACTGTAATATGCTGTTATAGTTTACTGAAGGGAATCCATAATATGGCAACATGGCACATACATAAGGTGACATAAAATCCCATAAAACTCCCATAAAACTATCCATCCATCCATTATCTGCCGCTTGTCCCAAACAGGGTCGCGGGGGAGTGCTGGTGTCCAACCCAGCGCACACAGGGCGAGGACGGGGGACGCACCCTGGACAGGTCGCCAGCCCATCGCAGCCCATAAAACTATCTAAATCTAATTCATTTGTCACAAAGCTTGCTAAGGTGAAGTTAAATCCAAATTCTCCAAAGCAGCCCATTTGACCATTATAAAAAACTTTTTGCCTTTTCATCTTTAAATGTAGAATTATATAGAAATTATATTTCCTTACATTTATGATATGCAATTATTTAATTATTGTTTTGTATATTATAATTTTCCCTGATAGTGGGCTGGTCTTGGGGCACCAGCTCATCAAAGAGTGATGGAGTCAGGTAGCATATGTGAATGAAAGAGACAGGAGCTAGCTGTGTCCTGTCACTTTGAGAATGGAGTGGACCGACTGAGCGCTGCTAGTGGAGCCAGCGTGGGGCTAGCGTGGGGCCATCATGGGGCCATTTGGGGAGGGGGAAGAGGGGTTAAAGGCTGGAGGGTCATTGCCTCTTCACCAGAAACACCAATTAGCTAAATTGGAGCTGACAAGGCCCAGTGGATGAAAGTAGAGGCGTGCAGGCTAATGAGAGAAGCCGAGTACTAATGATGAGCGCAGTGGTGCAGACTTGGGCCCCATTACGCACCTGTTTGCTCAAACAGGGAGAGGCTAGAACCAGGTCTGTCTGCAGGTCGAGGTGGCCACAGGTAGAAAGGGCATACATACAACATGTTTCTTAAAGCCTTCCAACAGCCTGTCAGTAACTTCAAAAACCACCTTTCTGGAAAATATTAAAGAATATTAAATACTAAAGCATATTTGCATACACAGAATAAAAGTTATATATATTTAACATCATCAGACTAATCTTCATTTTTCTTTCATTTGTGCATTAAGATGCTTTATTACTGCATTTTAATAAAATAAAAAAAATTTATTTAACATTTTATCTGTAAATTTCCCATTTGGAACATTGGCCTGAAGGGAATGGCCATTATAGCCATTAGCTTTCTAACCTTACGTCATGGGTTAAAACTGGCACCAAATGCTAGCATAGTCATTAAGGTGGATGAAAAGAGGGTGTGTGTGAAAGGGGAGTATGTTCTCTCAGACTTAAACAAGGGAAAGACTATTGCCAATGTATCTGGCAACTATTTCTTTGCATACTTTTTTCCTTCTGTCCATTAGATTTCTCCCAGGTCAGTTAAGTCACTTACCTCATCTTTTCAGAAGGTTTCCTTGCATGACATTTTGAATAAACTTTGACAACTGCATGTAGTGTGTGCTTGAATGTTTGCATCTAGATGGCGTATTCAATGTTTTTTTTTAAATGGATCATATTTTTAAACTATGTGTCCTGTTATACTCTACAGCTGCCTTTTACTATGCTTCCCTAAGGCTAGACCAAAAAGCAGAATCAAAAAGAAAAGTTGTAAAAGTATGAAACAACTTGACTGTAGAGTGAAAGTGGGTAGGCAGACTAGTTGCAGCAATATGTAACAGAAACTGAACGCAGTGCTTTTTTTTTTGCCCCGAAGCCCGTCGTGGGTACATATTGTGACACTGGGCTCTATGCCACATTCTAAGAGGTGCCCTCTGTCTCATCACTCCCATCTCAACACCCCTTCCTCCACACCATTTGTTAGTCTCTTGGCAATTCCATCCCATAATTACCTGGAGAATTTCTCTGCTGCAGGCACAGTTCTGGGTGTCTAAGACTTCTCAGATGTCTAAGGGAAGCGTGTCATTACACAATCTGGGATACAACTGAAGAGAGAGTTTGTAGCCTGTTGTCTGTCTGCTCACAAGATATTGCCTTTAAGAATGGGATGGTTACTGGTCTCAATGATATAATTCAGAAGAAACTATTTCTATTAACAATTTCTTTGTTTTTAATGGCCATATTTTTTTTTTACAATTTTTGTGTTTTATATTGCTATCATATTCAGTCATGATTACATGTTTACCAGAGCCACAGTTATAGCCATACAATTAAAATGTGGTCAAAAAAATATATATCTAAATGATAGTAATATCTGCTATGCCCTGAGGAAGTTCTAGTTGTGTGTAAGCACTAAGCTAATTGTATTGCACATGACCATTCTAGTAAAAATTAATATCTGAAGCTTTTCATATGATCCAACTTGACTCAATCTTTATGTAGTATGTTTAGAGGGGAAGAGCTTCCACTGTTTACCTTTTTACAAAATCCCACTGGGTAGGCTGTCATGTCAGTTATGTATCTAGAACCTCCCAAAGTGCTCATGAAATTCCTCATTTAAGTGGTCCTAATTATGTCAGTGGTTCATATAAAAATTCTGGATTTTAATCCAGCACCTGAAGGCAACAATTTGTTTATGGTGCAAGCAAACAACAAAAAAATACGTATTGAATATCTTCAACAACCTGAGTGTGATATCAGATATTTTTTATTACATGATAATTATGAGATTATAACTTTTACTTATCTGGCAGTGCATTTATGCACAACATAAATATTTGAAATACAGTACTGTGCGAAAGTTTTAGGCAGGTGTGGAAAAGTGAAAGTGAAAGTGACAACCCTTGTTGCTGTAAAAATGCTGTAAACAAAGAATGCTTTCAGAAATATAAATAATGATTGTTTATTTTTATCAATTTAATCAATTTTTTATCAATTTCTTCTGGCACCCACAGAGCCCTGATCTCAACATCATCAAGTGTGTCTGGGATTACATGAAGAGACAGAAGGATGTGAGGAAGCCTACATCCACAGAAGATCTGTGGTTAACTCTCCAAGATGTTTGGAACAACCTACCAGCCGAGTTCCTTCAAAAACTGTGTGCAAGTGAAAGTGAAAGTGAAAGTGACTACCCTTGTCATTGCGAGGTCACGGCACAGCACACATGAACCACAACGAAATTGGACCTCTGCATTTTACCCATGCACACTCAAACCCGTGCAGCAGTGGGCAGCTATTGAAAGCGCCCGGGGAGCAGTGATGGGGACGGTACCTTGCTCAAGGTACCTAGAAGAATTAATGCTGTTGTTTTGAAGGCAAAGAGTGGTCACACCAAATATTGATTTGATTTAGATTTCTCTTTTGTTCATTCACAGCATTTTGTAGATTGATGAAAATAAATGATTAACACTTCCATTTTTGAAAGCATTCTTTGTTTACAGAATTTTTTCCACACCTGCCTAAAACTTTTGCTCAGTACTGTAGATAGAATAATATTAAAATGGTCATACGATAATGTTGTACCAAGATATGTAGGGCTTATGGCCTACATTCAAGATTTTTTCACTTTCTAAGGTATACTTTTTTTTTGCAATAATAATGAGATTGCATGATTTCTCTTGTCCACTCCTTTCTTTTTTGCTCTTTTATGATTAAATGAAATGGTAATTTTTGTCACATGTCTGGACAGTGTTCGCCCCTCACTCTCATAGTGAATTATTAATCTATCATTTTCAGCTTAGCCCTAAGGGAGAAGTACTGCTTTGTTTCAAGTAAGCTTCATCGTTCATCGTTGAGCTTAGAAAAAAGATGAGAAGTTTAGGTTCAATAGAAGATGACCTGTTAATGCACTGATGGGGCTGTTGATAGATGTGGGACTTTGTAGCAGTGAACTTTCCTAATTCAGATAATAAATACACCCAAACCATTGTCTACTTTACTCATATCCCATCGCAAGGCCACATAAAAGGCCCTGTCTGAATTTGGGGCATTCTGGGCAAGTGAAGCAGAGAGCCCTTCATATTATGTTGTCTGCTGAGTTTAAACACTTAGTTCCATCATTTTTCTGTCATGATCTGTGGGATTATTGGTATGGAGCAAGGGGGAGGTGATTTCCCCTTGCAGGGGTCTAAGATATCAAAGCCGGAAGGGTGTGTGGAGGGAGGAGGAGGAGAAAAAGGGGGTTAGAAGGGGAGCAGGGGGCTACCTTTGTTCCAGCTCCACCCTAGGATTCCATGAAAAGATCACCGAGCAGTCTGATTTGTCATGGACCTGTACTCTCCACTCTGATTGGTTCCAGTGAGCGGGCAGATGTTACGGCTGCAGCAGGGGTTCCGAACCCTTCCTGTTTTGCTCACTCACATACTGCTGGATAAACTATCTAAGCAGTCTCTATTTCTCACTATGCAAAGAATATGTTCTGGAATGTTTATCATATAAAAATAAAGTCTAGCAGAGCTGGGAACACGATCGTTTCTGTTAAAGCCTGGGTAAAGTGATAAATCAGTTGAATGAATTTGTTATCTTAATATTACTGGGCTTTTTAGAGGTTTGATAAAAGTGATCACTCTCCTGACTAGTAAACTTGTTCTAAATGACAAGCCTAGCACCAGTACCCACTTTGTAAATTAGATAGATTATCTTACTGGGGTTTACAAATAATCTATAATTGTTAAATGACCAGGAAAGCATGACAGAGACTCCAGCACATAGACATCTAGGCAGGGCAAGGACAAAAACAAACACAACCAATTGGACATTAAAAACAAAAGCAAACACAGGGATGCATGATAAAAGTATTGTTAAAATACAGTAAAATATTGTGTTTCAAAATCTAAAATATCCAAATAAAAATGATTTCATTACAGCTTAGGAGATGAGTGACATCACATAAAGACACAAAAGACAATAATATATAGCTTTCATGAGGATCATGCTACTGTGATCAAATATCACGTTTCTCTTTCTTTGGTTTATGTCATGCTTTTGCTAAGTTAATTAAACAGATGGCAGGAGATTTATAGAAACAAGAGTTGACTGAAGCAGGCTATGAGCACACTGAAGATTTTCATGAAGTATATTAGCTGAAGATAACAATCAGTAATAGTGAGGAATGAATGAAGTACAAATGATAGCAATTGTTCCTCTTAGTCTTATCAAGACATTTTCTAAAAGCTTTCTAAGTGCATTCTGAATATGCTACTTTTCAGCCCTGATGAGTTTTTGAAGATCTTATATCTAAATCCATCCATTCATGCATCCATCCATCTGAGCCTATTATTCTAAACAGAGTCGTGGGTCTGTCCAGCTTGGATTTTCAGTCTTAGCTATTAACCCTTTACTGCATAATATATTTCATGATATTTTATTGAAATATTGCATGAATAATATAAATATGGAAAAAAGCTGTACCCTTTCAATTAGTCAGACTTGACCAAATATGTATTAGTATTTTAAAAACAGAAGAAGAAAGACAGAGGGTGAAAAGCATTAAAGTATATTAGCCTTTACATTGCGTTTCAAATAGCAGTTCTGCTGCAGCTGCATGACAGCAGTTAAATTGTATCATTTCGTATAAAATCAGCAGCGATAGATGCAAGTAGCCAGAAACACAGTGCAAACAAACAGGCTTCCTTTGGTAATGCAGACCACCAAACCCCCAAAACATTACATATCTTATACTCCACAACCCAAGCAGCATTCCCACACTGATTTTCTTAACTGCTTGTCTTGAGTAGGGATGCTGAAGGTGCTGGATCTACTTAGACAAAACACGTTGCATTGTTCAGCCATGATTACTCTGTGCTGCGTGCTATTGCTCTTTCACTCATACATGCTTGTTTGTATACACAGTGATAATTGTTTCCCCAATATGTTGCGGCAAAGGGAATGTCTGTTCTCGACACTCAGTCCTCCCCTGATCTCTAGGCTTTTGCAACAGAGGTTGTGATAAGCTTGACACTGGGCAGATGCAGTGGAGCTGCTGGCCATTATGCCAAGACTAGGCTGCTAAGTGAGACAGAGAGATACAGATGAATGTTGCAAGTATAATTTGGAAAGCATTACATGACTGTGGTTTACTCTGATTAAAGACGCCCGTCTAAGGGAGAACACAGGCCTCTTGAAGGGAAGAAAAGATAGCTTATCTGCTCTAATCATTGCAGGTCACTATTTTAAACCATTCCCAGGCTAGCCAAGCCCAAGACCCCCTTCTTTTTCTGCAGTGAAAAAGTGTTGCTTTGATTTTATTTGGTTAATGTTTTTATTTTGATCTTCATGAGTGTATGATTTCTCATGAGCACCATTAATGTCATTCACATTACTTTTAGCACATAAATACATTTTTTTAAGTGAACTTATTTTTGTTTCTAATTTTAGTCATTTGACCATTTTCGAGGTTTCTAAACAGGTGCATCTTCCCTGTTTGCACATAATTAATAATGCACATAATTGTAAATTATATAATGGCTATGTCACTATCAGAGCTCTCTCGCTTGGTCACTCACTCACTCACTCACTCATTATCTTAACGCTTGAGTTGCAGGACCATCAGAGCAATATACATTACTCCAAATTAAATGGCAAAGGTAGATGTTTGTTTACCAAGGAGAATTTCATTGTCTCCTTACATCGTCTTTCAAATAAACTATTTCTGAATATTACTACCTCCACCAACTCCCTCACTGCCTATCATAAATTATAAATGGCATAAAGCACACACACCCTGACTTCAAAAAATTCCAGGGAAAAATTTGGAACGCCAGCGGGGACTCTTAAATAAGAGGCCTGTAAGAGTTACAGCTGAATTGGCAGTGCTGCATTGTTTCATTGTTCAGAAACAGATGGAAGCTTTACTCATGATAGGGAATGGAGCCCTGGGGCCTGAACCTTCTTCTCCCGAAGACACTCCTGAGCAGAAAGACAAAATGCAAAAAAAAAAAAAAAAAGATGTAACTCCATTGGAGGTCATAGATACATCAGTCCCAATAGACTGTGGAATTGTAGGTGGGTTGGATTTGAAGCAATTGCTAAATGTTTTATGATGCTTAATTCTTTTGTTTCATAGCAATTTCTTACTACAGCAAACACGGCTGTCAAGGTGACATAGTGTTTTAAATGTCCTTTCAGAATACTTAGATAGTTTGTCTCTATTAGCAAAGAGTCAGATCAGTAGAATACACCAAATTATGTGTTTTAAATGCTATTAATATATATAAGATATGGGCATATGTGGAACGCTTAATGTTTTCAGATAAATGAGAATTAATACATGTCTGCAGGTGGTTTCTATTTAACGGATTCATTGTTTCTGGTTATATTTAAGCTCAGTAAGTTATACTCTTATTTTATTTGTTAAGTTTGCACTGGTCAATGGAGTATAGTCCAATTTTTTTTTTTCCTTTGAGGTATCACAGTAGATAATATAGCCAATCAATTGTGCTCATTTGTTAGGACTTCAGAAGCAAGACAGCAGGCCTTCCTCTTCTTCTTCTTCTTCTTTTATTTCAGCTGCTCCTGTTTAGGGGTTGCCACAGCAGATCAACCGTCTCCATTTCTTCTGGTCCTCTGCATCTTCCTGCATCTTCAAGCCAACCACCTGCATGTCCTCTCTCACCACATCCATAAACCTCCTCTTTGGTCTTCCTCTTTTCCTCTTTCCTGGTTGCACCATCTTCAACATCCTCCTCCCAATATGATCATCTCTCCTCTGGACATGTCCAAACCAATGCAACCTCGCTTCTCTGACTTTGTCTCCAAAACATCTAACCTGAGCTGTCCCTCTAATATACTAATTTCTAATCCTGTCCATCCTCGTCACACCCAACAAAAATCTCAGCAACTTTAACTCTGACACCTCCAGCTCTGCCTCCTGTCTTTTTGTCAGTGCCACAGTCTCCAACCCATACAAGATACCTGGTCTCACTACTGTCCTGTAAACCTTCCCTTTTACTCTTGCTGGCACCCATCTGTCACAAATCACTCCAGCCACTCTTCTCCACCCACTCCAACCTGCCTGCACTCTCTTCTTCACCTCTCTTCCGCACTCGCCGTTACTCTGAAACAGAAGGCCTTCTAAGTTAAGCTCATCATCAACATAATTACTACATGACACTGAGATCAAGCATTGATGTTTTCCAACGAGTGGAACCCATTAAGAGAAAAAATTACTCTAGGGCTTTTCAGTCCAAGTCTTTGAGTCCAAGATACATCATTGGAGACAAATAGTAGTCTAAGATGGTTTCAATCAGTTGGTATAAATGTTAGACAGTGGCAGGGTGGCTGTATGGCTGAATATTTCACTGAAAGGATATACATTGTATATGTGGTGTCTGTTGGAAACTTTAAATAAAAAATGTAATGTCTTTTACAAGCTTCAGATGTCTGTGTTTAAAATGGCCAATCTAAGCATCAGCACCAGCTAAGCAGAAACATTACATCAGAAATCCCATTGGTTTGTTTCCAATTACTGACTATTGTTGTTGCCTGATGCTTGAAATGAAGGCCAAACAATTTAGCAAAATATAACAGCCAATGTTTGCTACTGTGTTTGCTACAGATCTAAAAGAGCTATATTACTATATATATAACTGTGCAAATGTTTTAGGCAAGTGTGGAAAAAATGCTGTAAACAAAGAATGCTTTCAGAAATATAAATAATAACTGTTTATTTTTATCAATTTTATTTAATTTTATTTAAAATGCAAAGTGAGCGAACAAAAGAAAAATCTAAATCAAATCAATGTTTGGTGTTACTACCTTTTGCCTTCAAACCAGCAACAATTCTTCTGGCCCCCCACAGAGCCCTGATCTCAACATCATTGAGTGTGTCTGGGATTCCATGAAGAGACAGAAGGATGTGAGGAAGCCTACGTCCACAGAAAATCTGTGGTTAGTTCTCCAAGATTGGAACAACCTACCAGCCGAGTTCCTTCAAAAATGCAGCTACTATCCTACAGAAATGTTACAACACTGAGTGTTCTCTGTGTCTCATGGGTCTGCGTCACTTCCTATAGCTTGTTCTAAATGACTGGAGTCTGTCCAAATGTGTATGTCCAGCTATTGTGTTCACTTTGATTCACTCACTCTCTCTTATATTCATTTATATCATTTATCTGTTTACTGTCAGCTTTGTGTGTGAGTCTGCCTTTTGGAGGAATGTGGCATCATTTTGCTTTCACCTGGAGAACCTCTTTTGTGTTCTGTCAAACTCCTTCCACATGTTGCAGTAATATTAGCATGATGGAAACAGCAATGCTAGGGTGAAGCAGGCCTGGGATAGAGCAGGACTCTGTGAAAGAGGCTTAATGCTACTGATGAGGCTAATGAACGCTGTCAGTTTGTCAGAACTTAAGCCAGAGGTCAAAGGGCAATGATTCAAGAAAACAGGCAAGAGTTGTCTGAGCCTCTCAAAATGTAGAGCTGGGCAATTCACATGGTTTTTATCATGTACGCTTGCTTGTTAACATAATAGCTAATGGTTCCACGTTTTTAGTACACTTTAAAAGAATGTTATCTCCACCTTACTAAACTTTAAACCTACATTAAAGTTCAGCTAGGTCATGTTTGCTAGGAAATTTGCTCTCTGAACTACATGCTACACAATCTTTTCATGCTGCTTTGCCTCATTCATTTAAAACAGTGCATTAACTGTGGGTGGACTTGATTTTGATGATGTTTTTCATAAAACAAGTTTTATTATTAGAAAATGTATATATGCATGCGTTTTCAGTGGGAGATTTGCAATGCGTATGCAAGCATCCAGTTCAAAACCATTTCCTCCCCGGATTGTTTCTTGCCAATGAAATGAAAATCTAAACTTAAATATGCCCCTGTACATGGCTCCATTCATTACTTTAATAACATGTAATTTATTTGTACAAAAACAGCCCCATACTGGGATACAGCCACCTTCATAATTCCCTGTAGGTATAGTGGTCTTGCAATGCAATGTAGAACTAAATTGTTATATAATTATTTTTTGTTCTAACTTTGAGTCTCCAAGTTATCTTGTTGCATATAAACAGGAATGATAATGGTGTAATCCAATGCTTGCCTTTCTCTGTTTAATTGTTGCTTATGCAGGATGTCCTGCATCTCTTTTTCAAAGGGCTGGTGGCTCTCCCCTTACTTTGATTGTTAGTCTGAAAGCGTGTTGTGAAATCTTGAGTGTCACCTCTTTCCAGAGACAGTTGGTTGTTTTGCCATTAACTTTTCACTTACACATTATTAAAGTAATTTACTATTAAACTAATAACTTTTATCAGGCACTGTAATTCAGAGTGACATATATTGCTTTTTACTTTCAGGTGTTGTTCAAAAATATTGTCCTGGTGACCTTTCCAAAGTTACTTCACAGTGAATACATTTGCATGAAAATACATTTGCACAGTCGCATGAAATCTTCCCAATGTGCAGTCATTTGAAAAAATTAGGACATGCTATGAAAGCCTGTGTGTTTTTGTAACATTCTTGGGCATATGGATGTTTAATCTCAATTTTAACAATACTGGGAGATTCAAGTAATATAACAAAAAAATTTTAACTGAAGAAAAGACTTTCAAAAGACTGTAAAATGTAATTCTACAAAAATGTGATTTCTGGTGAGGAATAAATTAAGACACCCCCATCTTTATTCCCAATTAAAATGGTTCAAATCACACACAGGTGTAGCACATCTGGTGCACATGATTGTAGCAGCTTTTAAGTCTGGTAAGGGATTTAAAACGATCTGAAAAGAATTTGCAATCAGCCATTCCACTGTCTGGAAAATAGTCTACAAGTGGAGGACTTCCAAAACAACTACCAACATGCTCAGGTCTGGCCATCCAAGCAAGTTCTCCCTGAGATGCTAAAAGAAGTCTCTAAAAACCCTAAAATGTCATCGCGGGACCTACAGTAGGTTCTTGCTACTGTTGATGTGAAAGTGCATGCCTCTACAATCAGAAAGAGACAAAGCCTGACTGAAGTTTGTCAGAGAAAATGTAGGCAAAGACCAGAATTTCTGGAATAATGTACTTTGGACAGATGAGTCTAAAATTTAATTATTTGGACACCAGGACAGAGGACATGTCTGGTGTAAACCAAATACATCACTTCAGAAAAAGAACCTCATACCAACTGTGAAGCATGGAGGTGGAAGTGTCATGGTTTGGAGATGCTTTGCTGCAGCAGGACCTGGCTAATTCACCATCATAGAATCCACCATGAATAAGAATCAGAGAGTGCTTGAGGAACATGTGAGACCATCTGTAAGAACATTAAAGCTGAAGCGGAACTGGACCCTGCAACACGACAATGACCCAAAACATACCAGTAAATCCACCAAGAACTGGCTGAAAACCCTGGAAATGGAGAGTCCTGTATCGGCCAAATCAAAGCCCAGATCTTAATCCCATCTAGATACTGTGGGACGACTTGAAACGGGCTGTATATGCAAGAAAACCCTCAAACATCTCACAGTTTACAGAATTCTGCATTGAGGACTGGAGCAAACTTTCCTCAGACCGGTGTCAGAGACTGGTAAATGCTACAAGAAGCTATTAGGGAGTAGAGTTTCCTAACTTTTTCCTCAGTTAGGATACACATCTTTTGTTTAATGAATAAATCAAGGTTAATTTTTGTTGTTTATGAAGAATGAAGAATGAAGAACTGAATATTTAATGTTTTATAATGTTTTTTTAATGTATAAATAATGTTTTATCACATTTTTTCACACAACTGTATTTTATTATGTCACCAGAAGCAATTTGCAATAACTCATTTTTATATTATTAATATTTTATATATTTTTACATTAATATTTTTGCAATTGTGGTACACTGTCTATATATACATGTTATATGTTGTGTATAAATAGTTTTTCTCTTAAAAATTACATTATTTATACCTTTGTTTATGAATACATACATTTGTGTTTAGATAAGTATGAAATCAAAAGACATTACGTATGAATATTGTCAAGTATATTTCATAAAAACAATTTAATACTGGTTTCCCTTCATGTAATAAGAAGTCTATAAACTTAACCATAAACCTTACTCTGACCTTAATATCAGTAACAACAACAAATTATTATAAGTTAAAGATCTAGAAAATATTGCTATTTATTAAATATTAACTCTTTTTTTAAGGCTGAAGAACATCTTTTGTACAAAAACAAACAAATGCAAACATTGACACTTTGGGTTAGTACAGGCAAAGTATGACATGATAGTCCATGCTGTCAGACAGAGAGCGATAGTGAAGGATGTAGGAAGAGCTGATCTAGTTTTGTTTATTAAGCCAGGCCTGGCACCCATTTCTGCTCGGCCAGTTTAAGAGATAACAGGCCCCAGATCACCCATCCGGCGGCACATGACCAATTCCCCCGCGCCAAGGGTTGCCGCCAATTGAAGTCCGAGCCAGTAACACACATCTGGCCCTTATTTTATTGGTGTTCAATTTTGCATCGGTATGTGCAGAGGGCAACAAACAAAGTACCGGTTCCACCCTGTTCCCATATATTTCCGTGCATAAGTGCCCCATCCTCCCCTGACCCCCACCCCAACACACAGACCTGCATTTTCAGCCAGGCATGTATAGGTACAGACCTTATATTGAAGTAGAATTCCACAGAAGCCGCCACAGGGTAGATGACAGGGATTATTTCGAAGAAAAAAAGGCAGGAGGGAGACTTCAAGTCTGAAGAGGATATTAAAAAAATACATTGGAGAGAGAGAGAGAGAGAGAGAGAGAGAGAGAGAGAGAGAGAGAGAGAGAGAGAGAGAGAGCTAACAAAATGCAGAACCCTCCAGTCTTTTTTCCATTCTCAGGAATAATTTTGTACCTTTTTCTTTAGAAAACTATACTTAGTAGAGTGGGGGTAGACAGAGAGAGGTAAAGAGGGAGAAAGAGAAAGAGCGTGTATTGTAAAGGACAGGGAGCAGAGCACCTAATGAAAACCAACTGCCAGCCCGTCACTATCTATCCATCCCAGTGTGGCGTGGACGTGTGGAGGAAAAACAGCCCTCCCCCTCATAATCCAGCTGTCACTCCACTCTATGTCTCCATCACTCTTTTTTCCTCCTCTACTTTTCCTCACCAAAATTTGTGACTTTCTTTCCCTCCCCCAAACTGATTTTCAGGCATTGTGAGACAAGAAAAGCTACAAAAACTTACTAAAAAGAACAAAGCTGTAGTGGATTAAAACATACAGGCCTGTAAAACACTCTTACCACATCAAATGAGTGTGCAATAGCCTCAGGTGAACATTGTAAACATGCACAATAACATGCTATAGGCTCTTCTTATGGGGAACGACATTCTGACAGGAAGCTCAGCAGACTATTATGTAATTTGGCTCAATGAAAATGACAAACAGAGGTGATGCCTACTAACTCCATTCTCACAAGCACTCCTAATGTTAAATAAAAGGCAATGTCCTCGGCATGGTAGTTATTAAGGAGATGAAAAGCAGATTTGGACAGAATGTGTTTCCTTTTCTGTGAGGTGAAAAATTTCATTAAATTAAATTTCAGAATTTGCAGCTATGGACGATACAAACAATAGGTATACAGCAGGTATACACTATTAATCATAAAAAACCCCCTTTAATCTAGCACGCCAGCATGGGCATCTGTTAGTTCACATAAAAGGATCTTTTGTTAACATTCTCCTCCAAGCGTATTAAGCTCTGCAATGATGTTATGTTGTGAAATCTATTCAAAAGCATGGTCTCAAAATTAATCATCATATTCTTCAACTAGAACAGGAGCAAGTTTTTATTATCTTGCATTTTATCATTAAGTTATTCAAGCATTAGCACACATAAGTGTTTCAATAACAGTAAAACAGTGAGCAGTGAGCAAAAGGTGAGTCAGAATTTTTTGGTAATAATACCTTCTGTTGATTTCATATATTACCAGTTTAACGAAATAAAGAAAAAAAAATAGAGTCCCAGATTTCCTATTTAATAATGTTTAATATTGCTGGTTGTTGAAAAAAAGTAGCAGCTTTTTGCACTGCAGCCATAAAACTATTACAATGTCAACATTCATCTGCTGATTTTTCCAGTACTTTTTATGATTAACCCCATTTTTTTTGATCCAGCCAGTCTGAAACATATTTTTCAGCCTGTCACATTTCTTTCTACCTCTAGTTTTTACTGGAAGTGGCTAAGCTTGATTTGTAATTTAATGTGTGATCTTATGTGTTGTGAAAAAGTAAAAAATCTGTAATTTCAACTGCTGTGTAAAACAGTCATTACTCTTCTGGTCTAGCTTCTGGTCCTTCGGCATGACATGGATTTGTATGACATGGATTTATATGGTCATTCATGTTGCCAATAATTAAAGACTATCACTTATATTGACTTCTTCTCCCATTGATTATAGAGGGATATAGCAACATTTTACTGGGCCCCAGAGAATTTGGTGTAGCGATGCCCCTGCTGTCACTGTCAAAGCTGGAGAGATTGGAGTGATAGTCATGCAATGTGAGATAATCAGCCAGACGCCACCAGTAGCCCTGCTGCTGGGAAAGATCAGGAAGTGGAAACAGGAGTGAGATACAGATCTTGAGTGTGAGGGCTGTGGGTGGACATCCGTGATTGGAGACTAAGGATGGTAGATCCGGTCTATTTCAGATTAATTGTGCTCTTTGGACAATATTCATACAGAAAAGTACATCACTTATTAAGTAATTAAGAGTTTTGTTGAGTTTAGTCATTGAAAACATACTTTTTCTCTCTCTCACACTCTTTCTTTGGTGAATGTGTTTTTTCTGGGCGGCACAGGGCAGGACCATGCCCTCTGGACGTATTGTGGTAGTTCAGTAGGCTGGGTAATAGTGGAACACTTTCATGCACCGCGCTGCACTAGCTGATAATCCATTCCAGGCTAAACCACACAGCCCAATATAAACTTTCCTGCTGCTGGTCACCGTGCTCAACTAACGCATATAAGCATGTTTATTTGGTTGTGCGCGTGTGTGCATGAATGTGTTTGCATGACATCCTAGGTTTCAAGGGGAACATGTGAAGGAAGCACTGGTCAGTTTGACTTTTAGAAAAACATGCAGTAAATCAATATGGATGTATTAATGAGCATTTACTGAAGGATTCTCTGGGATATCTGCTCTGCACAGTTTCTCATGGGGCACTGCTTTAAAGGCTGTGACCATGTTTTTTTTAAAAAACAAGGAATGAATATAAGCCAAAAGTGAGGAAATTAAATTAAAAGGGTGATGTGGGGTTCCCTAGTCCTTAAAAAGCATTCTCATACACAAAGTGATATCATTTGGTTCATGGCACTCTTTCACTCAAAATCAATGAAGGGGGCTGAGCTGCATGGAAATGATGTTCTCTCCTGTGATACACTAAGGGGAATTTACACCCTCTTGTCCATATATTTTCTACCATTATTTATTTCCAGTATAATTATCTCGTAACAATAGGCATCAGAGTGTTGTTAGCAATATACTCTCTCTGTCTCTCTCTCTCTCTCTCTCTCCTTCTCTCCCTCCCTCCCCATTCCTTTTTCTCACTAAGTTTATTACCTTTCTTTAATGAGGTCTTTCTCTCGGTCACCTCTAGAGGCTGATTTACTGGCCATCAGACTGAGATCAGAGGCCCAAGCTGTGGATTCTGGGTTGTTCACAGTCCCTTCCTAACACAACAGGGTAGACTAGTGTGGGCTGGGCATGGGTCGGGCAAGGGCTGAACCTGGAGAGGGGGGCTTATACACACAGCTGGGTCCAACATGGTGAGAGGTGTGAACGCTCGACTCCTAATGAGGCAGTGCAGCTGGCTCATCATAGCCCAGGTCAGAGGTGGTGGGACTGGGGCCAGCAAGGCTGGAGATTACAGGACATGAGGATTAAGAGTGAAAAGATTAGCTCTTTGTGTAAAAGTTCAGGAAAGTGCAAAAATGTTAGTGTGGGATGCAATTGTTTTGGGATGATGATTAAAAGTAACTGTCATTGTCATTGGAAATAATTTTAATAAATACTATAACAATACTAGGCTAGTGGCCAAGCCAAAATAATATAGTTGCACCATTCAGAACCCCCTTAGACTCCCTAGTAAAGGGGCAGATTTTTTTTTATCTGAACATTTTTTAAAGAAAACAGCATACATACTTGCAGACAAGGCAAAAAAATAATACAATTATGTAGCAAAGATGTGCTCTTAACTAAATAGCACAGCTTTATACATTTCTCTATACAGTCAATAGTCCTCACTGAGTGTATACAGCTTTGTTACATTGGGGTATCTATATCTTTTAAAGTTGTTTCTACTTATATTATATTGGTGATATGTCCAACTGATAAATGCTAAAGGTATGACTTTAAAAGTCTATATTTATGCAAGAGGCATACACTTGCAGATTTTATCATACTTTCTAACATTTAAACTTGATAAACGCAAATGTAGCTGTGTTGCAGCCTATGATGGGTGGGCTGAAGGGTCAATATATTGCAGTTTAAATAAAATAAAACACATTTTACACTTGAATTGTCTTTCATTAATTATCTGATGCAAATAAAAAATAAGCACACATAATTCAAGTTTAAATAAAAAACAGCATCAAACAGACAGCTACAGTTCTAAAAACTGACACAATTTTTATAGCCACAGTGGACAGCCAGGTACTCTAAGTACATAAATGTATCACCAGTTTTATTTAAGGTAACACAACAGCTTAAATTCAGATATAAGGACTCTACTCTTGGCAGTGAATATTGAAGTTTAATTCTCTTTCCCATGTAACAAATATGTTCTGATCTGTTTCCCAAAGGTTAAGTGTTAGTGCTGTGGTTCATATCTAGTTATTTATGAGGCTGCTGTGCTCCTGGATGAAGGGAGAAGGGGGAAATTATGGGATGTTATGGTGCTCTGCTTTAGTTCATGGCAGTGAAATGTTCAGCAGGCCGATGTAGAGTCTGTTTGGACAGTCACGCTGTTGGACTTGAAGTGCCAGCAAGGGAAATCGATTGTGCCCTGGGTCAGAGCCTGGGGAGTTACGAATATCATCTTCCTCAACCGTCCTCAAACCTGCTGACAACATACTTTTCCCATGAGCCCCTGAGGCCGCCCGGTCAGTATAACATGCCAAGAAGAAAATCCATTCTCAAGGTCATTAATAAGCCAAATAGATGGGTAAGCAATATTCCAGAGAAACCCTAAGAAGTATATGGTTATTGCATTTATTTTGATGATTATGTTATTATTTAGTAATTGTAATGTAATTATATATATATATATATATATATATA